>OX596075.1:99250084-99702584 GCA_951394005.1 Protophormia terraenovae
TACTCTTCCTTTAAAATTTATTGATAAAGATTCAAATTTTTTTTTTATCACCACATTAAAATTTAAAAAGCCAAGTGCATGCACAGATTTTTTCTTACGCAGTCCTTATTAGAACGTATTAAAATTAATTAATACTTAATAAATGATGAAATCCTCTATTCTATTTTTAGATGGGGTGCACTAAATTGCAGCCAAAAATTTAGCGGCCTCCGATTTAGTTAAATTTTCGCCGCCGTCGCCAACGCTGCTTGTTTACCGGCTCCCAAAAAGACCACCAGCAAAGGTTTGATTTGAGTTGAGGGACATTAATTGTTCCACCAACAGGTTCGTAATAAAATTGCACTGATTTACAAAAAGAGATTTCGAACAGTGATCCGTGTTCAAGAAGTGGAATTTTAAATTATTTTGTTGCATAGATCGGACAAAATTTTATTATTTAGGTTTTAAAGCAGTCCCAGTGGTAAAAAGAAGGGGTATAGAGCCCTTCTAGAAGGCCTTTTTTATGTCCAGAAGACCTTCTCCCTGCATTCCATGTTCATTTCATTTTTACACGCGATGTCATTGAGAGGTAGGCCTTACACATTCGCGACCCGATACAGCCCTTCTAGAAGACCTTTTTATTGAAAACTGCAAGCAGGCCTTCTGCAGAAGTACTAAAAAGAGTCCTTCTACATAAAGCTTGCTACAGGTCTACACTATTTAATAAAATATTTTTCTATTTATATAAAATATATATTTTTTTTATTTTAAATTATTGTAAAATGTTTAAAACTTAAAAAAAAAAAAAAAAACAAAATTCAATACTAAAAAAACATTTCTGTTAACTTTTGACAAAAAATCTTAAGTCGATATAAGACAAATTATTTGAAAATGACATTTGTATAGAAATTGTTTATTTTTTATTTAATATTTCTGAAAAAACTTAAAATTTTTTAAATTATTTTGTCAAAAATATAGATATAATATAAACGATTAAGTTTTTAATAAAATACTTATAATAATTAACTTAGAAAAACACATCCTATTCAAACAAAGAATTGGAGATAACTAACTGATTTATCATTCTTTTTTTGGAATTTCTGCTTTGAATTTTGATATTGTTTTTGTAACGGTTTCTGCACGGTTTTGTTTTTTCAAATACTGTAGTCTTTCTTTCCTTCTAAGAGAAGGGAATTAAAACAATGTACTTTTTATAAATAGATTTGTTGTTGTTTAAAACAAGATATATTTAAAAAAATACAACTTCTTACGGTCCTTCCAAGAGAAGCGAAGTCGGAAGGTCTGTCGGATCTTTTAGAAGGCAGGGATGAGACATTCATGAAGGCCTTTTTAGAGAAGGCATGTTAGCATGAGCAACTGCATCTGAAAAAAGGCCTTCTAAGAGGCCTGCGCGGTAGAGGCCTCGCAAATTTTACCGCTGGGCGTGATTCCCACACTCATACATACACAATTGTGTTTGTGTATGTTTTGTATAACTCTCTCACTTTGAAATTATACACCAGAAAAATAATTTAAATTTTGTAGTAATTTAATTTTTAATGTTTCTTCGTGAATATAAGATATGTAAACGGAAATGAATGGTTTAGTTTAGAATTTGAATGGTAATAAACAGCGACTAATCATTATGTTTTAATGACTATATTTTAGTATTTATTTAAAATATATTAGTTATACATATGAGACTTTAACTTAAAATATAACAATTATGTAAAATTTATATTTTTGATATATAAAACAAAAGATCGAAATCTTGATTTGAGTAAATAATAAAAATAATTATTTTTTCATCCATCAAGAACTCATACTCCACTTAATATTAAACATTTTTCATGAGTGTATTTCAAGCAACAAGCGATAACACAACCTTCTTCTTTGAATGCTCGTGCGAGACTGAGTTGATTTGTGTGCTATTTATTCATTTCAAGAGAATAACACAAGAGACAAAATGCACGCGTGCACGGTTTTGGGGAACACTGTTTTAAAGATGTCGATTGAATGGGGCTTATCTTACAAAGACCTTTAATTACAAAAACCTTTATAACAAGTTCAAAACGTACTATCATAGCTCGTCACCTACTCGAGTGATATCCGCCAATGTACATGGTACATGTTATTCACTTCCTAATTGAGACAAACGAAATGTGTTAGCTTTTCCCACTGACGTTGATGATTAAACTAACATCTTTTGCGTAAAATAGATATCAAAGATGCCGTTTGCGCAAAATCCGCATAACTCTGTATGCGGATGCTATTTTATCAAGTAAACCTAGTGTGGGGTTTAGCAAGTCTCTACTTGCTGTGTCAAGAAGCGCCCATTTGAACCAACGAGTTCTATTTGTGTTCTCGTCATCCCACATAATTTAATTTTTCGTTCCATATATGGAACGAACTAAATTGGTGCCTCTTCTAAATGCTACAAAACTCAATTACATCAATTTAATGTTGTATATAAAATTAGTAATGCAAAATTCGTTAAGTCCGAGTGCATAAGAAATGCACTTCAACTGCCTCAAGTTCTACTGTACCAATCTATAGCCTCTTTGAAGAATTACGTACCAAAGATACTGTCCGCTCAAAATAAGCACCGAATAGTAACGTTTGGATGTACTTCTACCTATAAAATGTTGGTAGACAACTGTGTCCAGATAATTTCACTTGGGTTCAATAAGTTCTATTTGCGTTCTAATCATTCGAAAATATTCCTCTTCGCTAAACATATTTCGCCCTAGATCAGAGTAATTTCCAAATGCTATAAAATTCAGTCTGGGAACAAATGGTAACTATCTTTGATATTTAAAATCAGTTAAATGTTGTGCAAAATCCGTACTACTGATATATGACTATTTCTCAAAGCAAAATTTGAGAATTTGGAATCTGCTAAATTCCGAGTTCTAATGCACGTCAAGTACCTCAAGTTCTTCTGTGCACTTTCACAGACAATGATTGAGGTGTTCACTTTAAAAAAGTTTGCCAGTCTAGTGGAAAATATGCCAAAAAAAATTTAATGTGCACTCATTATAAGGTTTTATAATTTGACCGTGATATTCAATCGTGTAACTTGCCACCGTTATCTTATAAAATAATAGAAATTTAACTTTAAAAAATCAAGTAATTTTAGCCGTACAAATTATTTGAACATATAAAATAAAATTTGTTTTTTAGAAATTTAATTAAATTTCAATTAATAAAATAATTTGTTAATTATTTTATAATTTGTAATTATGTATTATTTGTAAAAATTTAATTTTGAAATTCTGATTAATAATTCAATTGAAATTTTTGTTCTGTGAAGAGCATATTTTTTAATTTTAAAAGGATATTTTTCTATTTTAAGATTTATGAGCATAAATCACTTTTTTATACCTACCATCAAAACTATTGCTTCTTTCATTCCCTTTATAACATGTCGAAAAAAAAAATTTAAGACCCACAAAGTATATATTTGCTGGGTCCTGGTAAGATTCTGAGTCAATCTACCTGTTTCTGCTTGTCTGTCAAAAGCAGAATAGTGCTCGGAGGGGACCACCTAGGAGGACGAAATTTGGCGTAAAAATCGGTTAATAAACAAAAAAAATTATGGGCCAAATACTAGACACTGGGTGTCCTTTGTTGATTCATTTTAAACCTTTCTGCTGATATCTCTTAAACAAAGGCATGTACAGATAGTTCTATGATCGATATAAACTCGGAAACCAAAAATTGGCATGGTCCGCCCACTTTACCGCTGACCTCCGATAAAAAGTGAAACATCAACGAAATTTTGTACAAATATTTCAAAGCATAATGTAAACTTAGAAACAAAAAATGGGCGTGGACCACCCACCTTCCATATAAGATAAAATGTTTTAATGTTGATGGTGGGAATATAAATTCGGCCAGGCTGAATATAACATTTTCGCTTGTTATATTTCATATTTTGGTTGCCCTGTTTATAAACTTATAAATATGTATTTACATCTATATTCTTTTACATTTCTTAAAAGTTATTTATATTGCAAATTTAGCATACCACAAAAATCTTTCTACAAAATTTATTAAATTCCTTGCTGGCAACTCTACCAAACAAAATGTTCACAAAATCTCAATATTCTAAATCCTTTGTACTATTAACTACAATCTTCTAACTTTAACCCCCCACACTAACATTCTTTCCAAAAAATGAGTTTGTATCTTTTTACGATTTTATGCTTTTAAAACACCCAAATCACTGTAAGTAGTATATATAAACATAAATATTTACCTCCCCCGACCCCAACCACAAACCTCCCCATT
The DNA here is from genome assembly GCA_951394005.1 of Protophormia terraenovae. Lineage (NCBI taxonomy): Eukaryota > Metazoa > Arthropoda > Insecta > Diptera > Calliphoridae > Protophormia > Protophormia terraenovae. The sequence continues at coordinate 99,254,357 of OX596075.1, forward strand.
TGGGTTTGCATTGCAAACATACAAACATACTTATTTCGAATACCCCCCAAACACATGGTGCCCGTTGGAAATTGTATCATAATTTATTGTTTGTATTGCATATCGTTTTAACAAAATCATTTTAACCTAAAGGAATGATGATATTTATTATTGTATTTCTTGTTCTTGTTCTTTTTTTTTCCATTTTGTTTTAAAGCTACCCGGCATTAAACTAGCAGCAAAACCCTCTCACATTTCCTTTACTCCACCAACTTAAACCCCCCAACATACCCCACCCTCAAACTTATACTGGGTGCATGCATTTGTATTTGTATATTTTATACTTCATAAGAAAATAAACAGTTAAATATAGGAAGAGTAAAATACTATTTTTGTTGGTTAATTTTTTAATACGTTTTCATGAGAATAACAACAAAATTGAGTATTCGAGTAGTAGTAATAAGAGCTTTAGTTCTCGTAACATACAATTTGTAGAGAATTTTTGATTGTGGGTAGATTAGAACACGAATGTAGTATGTACCTACATAATTCTTTAGGTTGCATGTTTATGTGTGTGTATGTATGAGTTTATATGGGTTTAATATTCTGTATATTTGGTATTTTACCATCCGTTGCATTAATGTTTAATATTGGTTAAAGTTTTTGTTTCTTTAAATTAATGATTTTGACACCATATCCAATTGGATATAAAATTATAGAATATTTAATGGTTGATTGATGGTAATTTAATAAGGACTATGTTAAGTGGAGGTTGTTTTGTTTTTTTTCTGTCAGAATAATAAAAATATGATCCTAAGGACTCTACTTATTTTATTATTATTTTTGTTCGTGTTCATCAATAACCTGCAACAGAAGAATTGTTTGCTTATCTTTGAAAGTCATTAAAAACTGTCAAGGGAAAAAATAAAAACGAGATAAAAATATAGTCGATCAAGCTAGACCATATAATACCCTACACCATTATGAATGTGCATCAAAATTCGGGGAGGACTCATACAGTGTTTGACAATACAATGGAAACTTTTCCTAATTTTTCATAAATGGAACAAAATTCAAAATAAATTTTAAAAAATTTTTAATTTTTTGGAATACATAATTTGTATATACTTTTATTTACTTAAACAAACAAAAATTAAGAACATAAATTATTAAATTCTAATAATAGAAAACAAAATTAAAATTATTCATAAATATGGTACTGAGAAAACAATGGAAACTTAGGTATTATCTAAACAAATATGGTCTGAAGTTTTGCATAAGTCAGTATTTTGTTGGGTATCCTTTGTTTTTAAGTACTACTTCACAACGACGATGCATTGAACCAATTAAAGAGTCAGTAGTCTCTTTTGAAATATTTTGCCATTCCCTTATAACCGCATCCGATAAATTTTCCTTTCTGGTGTAATTTTGAGTCCGTACTTTGCGATCTACTATTTCCCATAGATTTTCTATGGGATTGAGATCTGGTGATTGAGCATGCCACTTCAAAATGCGTACCTCATTGGATTGTAATCACTCGGTTACAACCCTAGAGGTGTGTTTGGGGTCATTATCGTGTTGAAATCTCCAAACTAGCGGCATATTTTCCTCAGCGTATGGATACATTACATCGTTTAAAATTGTTCTGTATTCTATATCAGTCATAGTATCTTTTATAATATGAATTGGACCCATACCTTGGCCTGAAAAACATCCCCAGACCGTAATATTGCCACCACCAAACTTAACTGTCTTGTTAGTATATTTTGGGTCCAATCTCTTTCCCTCTGGTCGTCTTACAAATGTTCTCCCATTAAATTTGGACTCATCCGAAAATAAGACAGTATTCCATGTCTGTCTTGCAAACTGAATTCGAGCTGAGGGATTCTTTTTAGAAATAAGAGGTTTTTTCACAGGACGATAACAACCGAGACCAGCCTCATTTGCCCTGCAGCTAACTGTTCGAGTACTAATTTCCAATTTTAGATTATTGACTACCTCCCGAGGAGTAGTTTTTGGACATTTCTTAAACTCTTGCCATCAGATTATCCTGTCTTTGTGTAGTTTTACGAGGATGATGTTGAGTTTTCACAGTACCTGTCTCACGAAATTTTTTTATAATTTTCGAAACTGATGACTTATTCATTGAATATTTATCACAGATAGTTTTTTTGTTTTAAACCAACACTAAAATCATTTATAATTTTGGTTTTTAAATCTTCAGAAATTTAGACTTTAGCCATTTTCGTTAACTATTTGGGTGGATTATAATTAATTATTATTATACGTAAAAATTACAAAAAGAAGTTATGAATAATTATCAGAATAAAAAAAAATATTGAAATAACTGTAAAACATGATGCCTTTTACATCGATTTTCTTAATATTCTTTTTGATTCAGTCTTCTTTATTACAGAAGTTTAAAAGTTTCCATTGTTTTGTCAATACCGCAATACTGAATACTTTTTATTTTGATTTTTATTATCAGATTTTAATTAAATACGTTCTTAATTTTTTGCTAGTTTATGTAAATATAAGTATATACAAATGCATTACCAAAAAAAATATTGTTTTTTTAAATGCTTTAGGATTTTGCCATATTTGTTTAATTAATAAATTGTTTAAAATTTGTTTAAATAATAAAAGTTTCCATTGTATTGTCAACCACTGTATATTATACCAGTGGCCAACTTTGGATCAATACTTTTACTAAGTAAAATAAAATATACAAATTCAGAATATTACGTTAATACTACGAGTATTTAGTATGAGTTTATGCGCTTTAAGGTGATTCCCGAAAGTGGGTTTATATGGGAGCTATTATAAATTGTGGACCGAACCTCATAAAATTTAACACTGTGATTTCTACTTAAATAAAACTTATTTGTGTCGAATATTAACTTGGCACTGACATTTGTACGGGGAAAATGTTAAAGAAAATTATTCTGAGTCGATTGGTATATTTCAAGGTCGGGGTCCAAAGATTTTTTCTGTGCGTTAAAATAATTCGAATTTTATCAAAATTCCCTTAGACAAAAGAAATTAAGGATTATTCAAGTTACTTATAGCGAATTATATTTATATATAATATTCTATAAAATTTTCCTAGAAATGGTGTAAATTTTTCATATGCATAACATCAATTGTGTTTTTTCTATTCTTAAATGCAATTTTAATGCATTTAGAAACTAGTGCAAAAACATTTCTTTTTGGATTCTTTATTTTTAATTTCTTTTTTTTTTTCGAAATATTTGCAGTCAATTGCTGCTTCGATAACAAACATTTTGTGTGGTAAAAAAAATTTAACATGTAAATTGGAAAACATTGTTTTTGTTCAAACAATTTCAAATTAAATTTTAATTGCAAATTGATAAGGGATGAAAAAAAAGAGAGGGCTGATATTAAACAAAGTAGTAGAAATTAAAACTAAGTTGTTATTCAGGTTGCATCTATTTTTCAGAATGGTATACCTATGACCTTTAATGTTAATTTTAAACCTAAACAAACGGTCTTCTGAAAAGTAATAAAAATTAATTATGTAGTTTTTCCTTTTCGCCACAGAAATAAAAAAAAAATGTTTAACGCGATTGACGCAAAAACTGTCATAAAAATGGAGAAAGAAAACAAAAAACCTCATCTCGTTTTGAGTAAATTTTAATTCAGTACTACAAAGATAAGCCCTCTTAGTCATCAAATTTCATTTAAAAAATACATTATATGCTCCAGTAAAAAGTCGTAAAAAACAGGCTCAAGGAAACTGGACTAAGGGACAAAGTTCCAGATAGGTACCAGATCTAAGCAAAAGGAATACACAAAAAGGTTGGAATTTGCCAGACAGCACATCAATCGGCATAATTGGGCCAACGAGCTGGGGTCCGATAAAACAAAGATTAATTTGTTTGGATCTGACAGAAAATCATATGTACGATGCCCTGTCAATATAAAGTATACACAAAAAAGACCGTCAAACACGGAGGCGGGTTGTTGAAGATATGGGGATGTTTTTCATCGTCAAGAATTAATTGATCCAATTCACAGAAAGAAAAAAAAATGAACTTCAATTACGAAATTGCTTATTTTAGTTAATTTTTGTTTGATTTTGCCTCAATCATCAAAATGATAATTAACTAGAATAATTGATTTTATTATTACTGCTTTGTTTTTTTTTTTAATAGATATAATGAGCTGAAAATTATAAATTGTAATTGTAAATTGATTAAAAATTTATTTTATTTCTATATTCTTAAAGACAAATTTTTCATTTTTCTTCATATTTTTTTAAGAGCTGTCAATAAATAATATAATTCCAATATCCCAGGAAAAATTGTTTTAGTTCTACTAGTTCCAGAACACATGAAAATAGCCTGTATGATTTTTGTTTAAAATTGTCACCTCCAGAACTAGTTCTGTGGAAGTGTTAGCCAGCCAGTACCCATTCTATAGAACGGTACTAGAAAGAAATCTTTAATCAGTGACTTTTTTTTTTTTGTCCAAAATTGTCACATTCGAAACTAATTCCATAATTCAGAATCTATTTTTTATTTTTTTATTCCAATGGGCTATTTTCTAAAGGCCACTTTTGAAATCAATTTAATTTTTTAAATACTCTTTTTTTAAATTTTGGAAATTTTGTATACAAATATTTTAAACAGTTCTAGGAAGTCATACGAGAACCAGTAATTTGTTCTCATAAGTGATGTAGAAGTAATACAGAATTAGTTCTTAAGCACTAGTTCTCTTAAACATTCCTTAAAACCAATTTAGAATCAGAATAAGTTTCTACACCATTAGTGTCAGAATTGGTTGTGATACCACTAGTTCTGAGGATGTTATTAAAGAATCTGAAGTGGTTCTGATTACACCAGTTCTAGAACAAATGATTTTAGAACATGTTCTAAAATTTTTCCTGGGCATAGTTAATAATTTTATTAAAAATACAATGGAAATTGATATCTGTCTTAAGCACTAGTTCTCTTAAACATTCCTTAAAACCAATTTAGAATCAGAATAAGTTTCTACACCATTAGTGTCAGAATTGGTTGTGATACCACTAGTTCTGAGGATGTTATTAAAGAATCTGAAGTGGTTCTGATTACAACAGTTCTAGAACAAATGATTTTAGAACATGTTCTAAAATTTTTCCTGGGCATAGTTAATAATTTTATTAAAAAAAAAAAAAAATACAATGGAAATTGATATCTGTTTACTAATTGGACATCCTCCATAACAAAATGCTTCCATTTTCTGAAAAAAATGTCCTTAAGGTGCGAGTTTATGCAGAAATCTCGTGAGCTAAAAATTAAAGGAGCTTCTACCAAGAATTGAAAAATATATAGAATTTATAATAATGTTAAGCAATATATTTTTTGCCCCTTAAACGATTTATCAAATACGAGCAGTATACCCGCTACTTCGTTAGCGTAGATTTTTCTGAATAAAAACCATACAATATTGAAAATTGTGTTTTATTAAGTTATAATTTTATAACTATAAATTTTTGAGTAATATATCTAATAGATTAAACACAGTGCTCTTCGCTACCCCATTGTACAGACTAACGAACACAGATTCACTTCTATATAGATAGCATTTAATCCGATCTTGCAGTACTCCAACTGACTTGGTAGCCTTTTTATTAAAACAACAAAAAAAAAAAACAAAAAGAAATACCAAAAGATAAAAACACGTAAAATTAAAAAAAATTTAAAATTTTTCCATCTTACATCTTTAATGTTTGAAGGTTCAAAAACTACCATATTATTTATATTATTACATTTTAGTAGAGAAGAATTTAACTAATAAAGCTTGTGGATCCTCAACACAGAACGATACATATATCTTTAATTTCATGTCTGAAAGATAATTATTATTACAAAGTACGAAAAGTACCCTCTTATGAATTCTCATTCACTTTAGATCATATATATATCTTTAATTTCATGATTTTTTGTTAAATATTATAAAAATTCAAAAAGTACCATTAGAAGAACAAAAAAGTACCACAAAGTTCCCCCTCTTGAATTCTTATCCACATAGGATCATATATCTTTAATTTCATGTTTCTTGGTTCAATATTATAGAAAATTCAAAAAATATCATTAGAAGTACAAAAAAGTTTTACAAAATTTCATCTTGTGAATTCTCACTCACTAAGGACTACATGTACTTAAATTCTTGTTTCTAGATTTAATATAATAATTTAATATTTAATTTGAATAAAATTTAATTTCCAGATTTTATCAATTTTTGCTACTTTTTATTCCCCCTGAATCTAACAAAGATTGTATTTCAATGAATTTCTAAATTGTACTGGGATTTAATGTTCAAATATTCATATGTATATGTCAGTAGAAAAAAAAATATTTTGTGGAAAAAATACTAAAAACAGGTACGATTTTTACCCCTTAAACGTTCGAATTTCCAAAAAGTACCAAATTTGTTATCGCCAATTTTCGATAAGGTACTAATTTGATGCACATTTTATTTCTATGCTTACTGGATTAAAAAATAGATAGGTTACAAAAAAAGTACCAAATTATAGTTATTACCCGTTTTATCTCTAGAGTCGAATTAAAAAAGTACCATATTACCTTCCCGATTATTTTTTAAATGAATAATGATGACTATTCAACTTTTTTTGTATCTCTATTAGTTTAGGAGATATAAGGTTACCGATTTTACACGTTTTTACTCATTTTTACCAAATAAACATTCGTATTTTCAACTAAATTCCTTCTTAGTGGATCTATTCGGTAGGAGACCAATCTACAGTCCATATTTCATCTTTCTAGCTTTAACCGTTTGGGCTGTGAGATGATGAATCACCAAGTCAGTCAGTCAGTCAATCACTCAGTAATGATACTCTTATTTATCAAAAATAAAACTATTCCAATTAATTTTTTAATTGGATTAATTTTTCGAATTTTCTAGTATATTTTACTTAAAATAAAACAATTCATCTGCTTTCAATTATATTTCTTATTGTGTCAATTAATAAATTTAAAAAATATAAATAAAAATAACTGATAATTTTAATTGTTGAATATAAAATTTGTTTAATAGGTTGAATTTAAATAAATAAAATAATAGAATGAGTATCATTCGTAATTGAAATTGAATTTTAGATTTTCGATGTAAAATGTGAATTTAATTTGTTAGATAATTTGGTGAAAATACGGATTTGTGTTAAAAGAACGAATTTTTAGTAGAATTTCGAATTTTTGGCAAAATTACCAATTTATTGTAAAATTTTGATTTATTTAATTTGTAATATGTATTAGAAAAATTCAAAATTTATGGAGAAATTTCTAATTTCGAATTTTTAGTGAAATTACGGTTTTTTGATAAAATCTCGAATTTTGGAGAAATTTCTAATTTTTCTTATTTGAAATTTTTAGTAAAATTTTAGATTTATTGTGAATGTGTAAAAAATTTGGAATTGAAAAAAAACAGTAACTAAAAAAAGTGGACTAAAATTACGTTATGTTATTACTTCAGTAATAAGAATTTTAAAAATCCGAATATAGTAATCAATATTATTTTAATTTGCTAAAAGTTTTAGTTTACAAACACTTAAATCCAATCAATCTTATACACACTTAACAAGGGATTACTGTATACATTAATAACTTTTTTATAAGATGATCACTTGAAATGGAGAAAAAAAGAGCATTTAAATGAAGAATGTGACAATAAAAGAAAAGAGCATATCAAATTTCAAATAACAATAACAACAAATATACTCTGTTATAAAGACACATGTAAACATTACCTACTTAACTGCATGAGGGAGTTAGATTTTTGTATTATTGTAATCTAAAGAGACAACAATAACAACAAAAAAAAAAACTACGAAATGTATATTAAAACATATTATGAAAAGTTCACATTCATACAAACACACACATACTCTTCTAACTAAAAATTTAACAAAAACAAATTGACCATGAGAAAAGTCACATGTGTTGCCACCAGCAAAGGTAAATAAAATTTAAAATAGAAAAAATAAATAAATAAAAAAAATGCTTCTTAAAAAACAATAAAAAAAGAACCTAATAAAATTTTATTGAAATATATGTATGTACGTATAAGAAAAAAATACTTTTAAAATTTCATTTTAAAAACAATTTAACAACAATCTCTTGCAATCAATGTTGGTCGACGAAAATTAAAAGTTTTATAGAACAAGTTTTTTGTTTCTTTTATAATCGTGTTTAATTTTTGCTTCTGCAAGTGTTAAAATTGTCCATTAGAAATATGATGAAGGAAAAAAAATCGAACATGCATAAAAATCACACACACATTTACACAATACACTGCAGCAAGAAAGGGGGAGGGTGGTTTTGACACATCTCATGTCGAACCGGCCAGTAAATCTTAAACAACATAAACACAGTTATTGTGAATGTGTGTATCTATGCTCCTTTTTTGCTCTTAACTGAATAAAATGGGGAGGGTTTTTTTGTTAGTGTAAACCACCAAACACAAGACAAGAAAAACAAGAACAAGTGCTTGTATGGAGAACAAGAAAAATGTAAAGATTTTTTGTTGCCGTTTTTGTTTTTTTTTTTTTATTTTGTGAATGGTTGGCTGAGAGTTATTTTAGGAGTATTTTAAAGGAGAATAGAAAGAAATAGAAGAAACAGTGATATTAAAGTTTTCAAAATTTTACTGGCTTAAAATTTTGAGTGTATTTTAAAGCAAACTAGCGATTTTATTAATTTAAAATTTTTCAATAAAAACAACAAATTTACTAATTCTACAACTAATTCTAGAATGCATGGGGACCCGAAAGTTATAACGGTTTTAAATTGAACATATACAAATTAAATGTAATATCAAAAGCTGCTGAGGTGTTCAATTAAAATGTATGATATTTTCATGTGTGTGAAGATAAATTTTAAAATATGAAACCCTAGACACAAACCTTTAGCTTTAACAGAGCTCTGTTAAGGCGTTAACATACTTCTGTTAAACTCTGTTAAATTGGGTGTATGACATTAAAAAGGATTTTTGGCGACATTTCCTGACCAAATGAACCAAAAAAAATTAGGATCGGAAGCCCATTGTACGCATTTTCAGAAAATTACACTATATCAAAAATATTCTGTCAACCTAAAATTTTATAGCGAAATAAAAATAACAATAAGAATTCAGGATACATATCCTTTATAGGAAAACAGGACAACATGGGCGAATGAAAGTTGATGGAATTTATAGCCAAGATGGACATCTATCATAATCAATAGTCAGAATCTTTAACAGAGCGTGTTTTGACAGAAAAATTTGAAATTGAAAAAATTTCAAATTTCATATTTTTTTAAAGGACTTTTCAGGATTTCAGTAAAGAGGGACAACATGGGCGGATGAAAGTTGGTAGAAATTATAGCCAAGATGGACATCTATCATAATCAATAGTCAGAATCTTTAACAGAGCGTGTTTTGATAGAAAAGTTTGAAATTGAAAAAATTTCAAATTTCATATTTTTTTAAAGGACTTTTCAGGATTTCAGGAAAAAGGGACAACATGGGCGGATGAAAGTTGGTGAAAATTATAGCCAAGATGGACATCTATCATAATCAATAGTCAGAATCTTTAACAGAGCGTGTTTTGATAGAAAAATTTGAAATTGAAAAAATTTCAAATTTCATATTTTTTTTAAAGGACTTTTCAGGATTTCAGGAAAAAGAGACAACATGGGCGGATGAAAGTTGATAGAATTTATAGCCAAGGTGGACATCTATCATAATCAATAGTCAGAATCTTTAACAGAGCGTGTTTTGATAGAAAAATTTGAAATTGAAAAAATTTCAAATTTCATATTTTTTTTAAAGGACTTTTCAGGATTTCAGGAAAAAGGGACAACATGGGCGGATGAAAGTTGGTAGAAATTATAGTCAAAGTGGACATCTATCATAATCAATAGTCAGAATCTTTAACAGAGCGTGTTTTGATAAAAAAATTTGAAATTGAAAAAATTTCAAATTTCATATTTTTTTTAAAGGACTTTTCAGGATTTCAGTAAAGAGGGACAACATGGGCGGATGAAAGTTGGTAGAAATTATAGCCAAGATGGACATCTATCATAATCAATAGTCAGAATCTTTTACAGAGCGTGTTTTGATAGAAAAATTTGAAATTGAAAAAATTTCAAATTTCATATTTTTTTTAAAGGACTTTTCAGGATTTCAGGAAAAAGGGACAACATGGGCGGATGAAAGTTGGTGAAAATTATAGCCAAGATGGACATCTATCATAATCAATAGTCAGAATCTTTAACAGAGCGTGTTTTGATAGAAAAATTTGAAATTGAAAAAATTTAAAATTTCATATTTTTTTTAAAGGACTTTTCAGGATTTCAGGAAAAAGGGACAACATGGGCGGATGAAAGTTGGTGGAAATTATAGCCAAGGTGGACATCTATCACAATCAATAGTCAGAATCTTTAACAGAGCGTGTTTTGATAGAAAAATTTGAAATTGAAAAAATTTCAAATTTCATATTTTTTTTAAAGGACTTTTCAGGATTTCAGGAAAAAGGGACAACATGGGCGGATGAAAGTTGATGGAATTTATAGCCAAGGTGGACATCTATCACAATCAATAGTCAGAATCTTTAACAGAGCGTGTTTTGATAGAAAAATTTGAAATTGAAAAAATTTCAAATTTCATATTTTTTTTAAAGGACTTTTCAGGATTTCAGTAAAGAGGGACAACATGGGCGGATGAAAGTTGGTAGAAATTATAGCCAAGATGGATATCTATCATAATCAATAGTCAGAATCTTTAACAGAGCGTGTTTTGATAGAAAAATTTGAAATTGAAAAAATTTCAAATTTCATATTTTTTTTAAAGGACTTTTCAGGATTTCAGTAAAGAGGGACAACATGGGCGGATGAAAGTTGGTAGAAATTATAGCCAAGATGGACATCTATCATAATCAATAGTCAGAATCTTTAACAGAGCGTGTTTTGATAAAAAAATTTGAAATTTAAAAAATTTCGAATTTCATATTTTTTTAAAGGACTTTTCAGGATTTCAGTAAAGAGGGACAACATGGGCGGATGAAAGTTGGTAGAAATTATAGTCAAAGTGGACATCTATCATAATCAATAGTCAGAATCTTTAACAGAGCGTGTTTTGATAAAAAAATTTGAAATTGAAAAAATTTCAAATTTCATATTTTTTTTAAAGGAATTTCAGGATTTCAGTAAAGAGGGACAACATGGGCGGATGAAAGTTGGTAGAAATTATAGCCAAGATGGACATCTATCATAATCAATAGTCAGAATCTTTAACAGAGCGTGTTTTGATAGAAAAATTTGAAATTGAAAAAATTTCAAATTTCATTGACAACATGACGGAAATTTGTGTTCACTGCGGAGATGTTGCAATTAACTCTAATTTTGTATGTACTGACTGCAATAGACCATCATGTCCTGGCTGCACAAAGTTCCTCTATAAGTCAGAAAATGAAATAATTAACCAAAAATGTATATTCTGTAAAAACTATAAATAACGTTGTTATAAAACCTAAATTACACAGGATACAATATTTTTTTCATACACATATATATATATATATATATATATATATATATATATATATATATATATATATATATAAAATTTCAAATTTCATATTTTTATATATATATATATATATATATATATATATATATATATATATATATATATATATATATATATATATATATATATATATATATATATATATATATATATATATATATAATATAGTGTAGTTTACAGATCAGTAGATTATTATACCATTAATAGTACTTTATATATACCTTTCAAATCGGGAGCTATATCCAAAGGACCGCTTTTCGAACTTCGCTGTTTAAAATTTTATATGTAGAATATCAGTTGACCTAATTATATTGTTTAAACTGTATTAGAAAGACAGATAATTATTCTTTTTAAAAAGTATATATTCATTTAAATGAACAGCAAAACTATCTTGAATAATTAAGACAAAATCAGTTTTTGAATTTTTGACCCATACTTTATTAAAACACTTTGTTTTTTTTAATACATAATCTAATTCTATACTTCATTTGTAAAATAAAACGGACGAAAATTGTGAAACCAAAAAATGTTTGAAAAACTCGAAACATCCTTAAAATTTTTATGTATCATAATCAATGCAAAAAGACATATAAAGGTAAAGTAACAAGATTTTATGAGTTGTACACATTTTAAACACTTCATTGGATCTACAATTTCCATCCAATTTTGTTTTACAAATAAATATGGAATTAGATTATGTATCAAAAAAACAAAGTGTTTTAATAAAGTATGGGTAAAAAATAGACAAAAATTCAAAATAATAGAAAATAAAATTCAAAAATTAAATTTGTCTTAATTATTCAAGATAGTTTTGCTGTTCACTTAAATGAATGTATACTTTTTTAAAAGGACTATTTATTGTTTTTCTAATTAAGTTTAAAAAAATTAATTTGGTCAACTAGTGTTCTAGATACAAAATTTTAAATAGCGAAATCCGAAAAAGCGGCCCTTCGGCCGCTTATTTATTTATTTCATTTTATTAAATACTAAACATAAAATAAATTAAAGACTGCTACTTTTATTTTTATGCAACGACAAGTGCACAAATTGCAAGTATATACTCACTGTGTACATATTATCTAGTAACAGTAAAGTAATAATGAGTTTCTGATAAAGTATATTACTTTTGCAATTTTATATCTTAAATAATTATCACCTAGAAGTACAAATATCTATATAAGTTTTAATATTTCTATGAAATAGCGCCACAATTTCATTAAAATATATTATAAATAATAAACGAATTTATAACGTTTTTAAAAATGTGTGTTTTTTTTTTCAATTTCAAATTTTTCTATCAAAACACGCTCTGTTAAAGATTCTGACTATTGATTATGATAGATGTCCATCTTGGCTATAATTTTCACCAACTTTCATCCGCCCATGTTGTCCCTTTTTCCTGAAATCCTGAAAAGTCCTTTAAAAAAAATATGAAATTTGAAATTTTTTCAATTTCAAATTTTTCTATCAAAACACGCTCTGTTAAAGATTCTGACTATTGATTATGATAGATGTCCATCTTGGCTATAATTTCCACCAACTTTCATCCGCCCATGTTGTCCCTTTTTCCTGAAATCCTGAAAAGTCCTTTAAAAAAAATATGAAATTTGAAATTTTTTTAATTTCAAACTTTTCTATCAAAACACGCTCTGTTAAAGATTCTGACTATTGATTATGATAGATGTCCATCTTGGCTATAATTTCTACCAATTTTCATCCGCCCATGTTGTCCCTCTTTACTGAAATCCTGAAAAGTCCTTTAAAAAAATATGAAATTTGAAATTTTTTCAATTTCAAATTTTTTTATCAAAACACGCTCTGTTAAAGATTCTGACTATTGATTATGATAGATGTCCATCCTGGCTATAATTTTCACCAACTTTCATCCGCCCATGTTGTCCCTTTTTCCTGAAATCCTGAAAAGTCCTTTAAAAAAAATATGAAATTCGAAATTTTTTAAATTTCAAATTTTTCTATCAAAACACGCTCTGTTAAAGATTCTGACTATTGATTATGATAGATGTCCATCTTGGCTATAATTTCTACCAACTTTCATCCGCCCATGTTGTCCCTTTTTCCTGAAATCCTGAAAAGTCCTTTAAAAAAATATGAAATTTGGAATTTTTTCAATTTCAAATTTTTCTATCAAAACACGCTCTGTTAAAGATTCTGACTATTGATTATGATAGATGTCCATCTTGGCTATAATTTTCACCAACTTTCATCCGCCCATGTTGTCCCTTTTTCCTGAAATCCTGAAAAGTCCTTTAAAAAAAATATGAAATTTGAAATTTTTTCAATTTCAAATTTTTCTATCAAAACACGCTCTGTTAAAGATTCTGACTATTGATTATGATAGATGTCCACTTTGACTATAATTTCTACCAACTTTCATCCGCCCATGTTGTCCCTTTTTCCTGAAATCCTGAAAAGTCCTTTAAAAAAATATGAAATTTGGAATTTTTTCAATTTCAAATTTTTCTATCAAAACACGCTCTGTTAAAGATTCTGACTATTGATTATGATAGATGTCCATCTTGGCTATAAATTCTATCAACTTTCATCCGCCCATGTTGTCCCTTTTTCCTGAAATCCTGAAGAGTCCTTTTAAAAAAATGTGAAATTTAAAATTTTTTTAAATTTCGAATTTTTCTATCAAAACACGCTCTGTTAAAGATTCTGACTAATGATTATGATAGATGTCCACCTTGGCTATAAATTCTATCAACTTTCATCCGCCCATATTGTCTCTTTTTCCTGAAATCCTGAAAAGTCCTTTAAAAAAAATATGAAATTTGAAATTTTTTCAATTTCAAATTTTTCTATCAAAACACGCTCTGTTAAAGATTCTGACTATTGATTATGATAGATGTCCATCTTGGCTATAATTTTCACCAACTTTCATCCGCCCATGTTGTCCCTTTTTCCTGAAATCCTGAAAAGTCCTTTAAAAAAATATGAAATTTGAAATTTTTTCAATTTCAAACTTTTCTATCAAAACACGCTCTGTTAAAGATTCTGACTATTGATTATGATAGATGTCCATCTTGGCTATAATTTCTACCAACTTTCATCCGCCCATGTTGTCCCTCTTTACTGAAATCCTGAAAAGTCCTTTAAAAAAATATGAAATTTGAAATTTTTTCAATTTCAAATTTTTCTATCAAAACACGCTCTGTTAAAGATTCTGACTATTGATTATGATAGATGTCCATCTTGGCTATAAATTCCATCAACTTTCATTCGCCCATGTTGTCCTGTTTTCCTATAAAGGATATGTATCCTGAATTCTTATTGTTATTTTTATTTCGCTATAAAATTTTAGGTTGACAGAATATTTTTGATATAGTGTAATTTTCTGAAAATGCGTACAATGGGCTTCCGATCCTAATTTTTTTTGGTTCATTTGGTCAGGAAATGTCGCCAAAAATCCTTTTTAATGTCATACACCCAATTTAACAGAGTTTAACAGAAGTATGTTAACGCCTTAACAGAGCTCTGTTAAAGCTAAAGGTTTGTGTCTAGGGTTTCATATTTTAAAATTTATCTTCACACACATGATATTTTCAATGTTTGAAGGTATTAGTGCGGCATATTTTAAAGGTTTCTATAAAAATTAAAAAATGTAATTATAATAAAAATATAGTTTTTTACATTTTCGCGAAAGCTTTAGATCGAATCTAAGTTATTTCTCCATATATAATAAGAAAATATATTTCATTAGTTCATTACAATCAAATAGTTTTTTTAAAAAACTGACTTTTCAAAAAACCGGTTTGACCGTTAACCGAAAATAGGGTGAAATTAAAAACCCGTTTAAAGCGGTTAACCAATATTTTTATAAGTGCTCTAATTTGAAGCTTAATAAAAATAGTTTTGGTGAAGAAAATGTACTTTCAACTTATAGACTTAATCCTTAACTAAATAATAAACACTGTTCTTTATAAACTGGTTTTTATATACGTTTTTTTTTTTTTCTGCCTTTAGACTAGTTAGTTTTAACATAATTTATAAAAACAAATGACAAAATAATCACCTTTTAAAATTTTATAGCGATTTAAAATATTTTTATAGAGTTTCTTTTAAACATTAATTTCTTTTTAATTTTTCTACTTTAAAAACGAAATTAGTTTATCGAAATTTTAAATCATCTGAACAAAAAAGAAGCTTTATTATGATTTATATTCACCCCCCTTTTGAAGTTTTTCTCTTAAAGGGATGTTTATATAATTTTTATATAAAAGAAAATAATTAAAATATTTGGATATAATTCGAAAAATAATTAACCTTTTTCCTGCTATAAGGAGACTTTTTAAAAGAACATTTTATATTTAAGAATTATATCTTCCTATTATCCTCTATAAAAAATATATTTCTCTTAAGCTATACATTAGCAGGTATATTATGTTATTTTTGCTCTTTCAAAGAATTTCTATCGCATTATATTAAAGTTTTTGCAAATGGAATGCTTAGTTATCTAGTTGATTATACATACAGTTTAAAACTACATATGTAAATCTGAATATATCACCCGACTACTTATTAACTCAAACAGCAAGCATTTTTAGTTCTTCCAAAAAAATTTCTGATTTAGATTCCGAAAAAAATTACAAAAGGAAAAAATTGAGTGATATTTTTATCAAATTTGTAAAATCGGTTAACCGGCATAAAAAAAAAACGGATAAACCGGTGAATTAAATTGAACATTTTAAAATAATCTTTTCGCAAAAAAAAACGATATAGAAGAAAAACCCGGTTTTTCAGTTAACCTGTTTATAAATGAACACTACAAACAAATGCTATTTAATATTGTGATCATTTTTTAACCCAAGAACATTTTTTTGGTCCATGAAATTTGCATTGTCCAGTTCAATTATATTTATTGCCGTTTATCATCAAAATCAGACTACCCTGACAAAGATGATGCAGAATTTATTCATAATGCCTGATTAGTTTATATAAGATCGAGTGAGATTTAAAAGTATAAACGCAAACAAAGTGTAGAAGAATGGGAAAAAGTCGAAAAATGTGTAGCTCTTTTTCTAAGTTTTTGAACTTTAAAAAACAATCATGATTATAAAATGAACCCTATTTTTCACTCTATGAGGTTCAAGTCCTTCGAGTTCATATCTGTAACCAATTTATTACAATAAAACTTATTAAGGATTATGCTCAGTTTCAACCAGGTTAAACATTTTTGGAAATGTTAAAAATAAAATTTTAAATTTCGAAAAATTTTAAATATAAATCGAAATTTATTAAATAGAATTTGAAAAATTTTGGAATACAAATGCAAATTTTTAAAATAAATTTAAAATTTTCTGATCTACATACATATGGAAAGTTTTTCACCACATGTAGAAATTTCTGTAATAACAAAAACTTCTAAAGCTAAAAATTACGATTTTATTAACCCCATTTTAAAAGAAAATTCTACTTTTTTCGGGAAAAATCTTTAAGACTTGAAATATTTTATTCTCTGCTATGGCAGTATGTTACGAGCAAATAAATAAGTTCACTTTGTAAGGCCTTATGTATTCATTATTATAAATAAAATACGAATATTTTAAATAAGTTTATGATCTCTGAATTTTGATAAATTTTTTTATTATTATTATTTACAAAATTAATAAGTTTTTACTAAATGTTTCACAAAAATATAAAATTTTTACCAGTCATAAGTGACAGATTTTTGTTAGAACTGGATATTTAAAACTTAAATTCAAATGTTCAAAAAGAATATATATTTTTTAGAAAAAAAATCGATCTTTCACTAAAAATTTTTAGAAAATATATTTTTTTAGCAAAAAATTTATTCCACTAAATTTTAGTTTTTTATTAAAAAATTCGATTTATAACCAAAAATTTAATTTTTCATTAAAATTCGATTTTTACCTCAGGTTGTTTTTTGTTTACCAAAAAATGTTTTTCTCACATTTTTTTTTTTTTTCACAAAAATAATACTTTAATTTTATAAGTATTTCGTATGGAAAATAGGTTTTATAAAATGCTTATATTTGAATCAATTAAAATTGATTGCATCAAAACTTAAAAAAGTGCATTATGCCTTCCATATGATAACATCATTTCAGTTATATTGAAAAAAAAAATATATATATTTATTACCTATTTCAACACACTATAATTATACCCTACACCTCCATAAGTATGTTTTTGTATCGATGTTCATAAAGAACGTAAAAAAAATCTTCGGACTCACTATATAACTTTCGGCTCAAAATAATTTTCTGAGTTTTTTTAATATGAGCATAAATTAGTATGAAAAATATTAATGTTTGGTGTCATATGTGGTCGGACTTGACCGACTATATCTTTTTGACTTTATCTTTCTAAGATTTAACCCTATTTTTAACCTATTTCCTAAAAAGCTCCCAAAAATCGCAATATTAAAAATCAAAACAACTATATGAACAATACTAGAAGAAAAAAATTGCGAATGGCTGTGAGAATGGATGTTCATGAGAATGAATGTGTGTTTGTATATGAATATTTTACGACGATGTCTTTTGTGTTTCTGCGACTACTATTGTTGTGACACAGTGACCCAATTCAAAGATTCGATTTTCTGGTTTTTCTAATGGCTAGTCAAGTCAGCCAGAGTTAAAAAGTAATAAGAGGAATAAAATAAAAACCAAGATATTTCAATGGAAACTGTTAAAAAGAAAACAGAAAAAGATGCTGTTAAAGCTTTTCTTTCCAAAGAATTTTACAATTTAACACAATTGTAAAAAAATTTTTTAAGGCAGAAGAGACCAATCACACCAGATAAGGAAAATCACAATTAAATAAGAAAATCAATGTTTTTTTCTTTTTTTTTCTTTTTGAGATAAAGCAACAATGAATGATGTTAACAGAACTAAATAATAATGTTAAATAAAAAAATATACATATACAAAACTTACCGTTATTTTACGCTGAAAAAAGGAGAGACGTAAATTTATTTCACAATTCCTGGTTTACTGTTTATTGTTGTTTTAGTTGTAATTGTTTTTGTGTTTTTACAATATCACAAACACACAAACAAAAATATGCACAAAAATTCTTTGATTCGTAAAAAATTCTTTCAACAATTTGCAAATATTTATTTGCTGGGAACTTTTTCGTTAGTGGGCTTATTTTGTTTTATTTAAAAAGAAAATCCTTTTAAATTAAATTCTTATTTTAGGAAAAATACACAATTTTTTTTATTTTTTGAGCGATCACAAAATAGTGTGTTACTGGGTTTTTTATATTTTATTAACAAAATATTTTTTTTTATTTTCTTTAGGAAAATTGTTTTTTCACAATAGCGCTTTATTTTTCTTTATTTGTGGGCGACTTCAAACATTTCAATTTATTAATAATTTTTTTTTCTTAACGCGTTTCTTAGAATATTTTACTATTTTGGCGCCGTATTTTATCTTGTTTTTATTGTGCTTTTATGGTTTTAAATTTCGTTTTGTGTTTTTTGTTGTTTGTGCTTGAATTCAAAAATTATTTAAATTTTCAACTTCTTGGTAGTTGTAACTTTTCTTTTTTTTGCTGTGAAAACTTTTATTAAACGGTAAACGTAACACGCGTTAGCTGATTTATAACACACTCTGCAAAGGGGAAAATTCTTATAGTGAAAATTTTTCACTTTTAGCCAGATAACCAAGCCGAGGCATAGTTGTCGGCGGCAGCTAAGTAGCATATTTTCGTCGGCGGCGGTGGCTTTCACCAGAACGTGTCGGCGGCTTATATGTCGGATTGATTTTTTTTTATTAAAAGCATAAATTAAAAATAGTAATTATTTATATTAAGATTTGATGGTTTCAGTAAACTTTTATTTGAATTTTATTGTTATTTTTTCCTAGAAAATCAAGTAATTTTGGGGGAAAAAAATAGTTTAATGCGGTAAACATATGTAGGTGGCAGTGTTTGTTTATTTGGCCATTTATTGTGCCAAAAGAATAATGTATCCTTAAATTATTATGACAGAAAAAATTATTTCTAAATCAAAAATGGCTCTGACGTCTGAAACTACAAACTAAAATATAAAATATAGTTTGTATCTTTGACCAGGTTACACTATGGGTCACGCAGCAGCAATAGTCTTTGTATTTCATTTAGGTGTCGCTTCGTAAACATTCTCGTGTTTACATTATAGGTTTTTTGTTGCGCAGCCAGGCAACAATTTACTGCGTTGCAAACTTTTAAAATTTTGAAAGCACTAACCCATAGCGTAATTAGAATGTGCTCGCACATCTACAAAAACAACATTTGCTTGTATTTTGTTAGACTACTGCACATACTGTCAAAATTCTATGAACAGAAAATGAGAGAATGATAGAGAGGAAGAGTAAAAAAAAACTCGAAAAAAATTGTATATAAGTACAAAAACAAATTTGATAGTTCCGCGAGGTATGTTAATAAAAAAATATTAAAACAGCTGTTCTTACGAGCATACTTTATAATTATACTATGGCACCAACCTTCCATAAATTCGAGTTAAATTAACATACTATCTCCACGTTGATATAATATGTAAGATAACGCCGGCAGAAGATAGTAAACATTATGTTTATATTATGTTAAATCTTAACATTCCGTCTCCACGTTGATATAATATGTAAGATAACGCCGGCAGAAGAGAGTAAACATTTTGATAATATTATGTTAAATCTTAAAGAAGGGGTAAATGTATCCTAATAAATCTCATAATATTTCATTATTTTCATTCAGTCACAGAGTAAACATGTACTTTTTATTTAAGAAATTCGAAATTTTTTAGCACAATTTTAATGAAAATATGTTTCTGAATGTAGAATAACCATTAAAATAAAATAATTTTACTAAAAACATCGTGTCTAAGTACTTTTAAAAATACACATTCACACACACAAACAAACTTTCGTATGTGTGTATTTTTTTGAGAGTAAATCTTATAAGATAGTTGTGTAGAAAAATCTTATCACAACAGTCTCATAATATTTCTTATAATACTAATATTTTAGTTTACACGTGAGATAATTCTCTCAGAGAGCGGATTTGACACTCTTGTTACATATTATGATATAAAAATATTACGTGGAGTCCCAGTGTAACGTAAACTAGCTATTTGTCGCAGCTGATTGTATCGGCGGCTTACCCTGAGCCGGCTCAGCCTTTTAAGCCGATACATGTTGGCGGCGATGACGTCTTGAAAAATTAAGCAGCGGCCGGTCGGCTTGGTTCTCTGCTTTTAGCACTAAGAAAATCTATAGATTTTTCACATGAATCTAGCAAATTGACCGAAAAATCGGATGGAAAACCGTGTCGATCACTCTACTAAACGCCCGAATCATGTTTAACTGTTTCCACAATGGATAAGCTGCTAGCAAGGTTTTAAAGTCAATTCAAATTCTGGATCTATTAGTGCACTGACAATGTACTAACAGTTCCAGAAATTGTTCATTGGAGCCGTAGATTGTAGCAATATTAGTAGTTGCTTTTTCGGAAGCATTAACAATGCTTCTTAGCAATTAACGGGAGGTACACTCGTCACTTATCATTGTTAACTTTTTATGTTTTGTTTAAAAAAAGACCTTGTCAATTCCACGAACATCAAGTGGCATATCTTTCAACACACAATTTTCTCTACGACTACGAAGTGGCACTTTTTTTATTATTTTACTGGTTACAATGAGTCGGTAAAACATTTGTATCTTCTTTCCGTCTTCTTCCATAGTATTAGTTATTAATCATGGATGGAAGTAAGCCCTTGGCCACTTAGTAGCTAGTTACTATAGAAATTTACACTTAAAAAAAGGGTTAATTCCAAACATTATTAGGTCAATAAAAATCATTAATTTAATGAACATTAGAAAAAATAATATTAAACTTTTAAATTTCAAAAATGTAATGAATTTACTAAAAGTTTGACCAAAATCGGCGGCTGTATTTTTAAAAACTTCCGCCGGCTTAAAGCCGGTCGGCGCAGATCTCTGATAACGGCTACTCTCAAAGAGAAATATAACACCCCCGTTTTAACTTTAATTCTTGCTCTCTCTTTTTTCTTTTTCATTCTCTGTTTTTATTATTAATTTTGAAATCAACAGCTGTTTTTTCTTATCACTTCCTATGATTATTCATAATTAATTTACGCTTTTTTTTGTTTTCTTTTTCTTAAAAATTTTGTCCTATATTTATTGAAATTTTAGGAAAATTCCTTTAAAATGGCTTTAGTAGATGTAGATACCTGGTAATAATACATTTAATTAAATCAAAGACCTAAACCACTCATTGTTTATAAACAAATTTTCAGGTCAACTGAATTTGAATCCTGCAAACGTTTGAGCAACACCTTGCTATCGCAGCTAAACCAAAGGGATAACAAAAAACATTTATCACCGGAATACAATCGTTATACATCAGCCATACAAGTGGGTCTCAAACAATACGATCGAGAATTGCAGCAGTTAAAATTTAAACTAAATGAAGCAGCCAAAAATAAGACAATGTAAGTAAGGAAAGAAAAACGAAACAAAAATATTTTTATTTTTAAATTTATAGAGATTCAGAAGAACTTAAACGCCGACAACAACAATTGGAAGCTTTACAAAAACAACGAGAACAATTACAACGTAAATACCAAGACTCTGAACTTAAGGATCGTTCAGCTTTATTACAAAATCCCACAACATCGTCAGCAGCTGGTGCTGAAGAGGATAGTGATGCTGCTCCCATAATAGATACACATGATGTACAGGCCTTAAAGCAGCAACAAATTGATATGCTAGAACAACAAAATCGAGGACTGGAAACATTATCTCAAACTTTATCCAGACAAAGACAATTGGCCTCACAATTGGGTCAAGAAGTGGAAGAACAAAATGGTTGTTTTTAAGAATAACAATTTTTAAATCAAAATGTTTAAATTAATACTTTAAACTAATCTTTTTTAGATATTTTGGATAATCTGGCCAATACCATTGAAAGAGTGGAAACGGGTGTTAGTCTAGAGACCAGAAATATTGGTTTGGTTAATAGAAGGGATAGCAGTACTTGGTGTAAGTACATACATATATGGATTGTATAATAACGAAAATGTACTATTTTCTTATTGAATTTTTTAGGTTATTGGGTTATTATCTTTGCATTACTGGTGATCATTATTATAGTGGCCGTTTTGTAATTTAGTAAATAAATTGTTGCTGGTCTTTAGGTTTTAAGTATTTTTATATATACATATGTAAATGAGTCTTATTAATGACTATTCCCCTTTTATGCTAACCTATTTGTATGATATGTATTTGAACAAAATATTTTTTTGTGTTTATAATTAAGTTCTACTATTATTTTAACTTTATGTAAAATATGTAAAAATCATTGCAAGTAAAGTATATTTTGCAGAGCATTTATAATACAATCCATGATATAACTATAGTTTTATTACAATCGAACTATAACTTTACATTTTAATAAGAATTCTATAACGAGCGCTGTGCTAACTAAATCTATTATGGTTTTCACTTAGGTGTCAAATTATTAAAAAATTAGTTTTTAATACTTGTACCATAGATTAACAACTAGATATTTATGTGAGAGAAAAAAACCTAATTCAATTGTCAAAAACCTAATTCATACAACAACAAAATACATGTAGTCACATATATTTTGTTTTTGTATTTTCAAAAAAATGAGTAAATTTTTGGAAAATTTAGTATAGGGTGGCTCTCACATAAACTTCTAGTCCTATTCTATGACTTGTACTTTTAAAATGTACCCAGCAAATTTTTAGAAATCTTCAGTCTTCCGAATCTTCCGAAAATGTATCCTTTTTTTTTAATATTCGAAATGTTTTTTATATTTTTATACTTTTAATATTCTTAGGCCCGGTCTTATAGTGCTAACTTAGTGGCTAAATCGTACTTAAGTTGTAAAAACTGTTTTATATTTAGAAACTTAAGTGTTCTTTTCCTATCCCTAAAGTTTTTCCTAAGTATGAACATTTTCTGAAGACTTTTTCAAGATTTCAAATTTTAGTAAAAATTTTAATACCAAAGATTTCTGATAACTTTTACTCCTAAATTTTAATAGCTATTAAATATTAAATAATTAGCAATCTAAATTTGCAAAAAGAAAAAAAACATTTTTTTTTTTTTAATTCTTAACAACGCTTACGTTATTTCGATCGTTCCATTTGTAAATATAATCGTTATTTTTTGAGCTACAAGTTTGAAAATTTGTTATCACACTAAACTTTATTTAATCAAAATCCCAAATTTGAAAATTTTAATGTTACGTTGTTTAGCATTTTCGCTGACGATATAATTTTTTAAATCGGTATTTTTAATGTAAAAAAAAAATTTATTAAACTATTTCTTTTTTGAAAATTTTTACTTATTTTTCAATTTTGCACTTTTTTCTTTTTATAAAAATTTCACTTTTTTATACATTTTTTGAAAATTTGTACGTTTTTAATTGAAAGTTGGAAAACCGTAATTTTTGAGCCGTAAAATATAGAGTAACATGTAGAGGCGAAACACTCGATTGACAATTGAAAAAAGTTGTTTAATAAAAAATATAATTCAATTAGCAATAACAAAATGTATTTTGTTGTTACCTGTTTTGCAATTTCGGTGACTATATAGACTTCGTTCTTCCAACTTTCTTATCTTTAAACACACAGAATATAAATACCTAATGGCGTCAAAGATAAATATTTAAAAAAAAAAAAATGCAAACGGAATGATAACCTTAAAACAAACTACGACATTTTCGATGAAGGATATAATAAGCGTTAAATCTGAAATATCTTTATTTTTTTGTAATAAAAATCTTAAAATATATTTAATATATACCTTGGCAAAGGGATATTAAATAGTGAACAAAAATCCAAATCGATTAAAATATGGGTGTGGTCTGCTACGGCTACACCATACAATTAGCTGAAATTCAAATAAACTCTACTCTCCTGCAAATCAGAAAAAAATAAAAATTTTTTCTTGTTTAGTTAAAAATTCTTTAAGAATTTCTATTTGTCTAGTTATATTTTATTATTTTGTTTATAATTTTACACTACATCGATCGTATTAATTACAACTTCACTTGTATATCATAACGGAAGCGTAAGGGGTGTAAATCAATATTGGACTTAAAAAATGAACGCAATTCAACTAACTTTAAAAGATTTATCGATTTTGTATTTTTTTCTTTTAATTTTTTTAGCCTTCAATTTGGTTTTTTGTTGGTTTTTGTTTGTTTCACAATATGAATTACAATAATATTAAATTAGATTAGATGAAAATTTTAAACACAGCAGTTTTTAATTTAAGCCAAATCTGAGGCATAGGGTACATGAGCCAAATTACCAACAGCACCCACAGACAATTTGGAGGAACCGGCCTTCTTGGCAGCTTGTTGGACATCTTGTAGCGAAACACTATCAATGGCAGAGACTAAAGCATCGGCGCTTTGAACTTGTTGGGTGAGGACAGCTTGCAAGCCCATTTCGGCGATAAGAGAGCTGTCAGTAGCATAAGCATCCAAGACAGCAGTCTTGAGGAGAGCCTTACCTCGGTTGACATCATCGGAGGAGACTGAGCCGGACTTGAGGACACGTGTAACAGCTTCAACAGCTTTGCCGGCATGTTGAGCATCGGTGGACAAAACAAAACCAAAAAGACCGGCATCGGAATAGTTAGCGTTCAAGGCGGCAAAGGAATAGAGTGAATCGCCAACAGCTGAGCTGAGAGCCTTACCGAAGGGACCATTGATGGCACCATGATTGGTGACAGGGCTAGCACCGACGGCATGTTGGAGCACAGCAAAGGCCAAAGCTTCTTTGGGGTTGCTGACAGCACCACCAAGACCAGCAACAGCAACATGAGCTTGATTGCCGGATTTATCCTTGCGGGCATCACCACCATAGTAGTTGGCAGATTCGCTACCAGATTTACCACCACTGGCCAACTCCAAACTTTGGGCAAAGCCTACCAAGGCGTTGTGCTCAACACCAACACCTACAACAGCACAACGGGCGGCAGTGCAATTGTTGGCTACATAGTGCAACAAAGTTTCGGGGGACAATTGGCCAATTTGGAATTTAGGAATGTACACGGAGTTGCCCAAACCGGTACGGAAGGCAGCCTTGTGTAACAATTCAACGGCACGGACCTAAAAATTTTAACAAAAACAAATCAAAATTTTTAATTGCCTAAATTTTACTTTTAATTATCTTTACATACTTGGGGTGATACATTAGCAACTTGGGTCTTGATCAAGGGTACAGCATCGTTCAATTCCCAGGGCTTGAAAGCGGGATGAATGACATCTTGCAAGTAACGCAAGCCAGTTTCCAAATGGTTGGCAGTAGTTTCGACGGTGTAGGCTACTACCTCACGGTCAGAGGTGACAGTCAAGGCACCACCTTTTTGTTGAATGTTGCGGGTAACAAGGAAACCGGAGGTGTTCTTGTTGGTCAAACCAGCAGCCACGCGCAAAATGTGAGAAGCACCTTGGGTGTCATAGGTTTCATTACGGGAACCAGCACTAAAATCAAAATAAATTTTTATCATTAATTTTATCTTTCTTGATAAAAATAAACCTACCGGAATACTATGGAAACACGAGATACTGGCAATTGAGCTTCAGCCGAGGCTACAACAACTTTGTTGTCAAGTTGTTTGGATTCCACATTGGCCACTTGTCCTACTGGTCTGGGACAGGCAGCGGCTGAATAACCGCGTTTCTAATTAAGTACACAAATAAAATGGGTTTATTCATATAGAAAACTTTCTTAAACATTGCAAAAAATTTCAAGTATTGGTTACGTTTCTCTGACATTTACGTAACCATGCTTTGATTGTCTCACACAAGAACTTTTTTTCTGTTTAATATTCTTTTTGTTTTGCTTAATATTTCAATACTTACAGCAATAACACGTAACAAGGGAACTTTGCTAGCATTGCAAGCCATTTTTAATGGATATTAATTTTAATTTATATTACAAATTATTTGCTAAAAATTATGACTCGGAAAATTCCCCCTCTGAAGAAAAAACTAAATTTTTTTCCTCCTCACGGCTCGTTTCTAGTAAAGTACTGACCAGAGACCTGCGCCGAACGATTTTAACGGCGGCGGCGGCTTTGCTAAAAATTGTCAGAGGCGGCTCAAAGTCGGCTGTTAGCCGGCTGAGAGGTGAACATAACAACTTTTTATTTCCTAGTTTTCGCCATAGTATAATTATAAAGTATACTCGTAAGAACAGCTGTTTTACAATTTTTTCATTGGCAAACCTCGCGGTACTGTCAAATTGTTTTTGTATTCACATGTAAAATATTTTTTGAGTTTTTTTCTCTTGCTCTCTTTCGTTCTCTCATTTTTCCGTTCAAAGCATTCTGACATCGTGGGCAGTAGTTTTACACTAACAAAATACAAGCAATTTTTGTTTTTGTAGATGTGCGAGTACTTTATTATTTTACTATGGTTTTCGCATCGTCTTATAGAGTTCATTGATTCACAAATGTGGTTCCAAGTCCCCTTAGATGTAAGGGGATCCGAAGACCGTTTGTTTGAACATTATTTTTTATTTCCTAAAAGATTTATAACATACATTTTTGTATTTTCTTCAGACCGTTTGTTCGAACATTATTTATATTTTTAAAATTATTAAAAAAAGTATATATGATCTTGACACAGCTCTTCTCCCTACACATATAAAATTGAATATTCTAATATTCGGAAACATTTTTTATTTTATTACAGATTTTAACATTCTTACATTTTAAATACGTCGATTTTGTTGAAATGAATCAAAAAATGTATGATTATTTTTATTTTTCTTAAAAAATGGAACGGAAATAATTTTAAAATATGGCCTTAAAGTAGGGTCGAACCATTATTAAAATTTTTAAAATTTACAAGGCTTTACCAAAGGTATAAATAGTAATTAAATCAATGTTTTTGAATACAACTTTAAGTAAAAAATTATATTTTACTATGTCTACTGATATGTATATTTTAATTCATTGCGTTTTACTATTTCTAAAGATTTTTCCTAAAGTTAGCGGGTTAAGATTCTCCTATTAGATAGATCTAAATTATCCAAATTAGATAGATCTAAATTATCCAAATTAGATAGATCTAAATTATCCAAATTAGATAGATCTAAATTATCCAAACATTTTGTTTAATATCTTGTTTAAAAATTGTTCTACAGAATAATATTATTTTCATAATAGAGGATACAAATTCTTATGTAATCTTGATAACAAAGTACTAACTTTTTGTATGTAAATTTCCATAAGAGGAACTTAGGAACTCTTTATGAAACCTACATTAATTTTTTGGAATATATTTATTAAAAACTGTAATATTGAAAAATGCAGAATGCAGACGTTTTTTCCAAAAAAACAAATTGACTAGTTTTTTCATATATTTCAAGCCAGAAAACATCTCGATTTGAGTTGTTTAATTATTTAACACAATAAAAACAACTAAGTTTCCATAGGAAAGAAATTTTTAGTATTTTAGTACATAGAAAATTGTTCAAAATGCCCAGGGAAATTTTTAGAACATGTTCTAAAATCATTAGTTCTAGAACTGGTATAATCAGAACCACTTCAGATTCTTTAATAACATCCTCAGAATTAGTGGTATCACAACCCATTCTGACACCAATGGAGTAGAACCTTATTCTGATTCTAAATTTGTTTTGAAAAATGTTTTAGAGAACTAGTTCTGTATGACTTCTACATCACTTCTGAGAACAAATTACAAATTACAAAAAAATATATATGTATATATTTACAAAATTCAATTGATTTCAAAAGTGGACTTTAGAAAATAGCCCATAAAAAATAAAAACAGATTCTGAAACCTTTCCCTAACTCTTCTATGGCACTAGTTCTGAATGTGACAATTTTGAACAAAAATTATTGATTAAGGAACTAGTTCTCGAACCGTTCCATAGAATGGGTACAGGCTAGGTAACACTTTCACGGAACTAGTTCTTGAGGTGACAATTTCAAACAAAAATCATTGGTCGTAGCCAAAGTAGAACAAGTACAGGCTATTTTCATGTGTTTTAGAACTAGTTGTAGAACTAATACAATGTTTCCTGGGTGAATTTGTTAAAAATTATAAATTAAATTTATATTTGTTCACATTTATTATTTGTTTAAAAATTTTATTTTTGGAATTAGAAAGTATATGTGTGTAAAATTTTTATTTAAATCCACAATTTGTGAAAATATTTTGGCTCACATAATAAAATTACATGTGAGCAGTGAAGCTTAAACTTATTGTCTTTTTTAAAGAACTACACCACTTTTAATGGTATTTTTTAAAAATCAATTGAAAATAAATTTAAATTTTAAAAAAGATCATTGGAAAATTAGATTTTTCATTTAAATTTTTGAAAATAAAAATTGAAAATTAGATTTTTCATTTAAATTTTAGAAAAGAACGGTTGAAATTTCTATATTTCATTAATATTTCAGAAAACAAATATTTAAAATTACAATTTCTATTTCAGAAAAGTACAATTTAAAATAAGTTTTTATATTTTAAATTCAGAAAAGATCAATTTATAATTAAATTTTACGTTTTAAATTCAGAAGACTACAAATGAAATTCAGTTTTTTATTTTTATATTTCATTAAAATTTAGAACATTGAATAAGAGTGATTTAAATGATGAAATAATGTTAGGTCAACTTAATTTTTGTGACCTTTAAGCAAATAAAATTAAGAAATTGTTTCAAATCCATCTGGAAAAATTATTCCTAATGCAAATTTCATTCTATATATTATTTCAGTTGAAGTTCTGAATTTAATTTAGTTTTTTTTTTTCAAAATTTTTCTAAAATTTAAATGGAAAAATCTTCTTAAAAATTTTTCTTTTCAAAAATTTAAATAAAAATTCTAATTTAAGTTGTTAATTTTAAAATTATAAATTGAAAACCTAATTTTCAAGTAATCTTTTTTCAATTCTAAATAAAAAGTATCACTTTTAATTGGTCAATTCTGAAATTTATATGAAAAATGTAAATTTCAATTGTTATATTCTGGAATTAATAGAGAAATATTATTTTAATATGTTCTTTTCTGAATTATAATAAAAAAAGTCAAACTAAAATGGTATTTTCATATTTTGAATTGGAATATCTCATTCTCATTTGTTCTTTTCTGAAACTGAATTCATTTTAAATTGCAGTTTTCATAATATCATATAGAAAGTTCTTATTTTAACTTAAAAATGGTGTAGTAAAAAACATATGTGGCTGAATATAATATTAAATAACATATAACTAGGGTGATCGACTCGGTTTTCCAACCGGTTTTTTCTGTCAATGTGCTGTCGGTTTTTTCAAAATGTTCATTTTTCGAATGTCAAATAGACCGGTTTTTTTAAACACAAAAAACCGGTTTTAAAAATGGCTTTTTATTTCAAAAAACATATACTAAATACTGATATTTAAATCGAAATTTATGATTTTTTTTAATTCATAAAGTGTTATTTGTAATGTTTTGAAAATATTTTTAAATATATTCAAAGATTTTGTTTTACAAAAAGTTTCACATGCAGAATCTTTTTAAATAAAATTGATTCTGGCTTCTTCATATTAACCCATAGTTGTTTATGCTAAGTAAAAGCTAATTATCAGTTTTGATGATTATTTTCTTACAACATTTATACCCTACACCACCATAGGTTGTGCTGATGTTTGTAAAAATATTGGTCTAAGACCCACCTTAGTTTATATCAATCGGCTTTAAGTCGATTTAACGATGTACGTCCGTCCGTCTGACCGTCTGTCCGTCCATGTAAACCTTGAAATCAAAATACAGGTCGCAATTTTGAACATAAATTAGTGAAATTTTCTTATAGACCAAGGACGAACTGTGTTGAAATTGGTTGTGATCAGTCCATCATTTCACCAAGCCTCCATAAAAATATCCTCCTGGAAAAGGTGGTTTAACGATCATAAATCCCATAAATGTAGCAAGAATTTATGCACATCTAAATTCCATACAAGTTTAAATCTACGTGCGGAATTTCATGAAGATCGGTCCATAATTAACCATAGTATTGGTCCGCAATCCCACAGGTCTAAAAAAAAGACTCCTTCCCGAATTTTGATGCACACAACGGTGTAGATATTGTCGGGCTTGGCCGACTATATCTTTCTTTCTCGTTCTTAATGGGTTAAAAGTTATTTCCAAAAATAATTATGATTAATAAATTTTAACTTGAACAATAAAAAATTTATTGATTTTTCTTTAAGAAATGTAGTCTTTTGATAGAAATATTAACTTCTACAAAAAAACCGGTTAACCGGTTTTTTCTGAATTTAAAAAAGTGTAACCGGTTTTTTCAAAATACCAACTATTCGAACTATTCGAAAACCGGTTTCTCCAAAAAGCCGAATAATCGATCACCCTACATATAACACAATAACTCAAATAATATACTTTGCGAATTGGGTAAGTATGTATTTAGTTCATATTTTTTAATCTTAACACACGTTTTGCTTCATAACTTTTTTCCGAAGCAATTTTTAAAACTATTTTATCATTGAAAATATGTCAGTTATTATTCTTGAAGACAAACTGCTGATTTGTTGTGAGTTTGACCAAAATGAGTAACGAAAATGATGTACGTGCTATAAATTAATAAAAATTAAAAAAAAATAAAATAAAAAACAAATTGGTTCTACAAATAATTGGTCAATGAATTAAATGTCCTTTGTCATACTGTTTTCAACGTCATTAAACAGTATCAGGGGAATTCGACCATCGATAGGAAACATGGTTCAGAAAAAAAAGTCCACATGATATTGGATGGACAAGTAAATTGAAACCATATTGAAAAGCACTCCAGTTAAGAGATGATTTTTTTTTTTGCGTACGAAGAATTACTAAATTTAGAAATTTTAGAAAAATGGAATGAAAATGGAGAGAAGCGAACTGTAGCTATTATTCCATAAAATCATAATTTATTCCAAATAATGTCTAAAGAAAATGCATAACGTCTATTGCCGCTGAAGCAAAATAAAAGAGGAACCACTATTTTTAGTTTTTTTTTGCTTTAAAATTTCTCTTAATGATGCAAAAATAGATAAATAATAAACCACTTTTCAAATAACATTTTTCTTAAATGGAACAAATTTTATGACTGTTTTTGAAATTAATGTTACTATCATTGTGCGATTAATCGGTGGATAGTGCGATTAATCGGTTATACAAAATTTTATTTAATCTATACCCATATTAATCAGTTAATCGATTAATCAACAATTTGTGAGGACATGTTTCTAAAATATTTTGTCTCTCTGTAATTATATGAAGAAAAAAAAAATATATTTTTTTTACGTTCATACTTAGCATTGAAATTTAGTTTAGAAAATTTTTTAGGAAATTTCATTCATTGAAAATTTTCAAACACATAAAGTTGTAAAGGAAACGGAAGCTAAAATTTAAAGCAAAATAGTTTTTGAAAAATTTGGAAAAGCCGTGAATATTTTGAGGATTTATACATAGAGGAAGGAAAGATTTGGAAACAATAAAGTAAAAGAGAGAAAAAAGGTATTTAAATAATAATTTTATTGAGTGTGTTCAAAATAGTTATATTTTTTGTGTTTTCTGTTAGGGACTCAAAAGATAAGATTCTACGTAGAATTGCAATAATTTGGGAAAGCAATTGTGATCTATTCAGGGTGATCCAACATTGCACCAAGATTTTTTTCACTATTTATAAGAAAAAGGAAAATAATAGTCAGTCAAATTGTACTGAAGTCTCAACGAAATCAAGTCTTTCAACAGAATCCAGTATAGAAAAAGCTTTTTCAAAAATAAATCTAGAGTTCTCAAGTTTCCTGGCAATATAAAGAAGATTTAAAATATGATAACCTCATTTAAACTTACCTAATGTGAAAGTATCCTCACTTATACATACCTAAAGTAAACTTAATTCATCTTAAACCTAACGTAGAAGTTTCCAAACCTAAACCTAACGTAACTTTTTCCATACATAAACATAACGTTCCCTAAACATAACGTAAACTTATCATTTCTTAATTTAAAATATCTTACCATATCTTAATATAACTTAACTTAACGTATAAAATTTAATAATTTAAATAACTTTTTGTTTATTATACTTACCTAAATATTAATATTTTATTGGTCACCAAACTCAATTAAAAATAATGTAAAATCTAATTTTTTTATATATACAAATACACACACTTACACACACACTCACACACACACAATTCACACAAACATACACACACATCTAGAAATGAAATAGAAATACAATTAATAAATACTTACCTTACTTATTTAACACATACTTAAACTTAAAATCTGAAATTTACGATACTTATAAAATAAAATCCGTCGACACCATAACCAACCTCTAAACTTCAGGCCTGTAGTCATCGAGGGAAATAAAATGTGGTGAGTGTTTACTTAGTAAATATATATTTGAAATATCAATCTTTAAAATAATTTATAAATTCGTAATTTCGGGTTAATACAGTTAATAAATACAAGAAACCGTTAAATGAAACAAAAATGTTAGCTCTTTTTCTTATTATTAATTCACGTATAGATTAATATATTCATTATTTTTGTATTTTTGTTTCATTTAAACAGTTGCATTTATACTTTACTCTTTAACTTATATTAACTTACACTAATTTAACTTAAATATTTTACTATATTTATTATATTAATTTGTTAAACTTTAGTTTGGTGACATATTAAACTATGATTAGATTATTTGATTGTTACTTAGTAACTAAGTTTACTTTGTTTAAATAAATTACATTTTGTTTGTTATATGGACATTTAAATAATTACTTTTTACTTTTCGCGAAACATTTGAATCAGTTAGATAGAGTCGTCGTGGGTTATTCAGGAAAATTTTAAGGAATAACATAGGTCATGGGCGGGTTAAGAGCAGAAAAGGTAAACAACATCTTAGACCTTTTCATATTAATATTTGCATCCTAGTTTTCATTTCTTTTATTATTTTTGTATCTATCTTTTAGTTTATATTTGATAGTCGTTTTCATAAATTTTCAAAATACTACCTAAGTTTAAATTTTATTGTAATGAGCTAACTCTATTTAGATAAAGAAACGAATCTCCCCATTTTCCGTTGAGCAAGGCTGGTGTTATAGGTAGTACCCTCTTTGGATAAATAGAGTACCAGTTTAACGTTCGTTACATAAATTTAATGGCGCCCAACGTGGGGCAGCAGCGTTTATATCTTCTTTTAAGAGATACATTTTCAAAGTTTAACACCTAGCTGTTCTCCATAATTTCACATAGTGATAACGACTATTAAGATCTTTATTTTTATTTTATTTATTGCAAATTATAGTCTTAGGAGAATTAGCTTTGGAATTTTAGATTTTTCAATTCATTTTGAATTTCTAAACCAGTTAATTTCTTTTGTAGATGGAGTATTTTATAACATCTGATTAGATATTGTAAGAGATTTTGATTATTGGGAATTCATCGATTTTCAACTCACGATATCTATTCAATTTTAATAGCTTTTGAAACTTTCTTTTAAATTTTCGGTTCGAATTGATTATGATTGAGATTTCTGTATCTGGTATTGAAATTGGATACTTACTCTCATAAGATTTTTTTTTTTTAGAATTTATTTTTTTTTTTTGGATGCAAAGTATATTTTTTAATTTGACCTATCTAACTGTATTTAAATGGAGTAGCGAAATGTGACATATACTGTATTTTACGTGAATTTGGTTAGATATTTATTTGTTTTAAAATGGTTTTGACAAGAAGTCAGGAAAATTTGAATTTGTTGGATGTTAGCCAACCTGCTAATGTTAGCTTCACAGTTAATTTAGAACCCGATAATAACACTCAAAATACATCTAATATTCAGGAAACTAGACCACGAGGTAGAGGTAGAGTTGTTCACAATGGAACTTCGCATAGACATGAACAGAACATGAATGATAACAATGTTAGACAGATGATATCTGAATCTTTAGATAACTTTCGAAGTGAAATGACTTCCCTTATAACGAATGAAATTCGTTCAGTTTTTCAAAATATTAATTCGACAAATATTAGACCAAATAATAATGCAAGTCCTTCAGTTTCACAAAATAGAGATATTCCAAATTCATCTCCTAGGAATAATGCTATTGATTCTCAAGAACCTTTCTTTGCGGAGAAAGTTCTAAATATAATCCGTAATTGGAGATTGAAATTTAGCGGTCATGATAACGAAATGTCTGTTGATGAGTTTATATATCGTGTTAATATTCTGACCACAAATAATTTGAAAGGTGATTTCGAGCTGCTTTGCAAACACGCTCATAGCTTATTTGAAGGCAAAGCATTGGTATGGTTCTGGAGATTTCACAGACAACACGACGACATTGATTGGATGACACTGACAAGTGAACTGAGAAAACAATATAAAGTGGACTACAGTGACTTTGACATTTTAGATGACATACGTCGACGTAGACAAAAGCCACAAGAAAATTTTGACGAGTACTTGGACGTTATATCGGCAATGACGGACAAATTGAAGAATCCTGTTTCCGATCAGGATCTTTGCGAAACTTTGATGCGAAATTTAAAAAGTGAAATCAGACATGAACTTCTTCATTTAGAAATACATAGTGTAGCACATTTGCGACGTGAAGTTAGAAAACACGAGAAGTTCATAAAAGATATTGAATACCGCAAGATGACTACAGGACGCATTTCGGAATTGACTAAACTAGACGATAAAGATTTAGACTTAGACGAGGTCAATAATGACAGTGAAATTTGTGCTATTAAAAGCAATTACAAATGTTGGAATTGCGAAAAAATTGGACATTCGTACATCAACTGCATGGACACAAGACGAATATTTTGTTACGGATGTGGACTTAAAGATACTTACAAACCTACTTGTCCCAACTGTACTAAGAAGCAACAGGGAAACGTACAGAGGGATGTCCGTTGGAAGTAGTACGGACATCCGAAAATAAGGACAATGACATTGGACAAATGACAATTGTACAGGATTCGTATACTGAAGTTGACAAGACTAATGAACTTATTCATCCTTTAAGAAGACCATACCATGTAAGACTAAGAGAATATGAGAAAGCACGATCACGAATTTTCGGATCTGCGAAATCAATTAGTAGGTCTTCAAAACGAATTCGAAACTTTTATCAAAAACTGAAGTCACTTAATGTTTATGTCATTTCGTCCATTGTGAATAAGGATATGGATAGTAGGCCGTATATACAGTTAAAACTAAGTGATAAATTATATTTTGCTTTACTTGATAGTGGTGCTAACAAAAGCGTAATAGGTGGCGATTTAGCGATTCAAGTTCAGGATAGGAAACAATTTAAGAGATGTAAAGGCAATGTACGAACTGCGGACGGACAAAGACAAAACATATTAGGAACTATTTCACTTGACATAACTTACCAAGGACAAACAAAATTAATTGAATTTTTAGTAGTACCGACAATACAACAGGACATAATTTGTGGTTTCGATTTTTGGACGATATTTGGACTAAAAATTTGTGTACCTAATGTAGGTGAAATTGACTGTACTGACAATGATCCGGACAAAATCAAATTGACAAACGAAGAACAACAGAGACTGGACAGAGTAGTTGCAGCATTTCCTAACTCAGAAGTAGAAGGATTGGGATGTACCACCCTTATCGAACATTATATCGATACAGGTAGTGCAAAACCAATTAAACAACGTTACTATCCTATTTCACCTGCTGTTGAAAAACAATTAAGCGGTGAAATAGATAGGATGTTGTCCCTTGGCGTAATAGAAGAAGCACCTAGTTCACCTTGGTCTTCACCGACAGTTGTAGTTATAAAGCCTGGTAAGGTTAGAATGTGTGTGGACAGTCGTAAACTAAATTCAGTGACAGTTAAAGACGCGTACCCGATACCTAACATTGACGGACTTATTGCTAGACTTCCTCCGGTTTACTATATTTCAAAAATTGATTTGAAAGATGCCTTTTGGCAAATTAAACTAGAGGAAAGTTCTAAACCAAAGACAGCTTTCACAGTCCCTAATCGGCCTTTGTATCAATTTACAAGAATGCCGTTTGGACTGTGTAATGCACCGCAATCGTTGTGCCGACTGATGGACATGGTTATTCCGTACAATTTAAAAACTCACGTATTTGTTTATTTGGACGACTTACTTATAGTATCTCAGACTTTTGACGAACATCTTACACATTTGATGGAAGTGGCATCACAACTATGTAAGGCAGGTTTGACTATAAACGTTAAAAAGAGTAGTTTCTGTTTGAATAAGGTGAAGTATTTAGGTTATATAGTGGGAAATGGAACCTTGCAAGTAGACGATGACAAGATTAAGGCCATTAAAGACTTTCCCGTACCAAAATCGATTAAGCACTTAAGACGTTTTCTCGGAATGACAGGATGGTACCGACGGTTTATACAAGACTATTCGACTTTGACTTATCCTTTAACCGAACTTTTGAGTAAGAAGAAAACTTTCAACTGGACTGAAGAGACACAAATAGCATTTGACAAACTTAAGGACAGTCTGACTAAAGCACCATTACTCGTACATCCAAATTATAGTAAACAATTTATTTTACAGTGTGACGCTAGCACTTATGGTGTGGGTGCAGTGTTAGCACAAGAGGACGACGAAGGGACAGAGCGACCTATTGCTTTTATGTCTCAAAAATTAAACAAGGCACAAAGAAACTACACTATAACTGAACTTGAATGCTTAGCTGTAGTTTTAGCAATTAAGAAATTTCAACCTTATATTGAGGGTCAAGATTTCAAAGTGGTAACGGATCATGCAAGCCTTAAGTGGCTGATGGGTCAACGAGATCTTTCCGGTAGATTAGCTAGATGGTCGTTAAAGCTACAGGGCTTTAGTTTTAAAATTGAACACCGAAGTGGTAAGCAAAATATAGTACCAGACACTCTGTCTAGAGCGCATGAGGGCGAAGCATTTATAGAAAGTATTGAGGTAGAGAGAATCCCAGCAATTGACCTTGACTCAAAAGCTTTTGATTCGGATGAATATAGACAATTACGTGAACACTTTTTAAATTCTGGTTTACCCGATTTCAAAATCATCGACAAATATATTTACAAACGGACAGAGTTTTCTTCAGGACAAGACGACGAGTCAAATTTATGGAAACTTTTTGTGCCAACTGAACTTAGGAAAGATGTGTTATATTCAGCACATGACATGCCAACCTCATCACATGGAGGAATTAGCAAAACATTGGAAAGAGTAAGACGTTATTTCTATTGGCCAAGACTCGTGACAGATGTTAAAATTTATATTGCTAACTGTGACTTATGTAAGACGTCAAAGACACCAACAATGAATCTTAGACCACCATTAGGGCAAATGGTTAAGACAGAAAGACCGTTTCAACGACTTTATATAGACTTAATCGGACCATTGCCCAGGACTAAGACAGGAAATACCGGCATTTTAATTGTATTAGACCACTTTTCAAAATTTACTTTTCTAAAACCTTTAAAAAAATTAATTTCAAAACATATTATTGAATTTCTTCGGACGGAAATTTTCGACTGTTATGGCGTACCACAAATTTTAGTATCAGACAATGGGACTCAGTTTAAATGCAAGGACTTTGAGAAATTTTTAAACAAATATGGAGTACAACACATGCTGACCGCTGTTTATAGCCCACAAGCTAATGCGAGCGAACGAGTCAACAGATCAATAAATGAAGCATTAAGGTCTTACATCAGAGATGATCAACGAAATTGGGACAATTATATAAGCAGTATAAATTGTGCTCTTCGAAATAGTAGACATCAAACTATAGGCAAAACTCCATATGAAATAGTTTTCGGACAGACAATGTTGACACATGGAAAGGATTACGAACTATTAGACAAACTTAATCTATTGGCTGAAACGGACATTCAAATTGAGAGACAGGACGAATTTACATTGATTAGGGACTCTATTAGGGAACATATGGAAAAGGCATATAATAAAAATGCTCGTTTATACAATTTAAGATCGCGTACAAAAGAATTTTCAGTTGGACAAGAAGTAATACGTCGAAATTTCACGCAAAGTTCTAAAATTAATTATTATAATTCAAAATTGGCACCTATCGGAATTAAAGCGAAAGTTCTTAGGAAAATCGGACATGTAAATTATGAGTTAAAGGACATAGACAGTGACTGTATAGGTGTTTACCACGCAAAGGACATATGGACTTGACTTACTAATAATTGCTTTAGAAAATAATTTTAAACATTGTCCTTTACAGAACCAGTTCTTCAGCTTAATAAAGCTTTACACTGTTTCTGTTTTGTGAGGACATGTTTCTAAAATATTTTGTCTCTCTGTAATTATATGAAGTTTTAAAATTGAACACCGAAGTGGTAAGCAAAATATAGTACCAGACACTCTGTCTAGAGCGCATGAGGGCGAAGCATTTATAGAAAGTATTGAGGTAGAGAGAATCCCAGCAATTGACCTTGACTCAAAAGCTTTTGATTCGGATGAATATAGACAATTACGTGAACACTTTTTAAATTCTGGTTTACCCGATTTCAAAATCATCGACAAATATATTTACAAACGGACAGAGTTTTCTTCAGGACAAGACGACGAGTCAAATTTATGGAAACTTTTTGTGCCAACTGAACTTAGGAAAGATGTGTTATATTCAGCACATGACATGCCAACCTCATCACATGGAGGAATTAGCAAAACATTGGAAAGAGTAAGACGTTATTTCTATTGGCCAAGACTCGTGACAGATGTTAAAATTTATATTGCTAACTGTGACTTATGTAAGACGTCAAAGACACCAACAATGAATCTTAGACCACCATTAGGGCAAATGGTTAAGACAGAAAGACCGTTTCAACGACTTTATATAGACTTAATCGGACCATTGCCCAGGACTAAGACAGGAAATACCGGCATTTTAATTGTATTAGACCACTTTTCAAAATTTACTTTTCTAAAACCTTTAAAAAAATTAATTTCAAAACATATTATTGAATTTCTTCGGACGGAAATTTTCGACTGTTATGGCGTACCACAAATTTTAGTATCAGACAATGGGACTCAGTTTAAATGCAAGGACTTTGAGAAATTTTTAAACAAATATGGAGTACAACACATGCTGACCGCTGTTTATAGCCCACAAGCTAATGCGAGCGAACGAGTCAACAGATCAATAAATGAAGCATTAAGGTCTTACATCAGAGATGATCAACGAAATTGGGACAATTATATAAGCAGTATAAATTGTGCTCTTCGAAATAGTAGACATCAAACTATAGGCAAAACTCCATATGAAATAGTTTTCGGACAGACAATGTTGACACATGGAAAGGATTACGAACTATTAGACAAACTTAATCTATTGGCTGAAACGGACATTCAAATTGAGAGACAGGACGAATTTACATTGATTAGGGACTCTATTAGGGAACATATGGAAAAGGCATATAATAAAAATGCTCGTTTATACAATTTAAGATCGCGTACAAAAGAATTTTCAGTTGGACAAGAAGTAATACGTCGAAATTTCACGCAAAGTTCTAAAATTAATTATTATAATTCAAAATTGGCACCTATCGGAATTAAAGCGAAAGTTCTTAGGAAAATCGGACATGTAAATTATGAGTTAAAGGACATAGACAGTGACTGTATAGGTGTTTACCACGCAAAGGACATATGGACTTGACTTACTAATAATTGCTTTAGAAAATAATTTTAAACATTGTCCTTTACAGAACCAGTTCTTCAGCTTAATAAAGCTTTACACTGTTTCTGTTTTGTGAGGACATGTTTCTAAAATATTTTGTCTCTCTGTAATTATATGAAGAAAAAAAAAAATATATTTTTTTTACGTTCATACTTAGCATTGAAATTTAGTTTAGAAAATTTTTTAGGAAATTTCATTCATTGAAAATTTTCAAACACATAAAGTTGTAAAGGAAACGGAAGCTAAAATTTAAAGCAAAATAGTTTTTGAAAAATTTGGAAAAGCCGTGAATATTTTGAGGATTTATACATAGAGGAAGGAAAGATTTGGAAACAATAAAGTAAAAGAGAGAAAAAAGGTATTTAAATAATAATTTTATTGAGTGTGTTCAAAATAGTTATATTTTTTGTGTTTTCTGTTAGGGACTCAAAAGATAAGATTCTACGTAGAATTGCAATAATTTGGGAAAGCAATTGTGATCTATTCAGGGTGATCCAACATTGCACCAAGATTTTTTTCACTATTTATAAGAAAAAGGAAAATAATAGTCAGTCAAATTGTACTGAAGTCTCAACGAAATCAAGTCTTTCAACAGAATCCAGTATAGAAAAAGCTTTTTCAAAAATAAATCTAGAGTTCTCAAGTTTCCTGGCAATATAAAGAAGATTTAAAATATGATAACCTCATTTAAACTTACCTAATGTGAAAGTATCCTCACTTATACATACCTAAAGTAAACTTAATTCATCTTAAACCTAACGTAGAAGTTTCCAAACCTAAACCTAACGTAACTTTTTCCATACATAAACATAACGTTCCCTAAACATAACGTAAACTTATCATTTCTTAATTTAAAATATCTTACCATATCTTAATATAACTTAACTTAACGTATAAAATTTAATAATTTA
Organism: Protophormia terraenovae; assembly: GCA_951394005.1. Taxonomy (NCBI): domain Eukaryota; kingdom Metazoa; phylum Arthropoda; class Insecta; order Diptera; family Calliphoridae; genus Protophormia; species Protophormia terraenovae. The sequence continues at coordinate 99,295,609 of OX596075.1, forward strand.
AATAACTTTTTGTTTATTATACTTACCTAAATATTAATATTTTATTGGTCACCAAACTCAATTAAAAATAATGTAAAATCTAATTTTTTTATATATACAAATACACACACTTACACACACACTCACACACACACAATTCACACAAACATACACACACATCTAGAAATGAAATAGAAATACAATTAATAAATACTTACCTTACTTATTTAACACATACTTAAACTTAAGATCTGAAATTTACGATACTTATAAAATAAAATCCGTCGACACCATAACCAACCTCTAAACTTCAGGCCTGTAGTCATCGAGGGAAATAAAATGTGGTGAGTGTTTACTTAGTAAATATATATTTGAAATATCAATCTTTAAAATAATTTATAAATTCGTAATTTCGGGTTAATACAGTTAATAAATACAAGAAACCGTTAAATGAAACAAAAATGTTAGCTCTTTTTCTTATTATTAATTCACGTATAGATTAATATATTCATTATTTTTGTATTTTTGTTTCATTTAAACAGTTGCATTTATACTTTACTCTTTAACTTATATTAACTTACACTAATTTAACTTAAATATTTTACTATATTTATTATATTAATTTGTTAAACTTTAGTTTGGTGACATATTAAACTATGATTAGATTATTTGATTGTTACTTAGTAACTAAGTTTACTTTGTTTAAATAAATTACATTTTGTTTGTTATATGGACATTTAAATAATTACTTTTTACTTTTCGCGAAACATTTGAATCAGTTAGATAGAGTCGTCGTGGGTTATTCAGGAAAATGTTAAGGAATAACATAGGTCATGGGCGGGTTAAGAGCAGAAAAGGTAAACAACATCTTAGACCTTTTCATATTAATATTTGCATCCTAGTTTTCATTTCTTTTATTATTTTTGTATCTATCTTTTTTAGTTTATATTTGATAGTCGTTTTCATAAATTTTCAAAATACTACCTAAGTTTAAATTTTATTGTAATGAGCTAACTCTATTTAGATAAAGAAACGAATCTCCCCATTTTCCGTTGAGCAAGGCTGGTGTTATAGGTAGTACCCTCTTTGGATAAATAGAGTACCAGTTTAACGTTCGTTACAAATTCTAATTAATAAAAATTCTGATTAATTACTTTTAATTTTGATTGATCAAATTTGAATAATATTATTCAATGTTCTCAAATTTAGTTTACAATTAAACAAATGAAACAAAAAATGCTAAATATATAAATATATGTTATTTGGTGATTAAACGACCCACATTTTATATTTTCAAACGACTTTGCGTGCATTTTTTTATATTATAATGAAAATTAAAAGCATAAAAAAGAAAATCAAAAAAAAAAAAAAAAAATTAAATTATTTAATTATTCACGATTTTAACTATTTAAATTCCTGATTAATTGATTAATCATAATTTTGAACAAATTAAACCAAAATTAATCGATTAATCATAAATATTTTTAATCAAATTGTTGAATAAATCAAATAATTAATTAATTTGAAATTTGATTTTTACGTCACGTTACGGTTTTTTGAATTTTAATATGTATATAAGAATACTTTTATCTATAAGGTAATTCATTACAATCATTCTTGGATGTTGAAATAAAAAGATACCAGTACCTATGCTACTGAATTACCTCTTATTAAAAAATATGATGAACCATATCCCATAGACGGACATCTCCTGATAACGGACAAAATCACCGCCTATGGAAGCTTTCGCTGTATATGTAATTTCCTATAGTAGCTTCTTGGCTTGAGATTAATGTTGAATTTTTATTATACAAAAAGATTAAGATTAAAAGATTAAAAATGATATGGATGAAAAAATAATTCATATAACCATCGACGATTTATGATAAACACGCTAAAGTTGTTACTGACTCCGGAGAGAAATGAAATGTATTCTACAACGTAACGTGTGATAATCTTGAAGACATGTGTCGTTATTCCTCTTCCTTTTTAAAGTGAATAACAAATTGCAAGACTCTTGAGATTTTGCTACACACTAATATACAGTGCCTCACAGCTTAAATTATGCATTATACAATTTTATTTTTAAAGCTCCATGACAAAGTAACAGACTGGAATTAAAAATAATATTTGGTATCATAAGAAAGAGGAAGATTTCTAGTTTAATATATAACCATTATTTAGTGTTAAAGTTTACCTTTAAGCAAATTAAAGATATGAAAACAAAAATCCAATATTTTTATCTCAAAGCTTATTTTAAGCACCCACTTATGACATAAAAAAAAACATTGAAAATTACGACCGATAATCACATTCAGGTATGTGATGAAATTCGATCGATTTCAAAAGTAAATCGTATTCTTAAATCGATTAGGTTGTGATGAATTTCGATCGTTTTCATTTTACATTTTTGTTTCTGTTCAATGTGTTTCTTGTCAAATCACAACAAATTAATTTTGAAATTTGTATTATTTAAATTAAATAAATTTTATTAATTAATAAAAAATTATCAAAAGTTAAGTTTTATAGATTTTGCGTGAAGCTGCCGCAAAGGAGATATTCCTTGCTTCTGAATAAAAAAGAAAACATTGCCCATAAAAATAACACTTTGTGGAGGAATAATAAATTTACAATTTTGGCGATTAATTAATTAAGCCTACAAAAATAAAAATTAATGCAATATTTTAATAGGAACGCTTTTTAACAGATGCAGTTTGGACTTTGCATTGGTTTTAAATTTTTACTGGTGATTTGAAATTGTGTTAGCACAATGATTATTTTGAATATTCAAATCAGTTTTTTCCTTTGTGGTAGATACATATATCCAGAAACCTTAAAAGTTAAATTGTAAAACCCATATGTGAAGTTACAGTTTAATTCGAGTGTCTGATAGGTGTTTAAACAATAAGGTACATCGCTTCATCACAAGTTCCATCACAAATTACAAAATATATTTTAAGTTTTAAACTTAAAATTCAATGTTTTAAAGCAACAGAATAAAAAAATTTAGGATTTACAGAATTTCTATACTTTTCTTAACCTCTGCCTCAATATATATTCTTTAAAAGGTATTATTTATTTTATTTTTCTTTCTACAATATAGCTTTTATTTTTTACCCACATTATTCTAATTCTTTTGTAACAGTTTTAATAAAATTAAATTTTAAAACGAGTACCAAATTTTGTTCGATTTGAAAACGATAAAATCATGTCAATTTCGTTTTTATTACAACCATGATCACAACATAATTTATTGTGATTTTCATAAAACAAAATGGAAAATGAAATCGATTTCGTTTTTACAATAAAACGAAATTGAAATCGAAAATTTTATGTGTATCACAAACTTTTTCGTTTTTTGCTCGTTTCGAGCACCTGATTATTTTTTATGTGGAATGGTAGTCTTAATTGTATGCAATAGATTAGAGGCGGTTTGCGTGCGTCCAGTTTTTATGTAATATTAGGTGAAATGTGTTCATAGTGCATTTTTAGGTCCTAATACCTTTTTTTATGTAAATTTCCAATATGGACCACAAAATTTCAATAATATTGAGGTCTGGCGAGTATTTAGAGAGCGTTGTTAAAATTGGGCCCTTATATATTAGCAAATTGTACACAATACCAAATTTATTATTCGGATCGTTATGTTGGCAATATCAAAAATATGATTTTTTGCACTCTGCAACAAATTATCCTTTTAAGTGCCGTTATTATAACCTACCTATAAGGTATCAGATAGTTAAAGGTAAAATAAACTAAAGTGAACGATAAAGTGAGCTTTATCAACTTTTGGTTATTACAACTTGGTTTTAAGATTTTCATGAAAAAAACTCATAACGATTTCTTGTACCATAGAAGCATATATTTTAACCATTTAAAGTGACCATTTTAAATTGGTTTGTAACCAATACTCCTTTATATAGCACAGTGCGCCACGCATGGACCCTGCATGGAAGTACTTTTCCAAAAAGAAGTAGTGGCTGTGAGCCACTGTATGTTGTTGTTGAAAAAATAAATTTCGTTGAAAACGAAAAAAAAGTAGTCAAAGCATCATTATTATCATGAACATGGTTCTTCAAGTGTTCAACGAAGCAACAAAACATCTCGCAATCTGGAAAAATAGAACATAAAAATCATTGATTTCGGAACAATTTGTATTACAAAAAATATAAAAGGCTTATAGTTGACAATAGCGATTTTATTTTATTATTCATTTTATTCTTATTAGTTATTATTTTTTTTTTTAAATGAGTCGTGTTTGAGCCGAAATTTTATCGGCGGCGGCGACTCTTAAAAAACCTCCGGCGGCTCGACTCAGCCGGCTTACAGCCGGCTAACAAATCGATGCCAAAAACTATTTAAATTTTCTGAGACTGATAAATAACATTTTGGTACATTTGAACCCCTAAAAAATATGATTTTTCTGGCTCTGCTGATAAATATAAAAGTTTATATTATGTTCACATACATTCGTTGTTGACTTGTTTTTTGATAAACTCAATCAACACTGTTCACATATCATTTTGTTTTTGCCAAAATATGTTCACAAAATTTGTATTTAAACAAAAATTTCACATACAAACGCTTTTTAAATCAAAAAATAAAATGTTTAAACAGATAAAATTTATGAACAAATATAAATTTTTTTCATAATTTTAAATTTTTTGTTTTTAAACTGTTTGACAGTTTTTACAACTTCTTTTTACAACTAATTTTTATGTACTAAAAATACTTAAAATTTATTCCCTCTATGGAAATTTGGTTTGTTTTTTGTGTGTTAAATAATTAAACTACTCGAATCGAGATGTTTTTTAGCTCTGAAATATATAAAAAAAAAAAACAAATCAATTTGTTTGTGTTTTTTGAGAAAACGACTCGTTTTTTAAAAAACCTTTATATGTATGTATATAGATACAGTTATTTCTAAAACTGTTCACAAAAGTAAAAAGTTTTATACTATGTTCACATATAAAGGTTTTTTGAAAAACGAGTCGTTTTCTTAAAAAACACAGAGAAATTGACTTGTTTTTTTCATATATTTCAAAGCCAGAAAACATCTCGATTCGAGTTGTTTAATTATTTAACACAATAAAAACATACTAAATTTCCATACAGGGAAGAAATTTTTAGTACATAGAAAATTGTTGAAAAAAGAATTTGTAAAAATTGTCAAACAGTTTAAAAACAAAAAATTAAAAATTATGAATGAAATTTATATTTGTTCAAAAATTTTATTTGTTTGAAAATTTAATTTTGTTAATTAGAAAGTGTCTGTGCGTGTAATTTTTATTTAAATTTAAAATTTGTGAAAATATTTTGACAAAAGAAAAACAGGCCAAAAGGAAAAACACAATAAAATAATATGTGAACAGTGATGTTTAAACTCTTTATGTTTTTTAAAAAACAAGTCGAAAACTAGTGTATGTGAACATAATATTAGACTCTGCTTTATAAAACCAATATAACAACTCAATATTTTTATTATTTTAAATTTAAATTCATTTCTAAATGAAGTACTCGTAAAGGTATTTCTTCATGGTAATATTTTGTATTAAGATTTCTCAAAAATTCGAATCTATAGTTAAATTTAATAACGTATAAATTGTTGTTTATTTTTTCGTGTACAAGGTTTTTGAAAACAATTTTAGCGTCCAAAGATATTTCATTTTAATTTTTAGGAAAAAATATAACAGCAAAAGATTAATAAAGACCTCTTCGACCATAATAATAATAATTTGCGATGATGATTGCCGAGAATTCATCGGCAATTTTTTTGTTCGCGACGAACAACAATTTGGTTCGCGATAGAAGAAAATCACACAAACTAATGTTTTTCTTATGGATACCATGTTGGTTCGCAGTGAACCAAAAACTCGGCATTTTAACCCGAACCAGGTTATGGAAAAAGCTGGTTCGGATTAAAATTCGCGGCAAACCAAATTGGTTCGCGTTATATGTTATTCGAAAAATCCATATTGTATCACAGACAACAACCACCTGATTGTCACTGTTAAAGTAGTGGCAACATTATACAAGTAAAATGTCATACTTGACACTTCTTATTGTTTTTGTTTTGTGTAGTCATTCTGAAAAAATACTTCAGTTGAAAAAAGTGAATACGGAAAATTTTATTAGAGGAAAAAAATTAAGAAAAGAAAAAAAGTGAGAAAATAAATGTAATTAATTGTAATAATAAAAAAATATTGGTGAATGCTACATTTTATTACAAATAAAAAGTGTAAACGAATTATAATAAATTAAAATATATTTTACAAAAATTTATTAAGTGTAATTTATAAAAAAACAAGAAAAAACAAAAAATGGCTTCATTTTTTAATGTGGGTACCAACCCATTTTCTACGCCTGTTGGTCAAAGGATCGGTAAGTTATTACATTTTTTTTCTGTTACAATACATTTGTAGTTTTTCTTTTCGTTAAATTATTATGCTAAATGTATTTATTGTCGGACATAAACTACGTTGTTTTGGAACTTTTTTCCCTGTCTGGTCTTGTTCCGGCGACCACAAACCCAGCTGAATGCGAAGAAATTGAATTTTCACCATTTCTCTCTGTATTGTATTTGTGCACTTTCAATTACTCACTTTACGTTCAGGTGCAATAACAATAATATACATATTAATGTTGTTGTTTTTGCCTTTCTTTTTTGTTGTTGTTTTTTTTTGTCTGTTTGTCTCCATAAATGTTGTTTTTTTTATTAAAGTTCATTTTTTATTGTTATTGTTTACTCTACCATATGCTTGGTAGGGCATTGTATTTTATTATTTGATTTGAGACAGGAAATTTATTGGACAAAAAAAACTTACAAGCGATTAAATTTTAATTTTTTTATCACAATTGTCTTACATTGATTTATCTAACGCATCTTTCGATGGTCCATTTGCAGCGTCTTCATATGAAAATCCGAATACTGTATTTCTTTGTGAAATTTTATGTTTACCGGACCAACTATTTCCTACAAATTTATTATTATTTTTAATACGTAAATATATATCTTTTAGCGCCCTGCCAATTTCTTTTCATGTCGTTTTTTTTTGTCGTTTTAGTGATTTTTTTTTTGTTTAAGAATTATTTTATTTTGACGTTTTTTTTTTATGAATATTATTTATAACTCTATATAGAATATTAAAAATGCGTTTCTTATATACATATTTATTTCTGGTTCAACACTTTACTTCTTTTCCTATTTGAAATTCTGTTTAACTGATGTTTATCACACCGTTAAATGTTGTATATGAGGGTTGGCAAATGTCGTTGGTTCTTTTTGTTATTGACCAATTATTGTCGTGCTGCATGTTATATTTGTATGTTTCGGTTATTAGTGTACCTTTATTAACCTTAATATGAAAAGGTTTTCTATAAAAATAATTTTTATTAAAGAAAGAAAAAAAAAAAAAAAAGAAACCAAAAATTTAAGAAACAGAAAAACGCATCTTCATTATTTTTTTTAATTAATACATACATACGTCTTCTCAATTTAAATTTCTATTTGAGTTTTTTTTTTTTTTTAATTTTTACATTTACATATTTGATTATTTTTAAGTATTGCAATTGTAATAATATATTAAAGAACCCTTTGTTATTAATAGTTTGCAAATAATTAAAATTTTATTTCGAAATCATAATAAAAATACAGTAATAATTTAGTATTTTTTTTTTATTGTTTAAAAAAATAACTACAAACTTCTTTTATTTTTTTATCAATTCAAATAAAATTTAACAAATATATTATGATGTCATAGAATTTTACAGTTTTTCCGTTGAATCCATATTAAAACTACACCTTAAAGACTTTAAATATAATATAATGAAGGGTGCGCATTATTAAAATATAACATACATCTACTTTTTTAACTAAAATTTATTATTAATACAAAATATTTTATGAGGATTTAACAATAAAGGTATTCACCTCAGAAATTGCAACTTTGCTAGACCCTTGCAAAGTTTCATAGTTGCATCAATTTTCATAAACACAACAACAACCACATATAATAATATTTTGCACAACTTTTGCAAAATTGTCAGAGTAGAACTAATTGCAAAATTATCAAAGCAAAAAGGTGATGTTGCAATAATTTTTATAATGTTGCCACTCTGTAACAATTTGTAAAAAGTAATAAAAAAAATCAAACTCAACTTGAAAAAATAGTGTTTGAAATTTTACAATAATTGAACAAAAAAATTAAAATTTATTAAATAATATAAAAAGAAAAATATCTATAAATAAACTAATTTGAATTTATAAATAAATATATTTAAAATGAATTATCACTTTTTCAGAGTCTTGAAAAAATAGTTTTTACTTTTTTTTTTTTTTTGCTAACTTTGCCTAATTTTTTAAAATTAGTTGCTCACGTCAAGTTAAAACGCTGCAAAATTACAAGGGTTCCAAAATTATGAGGTGTTAACATGAGTTTTGTTAACAATGTAGATTAAAAAAAGTTTAAAATGAAACCGAATTTAGTGATGCTGGCGATCATTTGTATAAAAGCAACTTAAGTTATCTTGTATAGATTCACACTAATTTTGACGTTTGTCTTTACTAAAATTTGTCTGGTATAAACAATACATTATTATGTCGAGTCTGTACTAGACAATTTTTTTATCAAGACAAGCCTCAAAATCAACGCCAATTTATGGAAGGTGTCAACAATGCGCAGTTTGAAAGTCGTAACAAACAAAAATAATAATCATTTATTTAACTGAAGTTACCTTGTATAAATTAGGGTTTTATAGTTTGAACAAAAAGTCGACTTTTCGATTTTTTGGCTTTTTTAATTTTAAAATAGTCGATTTTTCGACTATTTTCGACTTTTTCCGACTATTTTGTCTTATAAAAACTTTACAAATAAAAATGAATACAAAAATGAATGCAATCAAATATTTTTTTTAACATACAAATGTATCCAATGAAAGTGCTGATTACACACAAAAATATGTATTTACTATACGGACGGTTTGATGATATATAAATATATAAATAAAAGCTGCTAAGAAACTATTCCTTTTAAATAGAATAATTTTTTAAACATATTCCTACTACATATTTCCGACTATTTTCGACTTTTGGCATCAAGAAAGTCGATTTATCGACAATTTTCAAATCAAAAAGTCAATTTCGATTGTTCGATTATTCGAAAGTCGATTTGATAAACCCTAGTATAAATTCGTACTGATTTGTAACATAGGGTCTACACAAGAGTTTTTTGTATCATAACATGTAACAGAGTCAAATTCGCCGGCAGAAGAGTGTAATCATTTTTTAATATTATGTTAAATATTAAACGGGGTAAACGTATTATAATAAATCTTATACGATTTCATTATTTTCACTCAGTCACAGAGTAAACATGAACTTTTAATTTAAGAAATTCGAAATTTATTTCTTATAACACTAATATCTTAGTATACACGTGAGATAATTCTCTCAGAGTGCGATTTTAACACACTATGTTACTTATTATGATATAAAAAAACTCTCGTGCAGACCCTATGTAAGTTTATCTTAATAAAATCAAGGATCGGAAACATTTTTTTTTTGTTTTTAACAAAAAAATATTTTCATTGAAGTTCAAAAATTATTTTATAACATACTAAAACATAAAAAATTTTTTATATATTTAAAAAAAAGTAAAAATAATAAAGTTCTCAAAAAAAAAAAAAAAAAAATAAAAAATCCAAAGAAAATAAAACAAAAAAACTTTTTTTGTACAATAATTTTTCATTTCAAAGTCAAACATTTATAAAATTGAAAATAATAGAAAATTTCTTATTTACAAATGATGTTTCTAATCTTTAAAGTTTTCATGACAAACTAAGAAAAGTTATTATGAATGTATACTACTTAAAACGTGAATTATAAAGATACTTTTTTTGCGATGATCCGCACAGAAAATATAGTCATTTGTTATGTCCAAAGTCCAATACGATTATATATGATGTTACTGCTTTTACAGACGCTTAAGCAACTATACAATTTTCAGTTATTTACAGCGAATTCATTTCTAAATTACTGTACAAAGTTATAGTGTACTTCATTAAAAATGTTTTAATTTTTTTTTATTATTTTGTTTTTAAAAAGTTAAGAAAAATATTTTATTTTGAACGAAAGTGTTTTTTATTTTTTCAATGAAAACTTAAAATTTTATGTTTTCTATTTGTAATTTCTGGTCTCTGGAAAAAATCCCTATTTGACTGGAAAGTGATATTATATAAAGATTTCTACATATTTCCATAATAATTTTCCATAAGCTTAACTATTTTATAATTATTCCATAGACCTTCTTACTTTACCCACACAAAAGTATTATAAACCAATTTAAATATCGATCTAATTGTTTTGTGTTACTTTTATACTCAAATCTTTTATAAACACAAAACCCTTTTAAATGAATACATATGAATAATTAAAATTTGTTTGTAAACAAAAATAAATTCTTTGAATATCTCCTATATAATTGTTGGTTGGAGCTTATGCTAAAAAGTGAATTGTTTTTTAAAGTGGCAAATTTTATTTTCAAAATTTAATAAATAAATAAATAAATAAATAAAAAACGAAACAAAACAAAACACTTGTTTACACTTTCGCTTGAATTGTTTACAGATAAATGATTAAATGACAGTGTTATATATTTTTATTATTTAATGCATAATAAAGGTAAAATTAGGTTTTATTAATAGAAAGATATTTTCTGCCCCATTGTTTTCTTATTCATATATCGTTTTTATGAAACACAAAATATATACTATGTATTTATAATTTTGTTTGCTGCTATCTAAACAAAAAAAAAAAAAAAAGTGCACTAAACAATGGATTATTATTGTAATCTAATCTTAATATAAAATAAATAAAATCATAATTTTTGTTCTATAAACAAAAGAAATTAATTATTTCATATTTTAAAAAGTCTGACATTTATTTAAACCAATAAAGCTTTTAAATTTCTTCTAATATTTTCAAATTTAAAGATTTTGATTTGAATATACTGATATTTTAAATTTCTTAAGATTTTACTTTATTTTTAAGGAAAATTGTTTTAATATTTTAATGAAATTTTAAAACATATGATGTTCAGTATGATAATTTTAAATTTTATTGAAAAAATTAAAGGGAAAACCATAACTAATTGAAATATTTCTTAATTAAAAATGTTTCAAAAGTTTTATTTAAACATTTGATAATAAATTTTATTTATATAAAAATATCATCAATAAATTTTTTATAAATTTAAAATCTTTATTGTTTATTTACTGCCTGTTTCTCTATGTCGAACGAAAAATTCGTTTCGAATAAATGTATAGAAAACAAAAACAAAATTTTAAAATTATACATTTCGAAACGAATTTTTTGATTGACATAGTTCTCTAGACAGGCAGTTATAAAGGCTGCTATTAAAAATTTGACAATTATTTCCCAAAAAAAAAAAAAAAAAAAAAAACTGATCATTTTAGATTTTGTAGTGCAATATACATAAATATTTATTAATAATTACTATAATTTATATTAAAATCTTATTAAATTTTAAGCGAAGCGCAACAATTTAATAACCATTTTACTGTAAGTTTTTGTTCATATTTGATCGTAGACATTAACAGACATATGATTTTTTTATGTAATCATCAACCATTAAACCGCTGAACTACAAATACTGCAATAAAAACAACAACAAAAACAGTAATAAATACTGAAAATCAGTCACTACTACTATAACTTCTACTTGTTGGTTATGATGACTAATATTGTTTGGAAATGAAATATATTTTTTTATTTATGTATGTAGTTCAATATTGAAAAATATATGTAGTAGGTACACGGTGAAAAATATAAGATAAAGAGAAGTGATATAGATCATTAAAAAAAATTTAGAGTAAAATTTTAACATGTTAGCTTTCAGCTATTAGTTTATTGAGCGAAACGGGGTATTATTAGTAAACTTCACAATCTAACTGTTAAAGACGATCATTGGTAATTTATGTCAAGTGATGCGTTTGCGGTCCGAATGTAATGATGTTTGAAAATTGGGTAGAATAAACCCACTGCTAAAACCAAGGAAATATAAGAAGCTAGGAGGATTCGTGTAAGTAGATCTCTCTACTATTACCGTTGACAGTGATGTGATATGTAGGGAATTTTTGTAGAAAATACAGAGGGAAAGATTAATGTAATATTAACTTTTGCCGAAATGAAGGGGTTTGTTTCCATGTTTTAAATTTTCTTCAAAAATACGCGAAACATCATAAGCAGGGCAAGTTTTTATATGCACAAAAAAAATTGAAATATGCGCTTGAAAAAGCACGAAAAAATGTTATAATATGCACAGAAATATGCAAAAATAGCATGAATATGTATATAAAAACCAGCGAATTTATGCATTTTCATATATTAATGTGTAGAAAATATGCACAAATATGCATTTTTTAACTTTCAATCTCTAATAAATTTCTATGTTTATAAAAATATAACTATTTTAATTTTATGTACCATATTTAACGCTTCCGAATTATTTTTCTTTACAATATTTACAATGTACTCAAAATTCTCACCAAAAAATGTTTAGAAATTATTTGATTGAACTCTAAAAAATCACCAAAACATTGTGTTTTTGTTAAGAAAACTAACTTTTATCTCTATTATATGCAAATTTATGCAAAGATTTAAAATATAAGCATTTTTTGTGAAATTGTTTTGAAATATGCAAATGCTTACTTTCCAAGCGAAAAGCTTGAAAAACTTGCCCTAATCATAAGTAATTTATGTGATAACCTTTTTTTATATTCTTCACCATAAAAAGTAAGAGATTAGATACGTTTATTTTTTTGACAACATTTATCTGAACCCTTAAAGTCACTATGTTGTTATTTCCATTTTGATGATCAAGAATCATGATAATCCGAGTTTATAGCGAAGAGGCTAAGCTAAATCATTCCATCAAGAGCTTCATAATTCTAAATGTCGGGAAATTGTAATAACATATATAAAAGGAGAAACGTGAACCAGCAGAGACAATACTTAAAGTTCCACGTCGAGTTAAGAACACATTCCTACACCGTAGGTTAAAAAAATACTATTGTTTACCAAATTACTACCTCCCTATTAGGGTTCCCTAGATTTATTTTCGAATAATATAACTATCATCCTTTTCTTAAAAGGAATTAATTCAACAACACCAAAGAAAAAAGAGTTGACTATTCTAAAATTGAAAAAAGTAGAAAAGTCGAAAATTGACAATTTAAAAAAAGTTTAGTCTTTTTCACCAAAAAGTTGTGTTATAACAGCATCATGAGGAATCTAAGTGATGATTGCATTTAGGGCATGGCATTCGTAATGATTTGGGGTCTAGGATTTTTTGGTATTTTTTTTCTTTTTTGTTAATTTTCCCTGGAAAACATATAGTTTAATATTCTCGTAGTTTTAAAATACTTAAGCTAAAATTTGACGAAAACATAAGTTCTTTCAAGTTTAAAATTTATATTTTTAATCGTGTTATCAATTTGAAAATATTCACTAATATAAAAAGTTATAAGATTAGGAAGTTATTAATTGAAATACAACATTATTTTATAAAATATTAAAAATTTTGTGAATAATCTTTCTATTAAGTTATTGCAATAAAAAAATATAAGTATATAAATATACATATATACAGTGCTATGCAGAACATAAGCAACAAAACTAAAGTTTTCCTAAATATTGAATTAGTTTTTAAAGTATTAAATTTAGAACAAAACTAATTTCATAACATTGTTAACACATTTAGTTACTTATAAACATTTGTACCTTAGAAGATGTGATTTTCTTTCTTTTTGCAAAAACGAGAAATATATATAGAGAACATACATACATCTATATCAAAATGTGCATATCAAAAGAAAAAAAATTTACAATTGTAAAAATTTACAGAAAATTTTAAAATTTATTGCTATTTTTTTTTAAGTAAATGGCATTTTTATAGTAAAAATATCTGAATACAGCATTATTTAAACATGTTTCTGTTATTATTTCTTTTATAGGCCGATGCACAGAATTTTTAGTCTATTTGGAATAAGAAAAGTGGAAAGAAACTTTGTTTTATAATACAAATTGTAGAATATTGCATAATTAAGGTAAACAAATTTATTTTGGAAGCGCAATTTAAAAAATTATGACTTTTCAGTACATGAAAAAGGACTTCCGCCAAAAACTTCATTCAGTTATTATTAAACATAAAAGGGTAACACGATATAAAAGCGGATTTGTCCACTTAGATAGATTATATAGTATCTAAAATTTAATATATACTCTGCTCAAAGTCAATTGAAAATATTTAAAGAAGTTACAGGCTAAGCAAAATAGCACTGCTCACTGAAAAGCTTACTCAGAAAATGTATATTTTTTTATTTCTGTTTTTATAAAAGAAACAATTTATAATTTCATATAAATAAAGATCAAAAAAATAATTTTGGGGACAGAAAAGATGTAATTATGACTGTACTTGAATTCTACCGAAAAAACTATGTCCTTTTCTTAGAAATCGAATAAAATTTTTATATTTTTAGGTTGATAGGTTAATAAAAAGCACAGAAATTTCGTCATACATAGAGAAATATCTTGTTTAATTCTATGTTTTTGCATGAAAAAAATGCGAAATATATTTTAAAACTTTTGAAGGATTGGATTAAACGTCATTGCTTAAAATTTTTGCTTAACATTTTTCTAATACACAGACGCAAGATCTGTAGAAGATTTTTTATGCAGTTTCAAGATAAGTGTTCTTTAGTTAACAAATTTAAATGGAAATAATCAATTAACAATTTAATCGCATTAAAACTACAAAATTTTAGCAAATTTTACAAAAATGAAGCAAATTATTGTTGCGCACACTCCTATATGAAGATAGTAGTGTTTTATTTCAGTTTTTGTTAATAGACAAAGTTAAAGTTCTTTAAATGTTTGTGTTTTTGTTAACCCTTAAATATGCATATAATTGCGTAAAATTATTTTTGTTGCAAACCAAATATTCTAAAAAATAGAATTATTCTTAGGTTTACCCTAATTTGGTTGCTTTTGTTCTGCGCAGCACTGTATATATTATTTTTATAATTTAAGTTAAAAATAAAAATTCCCAGGAAAGTTTTTTTTCAAGTTTTCCGGAAAAAATAAATATTAGGGGAAATCCCAAAAACTAGTTATAGTTCAAGAGTTTTGTATATTGTTTCTCATTAGAATTGTGCAACGGTTCCTCAGCAATCCTGCTTATATCTGTTTTAGTTCTTTTGTATTTCTTATATTAAACGAGATTTAGTGCTTAATTCGGCTGTGCCGAATCTTATGTACCCTTCATCAAGGTTGGCATATTATGTAAAAATTAATATATTTTAAAGTTATTGAAACACAACACCAAATTAAAACAACATTAATTTAAATAAATTAAATAAATAAAGGGTATTTTGAAAATATATAGACCGATTAATTGACTTAAAAATTCGAAAAAAAAAAATATTTGTGGAAGATCTCTGCAAGAACGAAGACCATAGCTTATATTGGGTCTTCAAAAAGTCCACGTTTTGGCCGATATCTGAGTTCGTACCGGCTAATAACACGGTGGTTTATAGATTTGGTTGATTCAAAAAACCGAAATTTAAAAAAAATATTTGTAACCGTTCAATATAACAGCAAAGTCTGTAAGGCATTTTGGCCGATATCTCAGATACTAATGTACCGATTTTGTCCATCAAATAAAAAAAATCTGAATTTTACGTGCAAGAACGAAGTCGCTAGCTTATCCGATAACTGGGGCTTTCTAAAAACAGATTTCAACAGATAGACGGACATCGTTACATCGATCTCCCTATCAAAAAGGATCCAGAATATACGTATATCCTTTTTAGGGTTTTAGATGAATACTGTATAAATTATAAACGGAATGACAAACGTATACCCTTTAATGTGGGTTTAAAGCAATTTTGTTGAAAAATTCCTTATTACTTAATTTCTTTTATTTTTCTAAGTGTAAACACTATTTGTATTACAAAAAAAAAAAAAAAAAAAGTAAAAATTACCATATTTTAAATAAGCCTTATCTATATATTGATACAAATAGAAATGAAAAACAATTAGCAATAAACTTTAGTCTGTACGAATGTGTTAGTGCTCTACGAATTTTTAAAAAATTAATTTTTCTATAGATATTTAAGAAGAAATGTATTTGAAAAAAAAAAACTTGTTAAATCCTAAGGGTATATGAAAAATAATTTATAATAACTTTAAAAATCCTTTTTTATATTTACAATAATAATGTTAAAATAAATTTGTGTACTTTACCTATAATTGCCGAAATGATTTAAATAATTAAATCATATCATTAAAATGCTACAAATAAATTAAATGATTTAATTTTTATTTGTAGGTCTAACAACCTACCATATGATAACTAAATACATACATAGTAAATTTTTTAAATTTATTTTAATCTCTTTGATGTCGTCGTTTTTCATTGTGATGTTGAATAATTTGTTAAGACTAATTGAAAAATATTTATAGGAAAAATATTTAAGATTATTGATCCAAAACATTTTTATTTGACACTTTAAATTTATTTTTGTTTTTTTTTTTTTTTTTTTTCATTTTATTATTTTTTTAATTTTGCTTTTTTTGTATTTTTTCATAAATTTTTAATGACCACACAGCTCAAAAATGTTACATACAAACAAATATAAATATGTGCGAATGTAGGTGAATACCCTCGGGTTAATTGTTTTCGTCATGAACCTTAAATATGACACAAATTGTTAAGAAAGATATAAAAGAAGTAAAAATTGTTGTTACAAACATTTAAACTGAATTTGTAATAATTGTGTTATTAAGGATATTTTGAGGCAATTTTATAGAAAGGGTCTATAATTGGTTTGTGGTCAATTGTATTGGTAAATGATTAACAAAATAAAGATGTTATTTAGAGGATATATTTGGTAATTGAAAAGGTTAGTTGGAAATATTTTTATAAATAAAATTATTTTATTACAGGTGTTGTAAAGGTGTTAAATTATTTTCTTAACAATAGTAAATAAAATCCTGACATCATGTTTAACTTTGAGACAAAATTTGCACTTAAATATTCTCAGCCGTATTCAAAAAAACTTGACACAGCTTTACTAACCATTTATAAGCAAAATTCCTTAAAGTTGTATTCAAAAACATTGATTTGCTTACTATACCTTTGGTAAAGCCTTGTAAACTTTAACAGCCGTATTCAAAAAAAATAATGTAGGTTTGGTAACGAGTTACTAACTTTTTCTTATGGAAATTTACATACAAAAAGTTAGTAACTCATTATCAAGCACACATTATTTTTTTGTGAATACGGCTGTAAACATTTTAATAATGGTTCGACCCTACTTTAAGACCATATTTTAAGATTATTTCCGTTACATTTTTCAAGAAAAATAAAAATAATGATACATTTTTTTATTCATTTTGACAAAAACGACCGAATGTTAAAATCTGTAATAAAATTAAAAATGTTTCAGAATATCTATTTAAAAACGTATTAAATGAATTTCGGGACAGAATAATATTTTCTGTAATTATTTTCAAACTATATACATATTTTAAACTATTTGAATTAAAATCAGACACATAAACAAGAAAAGTATATTTTATGTGTTTTTGGATTAAAATATCATCATTCCGGCTTCCGGCATGTCAACCCCAATGTTCGCCACAAACGCATATGTTTAACATTTTCATTATTTGTTGTCTTAGATTAAGGTGTAATTAATCAATAATATCAACTCCGGGTTAAAATTTATGCATTTTAACAATAAAAATGATAAAATTGTAAAATTTTATTAAAATTTCAACAAAAATGATGTAAACAAAACAAAATATGAAATAGTGATGCTGATTTTATCACAGAATATTCATTATTCGGATACATATAATTACATCAAACAAGAATTAAATAAAATTATTTCTTTTATACATTAGTATATTTATACAAACAAAAAAGTTTTTTTCCAAAATAAAAAAACTTATTTATCATCAAAAGCATACTAGAACATCAAAAATAATAATAGAATAAAACAGTTAACGAATAATTTATTCTTACTGCTAACGACACTAACAATAAGAATGAGAAGGAAACTGAGAAGGGTTGCCTACATAAACAAAAAACTGTTTATTAGTTAATTTAGGTAGTAAATAGTTTTTTGAATACGATTTTCTTAATAAATACATTAAGAGCCAAATTGTGTATTAGCTAGTATGTATGTAAAACATAAATTAAAAATTTTTTGTGAATACGGCTGTCTGTCTTTTAGTACATTACTTGCTAGTAGACATTTTATTTTCACATTTTTCAAAAATGATTAAATCTTATAATAATTAAGATTTGAGTTAAAATTGTTTGATATTAGAAACTAATTTTTAGAAGTATTTGACTGATTTCAGCTAAGTTTGAAAATTCGAAATTATATTCGAATTTTTCGAACATGACCAAAAATTCAAATTTTAATGATTTTATATAATTGAAATTTTTATTTAATAGTTTGTACATTACTAAATATAATAATATTTAGTCATAATAAAATAAATTCGAGGTAAAATACTAATTTTCTTACTAAAATTTGAAATTACAAAAAATTTAAACTTTTTTGTAAAACTTGATCTGTGGAAAAATATTTTTTCAAAGTATTTTATCGCATTTTTTTGTATTGTTCTATAAACTTTTCAAATTAATGAATATTTACTTCTTACTATAAAAAAGTTTACAATTTTATGAATGATAATTTAAACAAATTAATAAAAGCAAATTATTCTTCTAATTTTTTATTTTGCGATTGTATTTTTACTAAACTTAAATATTTGAAAAAAGAACATTTCAAGCCACGATAATCTGCATTCTTTTTACCCCGTTTTTTTCTCTTCAAATCGAATTTTTTATTTTTTTAAACTTAACTTTTATTTCCATTTAAATTTTAATGTAAACTTTTAATAAACTTGATAATTGTGGAAAAATGTTTTGCTCCATTAAATAATATTGAAATCTGTTCAAGTGTTAATTGTTAAATATTCCCCTCTAAATATGTGTTAATTTAAATGCCTACAAAATAAAATTTACATAAATAATTTACACGATTAAATAAAAATAAAAAAAAACTAAAAATTGTTTTCTTTTTATGCTTTTTTCTTTTTTAGAGCAAGCCACCGATGCATCTTTAGCCTCTGAAAATTGGGCTCTCAATATGGAAATTTGCGATATGATAAATGAATCTTCCGATACGGCACGTGACGCCATGAAAGCCATACGCAAACGTTTACAACAAAATGCTGGTAAAAATAATCAAGTAATCATGTTTACCCTTACTGTACTAGAGACATGTGTTAAGAATTGTGGCAAAGCATTTCATGTGTTAGTGGCACAAAGAGATTTCATACAAGAATTAGTTAAACTAATTGGACCCAAAAATGATCCACCCATGGTGGTGCAAGAAAAAGTTCTAAGTCTTATACAAACTTGGGCTGATGCCTTTAAAAATCAACCAGATCTTAATGGTGTAACTCAAATGTATACAGAATTGAAAAATAAAGGTATAGAATTTCCACAACCAGATGCTGAGAATATGGCACCTATATATACGCCACAGAGGGTAATAAATAATTTATATAATACAAAATTCTTAAATTATAAATTTTCAAATAAATTATAGAGTGTTCCTGAACAGCCACCACCTCAGGTTTTAAATCAACCAGCTGCTGTATCACCACAACATCCCATGATGACAGCTGCAGGTTTACCGGTATTATTTCTTTAATTTTGTTATGTTTAAGTGAGGCATTTTACTTTAATATTTTTTTCGTTTTTCTTAAGGCCGCTGGTCCTACTCAATTGTCCGCAGAACAAATTGCTAAACTTCATTCTGAATTGGAAATTGTTTCGATGAATATGTCGATTTTAGGTGAAATGTTAACCGAACTAAAACCAGGTCTAGAGGAGGCTGATGATTATCAATTACTCAATGATTTAACTGCTACTTGCAAGTAAGTTTAAGTAGAAATAAAGATTTAAAGATTGGCTTAATGATTGGCTTAATGTATTTGAATTTACATTATTTAAACTAAAGGCCTTATTTTGTAAAACGAAGCGTTTTCAAATGAAAGAATTTTGAATGGATAAAATTAAAACGTAAAACGAAGCGTTTTCAAACGAAAGAATTTTGTATGGAAAAAATTAAAATTTTAAAAAAATTTTCCAGTAAGTTCGAAAATTCCAAATTTTGTGAAAAATTTTCGAATATAGCCTTATATTTGGCTATATTCGATGATGATTTTAGATCATCTAAATTGTTTTTTAAATCGTGTAATAAAATACTTAAGATAATAATTTAGTTCAAAATAAACTGCAAATTTTCGAATTCAGAAAAAAGTATGATTTTCGAAATTAAAATTTTATTGTACAATTCGATATTAGGAAACATATTTTTCGAAGTATTTAATTGGTTTTAGCTAAGATTGAAAATTCGAATTTTTAGACATAACTACAATAACATAAATTCGATATTTAAACTATTTTAAGAAGTTTGGAATTCAGAAACTTATTTTTCGATGAATTTAGTAATGTTCGAAAATTGGAATTAAGTTCGTATTTCAATATTTTAAAATTTATACTATTTTTTATGTTTGAGATGCAGAAATTAATTTTTTCAAGTATTCGAATACAAAAATTCGAAATTAAGTTCGATTTTTTCGAACATGCCGAAATAAAAAAAATGTTTAAATTGATTGTTCATTTAAAATGTTTATTAAGGGGAAGTGCATTTATTTGTATTTGAGTTATAAAGATCGAAATAAAGATCGAATTTTTTGAACATATCAAAATAAAAAATAAAAAAATATTTATAATATTTCTTAATTTAAAAATTTAAATAATTGGAAGTACAATATTTTATTATTTATCGGATTTTTCAACTATATTAGAATTGTTTAAAAATTTACAATAGAAAAAAACTATTATTTTGAAGAATTAGTTTTTCGGAATATTTAAATTATTTAAATTAGGTTAAAAAAATTAGAAATATGTTTCGAATTTTTCGAAATTAATTGATGGTTTTTCTTAATTTAAAATTTTTAAATAATTGGAATTGAATTTTACTACTCAACTTTTTATAATTAAAAAAAAAAAAAAAAATTATTTAAATATTTCGAAATAAAAAAAGTATTTTGAGATTCAGAAATGAATTTTTCGAAGTAATTGCGTCAGTTTTAAAATTAAGTTCGAATTTTTCGAACATTTCAAAATTTAAAAATTTTGAATATATATATTTTTTTTATTAAAAAATTTACAATATATCAAAGTTAATATTTTATTTAATTTTATAATAATCAATTGGAATATTAAGAACTTTTAAGAAGGTATTAAAGTTTTGAACATTTTTAATTCAACTTTTGAATTAAATTTGCAACCATAATTTCTTTTTTTTTATCTTTATTATAACAAAATTTAAATCTTTTTAACTATTAACATTATTTTTTCAAATGTTTACTGAAATCTAAAAATTAATACAGAAATAAATTTATGATATATTTGTTTAGTTTGAGTAATACTTGTGTAATTTAATATTACAAATTATTTACTATTTTTTATTTCGTTACAGAGAAATGCAATCACGTATTGTTGATCTAATTGGACGTGTTACCGATGATGAATTGACCGCTGAATTGTTACGCATCAATGATGAATTAAATAATCTATTTTTGCGTCATCAACGTTATGAAAAGAATCGTGCCAGTCATACTGGTGTTACTTCACCTTCGGCTGTTTTAGGTGCTGCCATTGGTATACCACCATCATCTAATACTGTAGCTGGTGGGGCGGCTGCTGCTGGTGGTGCTGCAGCTGCTGAATCACCAAAATTATTAGATTTTCCCGATAATAATAAAGATGATTTGTTAAATAGTTTTAGTCGTTTAGGTAATTAGATTTTTGAATAATCATAAGTACTTATTTTAAATTTAACCTATATATTTTTGTTTTGTTTTCTAAGGTGTCAATAATACAACGAAACCTACAGCCAAGGATGCAGATGAATTTGATATGTTGGCACAATCTCGTACTAATGGCAACAAGTGAGTTTTAAAAACACTTTATATTTTTGCATAATTTTTTTTTTTTTTTATTTCTTTATCGCCTTCTTTTTTTAGCAAAAGTGATTTATTAAAAGACATTCCAACTTTGGACGCAACAGCTGGCAGCTTAGGATCTCCTTTCCAACGTCCCGGCAACAATATGCCGGTGGTAAGTAAAGTGAGTATTGCTAAGAGTCCTCATAGAACTAATAATTGTTTTCATAATTTTTCCTTTATATGAATTTATCTATAATTTTCTATTTATTTAATTTTTTTTATGAATTGGCAACAAAATATTTTACCAAAAATTTTAATTAATTATTTATTTTTTAATTTTTTTCTATTAAATGGCTTTGTTATAAACTTTTGTTAAAATAAACAAAAAAACAATTTCTTTACGTTTGGATTTTATGTTTTTTTGAAAAATATATTTAATTTGGTTTAAATAAAAAAAAAACTTAAAAAGCCTGCTAAAGAAAATGAGATCGATGAAATGGAAGAATGGTTAGGCAGCTCTGTAAGTAATGATTATTTTATTGTTTTGTTTAGTTTGTATTTATTTTAATATAAAAAAAAAACTAATTTTGTTAAGTAGTTTCATTTCTCACAATTAATTCATTTAGTTAATTTAGTTAATCATGCCAACCAAACACATAACTACATTTTATATAATTTGCTTTTAACTAAAAAAAAAACTATTCAATTTAAGAATTTGTATATATTTTTAAATTTGTATGTTTTCTTTTTTGCAGAAAGAAATTGAAGGTCTTGAAGAAACGGTTACCAGCTCAGAATTTGATAAATTTCTTGAAGAACGTGCAGCTGCCGCGGAAAATCTTCCCACTATACAAGCCACTAATAATTTAGATAATACGCCACACCAAACGCAGCCTGTCGATAAAAATAAATCGAAAAAAGCCGAAGAAGATCTTTTATTACTTTGAGCTTATACAAAGAGTATTTATTTAATTTGTTGTTAAAACTTCTACTTTATACTAATTCGTCGGAAAACCTCATTTAAGAGAAAAAAAAAAGAAGGGAAAGAAAAGAAAACATACAACAACATATTATTATTCAAAATAATATTGGCTTTAATTGTTTATTTACTAAATGTCTAATCCAATACAACAAGTGGTAGATAAAACGATAACTTGATAATGATTAAAACAAATTTATTTATATATATCAAAGGATAAAAAACTCTAACATTACTAATGGTATAGTATATAAGATATGAAAAAAAGGAAGAAAAGTATTGCTCTTATATATACACACACACTTAACTTTAACTTATTTAACATTTAATAAAAGGTCGAAAACAAAAAACGAAATTATGTAAAAGAAACTTAAAACATTAGACTTCAATTTTTTAATATCCCAGGAAAAATTTTAGAACATGTTCTAAAATCATTAGTTGTAGAACTGGTGTAATCAGAACCACTTCAGATTCTTTAATAACATTCTCAGAACTAGTGGTATCACTACCAATTCTGACACTAATGGAGTAAAACCTTATTCTGATTCTAAATTCGTTTTAAAGAATGTTTTAAAGAACTAGTGCTTAAGAACTAATTCTGTATGACTTCTACATCACTTCTGAGAACAAATTACTGTTTCTCGAATGACTTCCTAGAACTTGTATAAGAAATTTCAAAATTAAAAAAAGAGTATTTACAAAATTAAATTGATTTCAAAAGAGGCCCATTAGAATAAAAAATAAAAAAAACAGATTCTTAAAATGTTCCCTAACGCTTATATGGAACTAGTTCCGAATATGACAATTTCAAAAATCACTGGTTAAAGAACTAGTTCTAGAACCTTTCCATAGAAAGGGTACTGGCTAGCTAACACTTCCACAGAACTAGTTCTGGAGGTGACAATTTCGAACAAAAATCATTGGTCGTAACGCCAAAGTAGAACAAGTACAGACTATTTTCATGTGTTCTGGAACTAGTTGTTAAACTAATAAAATTTTTCCTGGGATGTTTAAATGTGTTTAAATAAAATTAAGTAAAAAATGTTGCTATTAATTTCAAGTTTTCAATTATTTATATCATAAATTTATTTCAAGTTTTCTATTATTTATATCATAAATAATTTAAAATTTGTTCAATTGTAATTTTCAGCTCATTATTTTATAATTAACTGCTTTTTGTAACATTATTGCTCAATATTTATTTTTTGTTTTATTAAAAATTTCTAATTCGTTTCATTTTAATTTTGCTTGTTTTGTATTTGATTTAGTATTTTAAATTTAAATATTTTTAAATTTATTTAAAATGTAAGTTTTGTTGTTATTATAAATTATATATAGAAAAATATAATTTTTATATATTTTTTCTTCAATTGTATATAAAAAATATTCAGTCTTATTGTAGACTTTCAAATTATACATTATTCAATATGTAAGTTTGTTTTATTTATTGTATATTTTTATTCTAATTTGTTTAATAATTCATCAACTAATATGCAACTGGTCCTAACTAGAATTAAAAAAAAAAATCCAGTATGAGAAGAATTCGATTAATAAAAAAACATGCCTACAACTAATATGAAAATATTTCTAAATGTAATTGATAATTCAAACATTTTCAAAAGGTCAGATTTTAACATTCAGTATTTTTTACAGAGACAAGACAAAAGTTATCGAAAAAAGTATTTTATGCTATTTGGAAAAAAAAGCTATATTTATGCCACATTATTAATGGATACACACAAACTCACGACAAGGGCTTTTAGAACATTCGATCTTTACAATTAAAGTTTAATCGCATATATTTTATAAATATAAGATAGATCTGCTTGCATTTAAGTTGGTGATTTGTTGCTTACAGATTAGGAGTTTCAAAAGTTCTTTTTATACAATTTGCACATAATTGATTAGGTTTTTAATTAAATGTATTACATTTTTATTTATTTTTTTCATTTCCAAAAATAAATATTAAAAATATAATTAACAAAGAAAATCAAATTATTGAATTTTTATTTTTATCGAGAAAAGAATTCCGGTTTGACTGCATCATAATGTAAGGTCTTCATTAGTGGCAGCCAATCTACATACATCCGACACCCTCATATGAAGCATATTAAAAGAAATAGGTGTGGATATGGTTGAAGGGAAGACAGTTTACTATTTAAGGATATAAATCCGAAAAGATCAAAGAGCAAATAAACATACATCATTGTGTCCCATCTCATCGGAATTGAAAACACATCCCACCCTTTTCCCATGGCATAATTACGTATAAGGTAGTGCTAAATAAACAGTTTATTATATTTTTTGTTGGTAATATGTCAAACTCTATGTGAAAAAAATAATTTTCTCTCTCTTAGCAGTTGCTAACTTCATATATAAAAAAATTAAGTAACAAAAATTTGTGAACAGATTTTTTTTTAGATTTTTTTAAATTCCTCACATTTTTTGCAAAAAATTACAAAATATCCGAATTTGAACAGTCATATTTTCACAAAAAATCCAAATTATTATTAAAAATCATAATTTTCCTATATTTCACCAAAAATCCATTTTTATACCCTTCACCACCATAGGTGGTTGAGGTATTATGCGTTTGTGCTGATGTTTGTAACGCATAGAAAAAGTTATACAAAAGTATACCAATCGACTCAGAATCACTTTTTAAATTGATCTAACGATGTCCGTCCGTCTGGTTGGCTGGCTGGCTGTCCATGTAAACCTTGTGCACAAAGTACAGACCGCAATTTTGAAGATAATTCAATGAAATTTGGCATGTGGGACTTTTATGATACAAAGACGAAGAAATTGGTTGTGATCGGTACATTATTTCACCTAGCCCCGAGAAAAGCCCTAAAGTGCATAAAATCATGTAGATGTTAGTTTGAACGCATTATTATGTATTTGCATATTTTATATTTAATAAAAGTGTTGGTCTACGATTGACCAAAGGTCTAATATAAGTCCCCTTCCCGAATTTTTATGCTCATACACATGGTGTAGGGATATGATACCCGTCTTGACCGACTATACCTTTTTTTCTAGTTTTTTTCTAAAATTTATTTTTTAAGTAATATATTTGGAATATTTTAATTTTGGATAAAACTACATCAATAAAACGTTATTTTACTGATATAGAATAATTAATATACTTTTTTAAATAATAAAATTATTATTATATTCTAAAGTAAATAATTTATTTGTGATTTGAAAGTTTAAATGGCGTAGACTCATAGACTAATATATATATATATATAGAAGCCTCCTTCGCAAATCATCCACTCGATCTATACCTTCGTATAGAAAGCTGGAGTTTTTGAATTCAGCTTCCTGTGTTTAATAGTCTCCACCAATATCAATCCTTTGAGTTTTATCTGTACTCCACCAATAATCAAATATAAAAGTTATATCAATCCGAGTTATATATGGTACTCCACCAAAATCCAATATTTTAAAAGTTTGGCTATCAAAATCGATTGCGTGTAACAAATATAAGCTTCGAAAAACCGTAACGCTATAAAGTTACTACAAACCGACTACAATCATTTAGACAATGCCGAAGACCAAGCAACAATAGCTCACCTGTCTGTATTTAGGAAATAATTACAACGATGCGAAAGTTGTTCCTTAACCCAGAGCTACTTTGCGAATGAAATAATTCATAAAAATTTAAATTAACTAATTTACTTTTAAATTTTTACCGTTACAAATTCTTTACCATTCGATAAATTTATTAACTTAAACTGTTATCGCATTGCCAATTACTATTTAGTTGCAAAACAATATTACCAACCTCTCGTCAAAAAACAATCACACATGTTTTTGACATTTTCTAACAAAAACAACGCAAAACGAAAACAAAATTGCATCTCTTTTGTAATATAATTTTCTGGTGCTAATTAAAAAAAAATGTTAAATTCTCGATTATTTCGTTTAATACATGACAAAAGATTAAGTGTACCCATTCTTAGATGTTTCCACCACGAATTTACACAACCAGAACCTAAAAAAACAAATGAAAATGTGGAAAAATCAAAAGCCGGTGGTGCCGCAAAAAGTGCTTCCGATTCACCAGCAAATCAACAACTTGCAGGAGCTTTAAGCCAAAAGTACAAAATATTTCGGGAGGAAGAATCTCCCGAGATCTTAGATATATACGAAGAACGTGAACGCTATCAGTCTCAAGATGAACCAGAAGAAGTTATGGATGATATTTATACGGGTTTAAATTTGAAACGTAAGTAGTAGATAAAAAAATAAAACAAATAAATAAACAGCTTTAATAATTTATCTTTATTTTAGGTGGCCTTACTGGTGTTTTTGATATAGAAGACTTGGTAGATGTTTTGCGCAAGGAAAATGCCGAGGATATATTTGTTTGTTCAGTGCCCAAAGATTTGAAATATGTTGATTACATGGTGGTATGCAGTGGACGCAGTTATCGTCATATGTTGGCCACGGCTGAGTTTGTGAGACGAGTTTATAAAATGAAACGTCAAAAAGGAGACGTTTTACCTCGCATAGAGGGTGAGAAGAGTCGTGATTGGATGGCCATGGATTTGGGTAATATTGCTTTGCATATATTTTCACCCACCACGAGAGAGTCCTATGATTTGGAATCGCTATGGGCTATAGGCATTGAATATGATAAAGAATTCAATAAGCCTCAAGATCCTTTGGTGGAACTCTTTGAAAAACATTCAACTTTGTTGGCCGATATAAAACCCCAAAAGTAATTTCCCTCCAAAACCACAAATTGTTATATTTTAGATTTTCTTTTAGTTTTTTTATTAACAAATTAAATGTTTAAATATATACATTATAAAAAAAATCCTAATGAACACATTAAGTGCCTCTTAACTATTAATTAACTCTACCAATATATACAATTATTTGCTAATTTCTTATGGAAATCAAATAGACTGGGAAATACAAAATTCTTATCAATTCTATCTTCACCATATTTTTTCATCAAATATTGGGCATTACGTTCATGCACCAAGGCAGCATTCCAACCGCAAGCTCTTGCAGCCATATAATCCGTAGTTGGACCATCTCCTATATGTAAACATTGTTCCGGTTTGAGATCCTTAATATCGGCCATTTTAAAGGCTTTTTCGTATATTTCCTTATTTGGTTTTTCTACTTTACAATCGTAGGAATTCAAAATAAAATCAAAATAATGATCTATTTTTAAATTTTTCAATAAAACCACTAGACGAGGATCGAAATTAGCAATGACACCCATGGCAAAGGGTGGTTGACGATTTGGTGAATCTTTCATCCCCAATTGTTGTTGCATGCGCAAATAGTTGAGTAAATCAATGCTGCCATTACAGTGTTCCCAACACGAGGTGGATTTATAAAGATCCAACAGATGATTGGTAAAATTTTCAATTTTTTCATCGGGAATTTTGGCGCCACACTCATCAAAGGTATCTAGAATTTAGAGAGAAAAAATAAGTAACTTGTTTTTGTTATATTATATTTTTTTTTAACTAAAATTACGGATTCATTATAAAGATTCACAAAAGTATCGAGAATTATTAATAAAAATATAAAAACACAAATATTCCAAAACAAATATAAAAAAGTCATAAGAAAATTAAGTTCAAATGGGAGGTTAGGCTATCTATGTTGTACAATATTATTTTATTTGCACCAACCATATTATTCCGTATACATACTTGATGTACGTGCTCTTAAGGCCTGATTTTAGAATTTATCAAAGTTCAAGTTCATTAAACAAAATACATAAAATTCATAAATTTTACTAAGCAGTAAAGGGCTGCGCAAACACATTCATTTTCTTGCCGGCGTAAAACATTCACTTCAATGAACTCTGTTATAGTGAAAAATTATGTGTATAGATAAGTATACCATTCATTCATTATAAGAAAGTGTGAGTACATAAAACGAAAATAAAAAAACAATTCTGTGTATGTTTTGGCAATGATCGTAGGCTAACAGTTACTTCGTTGTGAGTTTTTTTTCGCTGTTCGTATCAACTTCACTCAGTGTACGACCATTTTCATGAATAATTCGAATTATCAGTAGATACTATGAATGTTTATGCTTTATGTGATGGATATTATGTTTTACTTGTTTGGTGGTTGCTTTATAACGTAGTAAAAAAAAAAAAACAGAAGTTTATGGTAACATTCTAAAGATTTTACATATTGATATAGTTACAAAATGAAATATTGGGATATTTTAATTGTATTTTTATTTATAATACATCAATTAAATTTGTTATAATTTTCTATTTTATTAAAAAAAAAAAAAAAATTAAAGAAGAACATATTTAATTTAATCAAAATTAAAACAAATATTTTTTTCTTAAGAAGATATTCATACGTTTTTATATGATTACTGTAATCTTAAATAATTTTCATATATATTTTATTTAAATGAAAAAAATTCAACAAATTTTTATGATTTTGATTGCAAAACAATATATTTAAATAGAAAAAAAAATAATTTTATTAAGCAAAAATTCCAAAGAAATGAAAATATTCAGCCACAGAAGGTTTGAAAAAAAGTTACATAGTTTTTTTCAAATATTTAAGTATAAAAATGAAAATATTACTTATTTTTATTATTCCAGTCAAATTTAAAAATATTACAAAATATTAATGATGATCAAAAATATTCAAATATTTTCTAAGAATAGAAAAATTTAAATGTTTTGAAAAAGATTTTTTAAAATTGAATTTAAAATATAGATTAATTGTATTCAACCTAAGGAAATAAGATATGTATATTTTCAATTTAGTGGAAGACTTTGGAATTTGATTTAAATTTTTTATTTTATATGACAAATAGAAAAATATTTAAAAAATTTTATTTCAAATTGTTTTCAAGCAATTGAAGAATATTTTACATTTTTTTATTTTACATCTAAAATATAAATAAACTACATAAAATAATTTATTTTTAACAAATATTTTAGATGAAAATATTCACAAACATTCAAAACTTATTATATTATATATAAAAGCCTGAAATAATAATTACTAGTTTAACAGATATAAAACTTTTTTTCATCAGAGAAATACAAAACAAAATAATGAAAATTTTACTTTCAATAAAAATCAAATAATAATTTCTTAAACAATTATCAAATTTTCATATAACATTTAAATTAAATTTATAAAGTTTAAGATATAAATTGACCTTTTTAAAAGTATATATGTCACTGAAAAAGGTATAATCAACTCGGTGCGGATCAACGTATTTCAACTTGTAAAACAACAAAACACGTATGCTATACCCTACAGTAACAAAAAGGTCACAACTCGTCCATTAGTAAACAAACAACCAAAACTTCAAATTAAAGAACGTTATAAAAAGAACACACATGTATAAACTAATGTATTGCTCTGTATTTTTTGTATTTCTTTATGGGTAGTACATACATGTACGAACTCATATATGGCTTTTGATCTTTTTTTTTGTGCTTATTTGGTGGTGGATTTTGTCTTTGCTTTTGCCACGCACTTTTTATATATGTACAAATCAAAACAAAAGCGAAAAAGAAAATACAATGAATTATCTATTTCATTGCACAATGAAATCGTATACAACATATCCACACAACTCACATAGGTTCTGTACTATATGGTTTTGCATTCTCTACTCATATGTTTTGAGTTTTCGTGGTCAGTTATTGTGGATAATACTCATTCATTAATTTCACAATGAAAAAGCACACAACATGAACTGTTTTTACGATGAATGTATTCAGCATTCATTTTTCGGCATTCATGCAGCCCTTTACTAAGCAGTGTCCCACTTAGATAATCTGCAATAGATAATCAACATACTTATGATAAGAAGAGTTTAATGCGAATAATGAATTTGTTATACCCTGCATGTAGAATTTTTAATAAATTCTACAGTGATTGACATTAGTTTTCATTAACAAAGTAATGAAATTTCATATCTTTAACTTTTTTATGAATTATTACTAATTATATAGTATGTATTATCAAATTTAAAGACAACTAACTAGTTTTTTTTATTTCAAGTGAAGTCTTGTTAAAGGAAAATTTTGAAATTTGTAAGAAGCTGTCAATTTTTTTTTTTTTGTATTTGTTTGTTATGAATCAACAAAATAATTCCACAAACATAGATTATTATTGTTTGTTTTATTGTTTTAAATTATCTTCTTTAAGATTTCCAAAACAATGTGTACAATATTGATGTCCGTCCAAACATGCGCCAATATATTTAGTAAATATAAATGATAAGATTTTAATGTTATTGTTTATTTATTATCACTTTTTTTTTTTTTGAGATACACGCTTAGATTAAAAAAATGGCTGGTAAACAAAGAATTATGCAAAAAAAAAAAAACAAAGAATTTCAGGCTAGGAAAAATTTGAAAGCAATTATAAATAGATCTAATGTCTGTAGGTAATAAGATTATATTTATAAATATTATTTAACGATCGATATTAGTTAAATTGTGTTAAAGATATTTTCTTATAGCGACAACTAGATTTACGCCTAAAAAGCTATAATTTTTCTGATCTACTATTAAAATTTTATTGAAATTGAAATTATAAATTATATATAAATAAAAATAAAACAACCCAGGAAAAATTTTATTAGTTCTACAACTAGTTCCAGAACACATGCAAATAGCCTGTACTTGTTCTACTTTGGCGTTACGACCAATGATTTTTGTTTGAAATTGTCATCTCCAGAACTAGTTCTGTGGAAGTGTTAGCTAGCCAGTACCCGTTCTATGGAACGGTTCTAGAATTAGTTCTTTAATCAATGATTTTTGTTCGAAATTGTCACATTTAGAACTAGTTCCATAGAGCATTAGTGAACGGTTTCAGAACCTGTTTTTTAATTTTTTATTCTAATGGGTTATTTTCTAAAGGCCACCTTTGAAATCAATTTAATTTTCTAAATACTCTTTTTTAATTTTTGAAATTTTTTGTACAAGTTTTTTAAACAGTTCTAGGAAGTCATTCGAGAACCAGTAATTTGTTTTCAGAACTGATGTAGAAGTCATACAGAATTAGTTTTTAAGCACTAGTTCTCTAAAACATTCCTTAAAACGAATTTAGAATCACAATAAGCTACTACACCATTAGTATCAGAATGGGTTGTGATACCACTAGTTCTGAGTATGTTATTAAAGAATCAGAAGAGGTTTTGATTATATTAGTTCTAGAACTAATGATTTTAGAACATGTTCTAAAATTTTCCCTGGGAAGTCTTTCTTTAAAGCATTTAATTAAATTTCAGAGAAATTCATCAAAATTCAATTTCATACAAAGAAATGTTTGTGTTTTATTCTATTAAGATTTTATACATACACTTCGCTTTATTGAAATCAGTAATAATTAGATGACATTTAACCTTTGAAAGATTCAATAATTTTTTTAATAAATCTATATGCTTCACAATGAATTGACAAATTTTTGTTAGATTGAGTTCAAAAATAAATATTTTAAATCCCTTAGCAACAAAGTTTACTATGCATTTTATAGTAGACTAATTGGACTTACCAAATAGTCTACTATTTAATAAGAAATTTTGTAATGCATTTAATTTAAATAAAAATTTAAGTAATTTAAATATAATCTTCAACTCAGACTGAATGCAAGACTTTTATAGTATTTATTTATAAAACTTAAATAAAAATTAGATTTCTAATGTTTTGTTTAAAATGTCGATATAAGAAATTAATGGATATATTTTCGAACCGAAATATAGGAATTTATA
The DNA here is from genome assembly GCA_951394005.1 of Protophormia terraenovae. Taxonomy (NCBI): domain Eukaryota; kingdom Metazoa; phylum Arthropoda; class Insecta; order Diptera; family Calliphoridae; genus Protophormia; species Protophormia terraenovae. Next base: position 99,328,428 of record OX596075.1, read on the forward strand.
TATAATTTAGATTTTTTACATTTTATTTATAATGAATTTAATTTAAAGAAAAATTGAATGATACAATCAATGTTATAATCTGAAACAGAACTTCGAAATAATTAGCTTAATTCCTTTAAATCTTAATTCTGAATTAAGAAATACATACTAATTTTTCATTTCATAATACCACTTCTTAAAACATAATTCTGCATCTTTCAGAGGCTTTTTGTTCGTATTGAATTAATTCTTTACCAGAGCTTAGAAGGATTTAATTATATCATAGCTTAGTTACCTTAAATCTCTATTATACCATTCTCAAAAACATAATTCTATAGATTCATTCAAAGGTTTTTGTGTGAATAGAACTAATTCTTTATTGAATTAATTAATAAAGAAGTCATTAAATTTTTGTTAATACAGATTTTCTGCAAATTTAATGAAATTATTTTTCTTTCAATTTTTAATATTTTGCTTTTTAATCTTTTAAAAAATGAATTAAAAAGAATTCTAAAGCTAATTTGTAATAGAAAATTCTAAAAATGTCAAAATTCTATTTAAATTTATAAACTTGAATTGTATAATAGATTGTGAATTCTTTAAGGAATTAATTCTTAATATAATTAATTCAATTCATGTGATGTATAAAGAATTTAAGTCTATGAATTAAATTAATATGAATGCTTTAAAAGAATAACTAGGATAATAAATTTAATTCGATTTTAAAGAATTATGCCTTTTGAACCGTTGTGTATTACCGAACTGAAATGTTTATTAAAATATTGGGTAATAGATTTTAGTTGAAAAATAATTCAATGATTAATTTTGATGATAAATTTGTAATGAATTTAATTTAAAGAAATATGAAATGATGCAACCAATGGTGCAATATTTAAAAGAGCTTCGAGAGAATTAATATTCTCCAAATTGAATGAAAATATAAAAGAAAATAAAATATTTGTCTTTCATTCAATTTTTAATATTTTGTTTTTTAATCTTTAAAAAAATGAATTAAATAATATTTTCTAAAGCAATAGATTTGAATAGAAGAAAATTTGAATGATTCTATAAAGGTATTCACCTCAGAAATTTGCAACTTTGCAAGACCCTTGCAAAGTAGAAAATTTACATCGATTTCTGCAAACACAACAACAACTACATAGAATAAATTTTGCACAACTTACTTTGCTAGGGTCTTGCAAAGTTGCAATTTCTGAGGTGAATACCTTTTATATATTTTTTAAGCTTGAATTGTATAATTGATTGTGAATTCTTTAAGGAATTAATTCTTTATAGAATTAATTCAATTCATATGATGTATAAAGTCTATAAATTTAATTATTTTAAATTCTTTAAAAGTGGGACTTTGGCGTGAAATTTAATTCGATTTAGAAAAGTGAATTAAAAAATTAATCCTTTCGAAAGTAATGAATTTTATTTATTAATTCGCTTTGAATAATGCTTTTATGAAATATTAAAAAATTTAATTCGATTTTAAAATCCATTTACCCTAAAAACAAAAGTAGCCATAATAATAATAAAAAAAAAAATTGTTTTCCAAAATAGGTTTATTTTAAATTGTAGTCTTTTATGTATCTATGAATATCCATTAATAAAAAAAATATATATTTTTTAAATTAAAGCTTCCACGATTTAATCACCTTTTTCGCTATAGTTCAAACCACAGCGCGGTCATTTTCAATTGACTTTAGTTTAATTTAACAACTGATTGATGAAATATTTTTGATTACTTCAATTGTAAAGCACCCTGGGATTGTTGTTTTTGGTGCAAAATATTAGGTATCGTTTACACGTACCGTATTGACCCTTAAGTTTTTAGTGTGAATTTATTTATGGAAAGATTTTTTTATGAACTCATATCTGTAACTTAGCCTGAAGGAATTGTAATCTAGTAATACCTATTTATAAAACAAGATAAAAAGTTAAAAATATTCAACGGTCAAATATTTTTGACCGTTAACGGGTTTTCCACTATGTATTGACAAATTTAAAATTTTTTGAGAAATGTTGAAAAGTGCTGATTTAGTAAAATTTCAGTGATAATTACTGAAAAAAAAAAAAAAAAAACGTTGATTCCTGCAGGATAATATAGTCATTAGGACAGCCAAATATATGGGCTTCAAATGAACCAAACTGCAAGTTATTTGTCCATTACAGAGAATTTCAAGAATTTTGACAATGATTTGTTTGCATTTTATAGCATATTATAGCAAATTAAAATTCAATAGAATTTCTTACATAATTTGCCATTAGTGAAATTTTTTTTACTATCACATATTTTTTTTTTTTCAAATACAATTCATAATAATTTTCATCTCATTAATTGATAGAAATTTTGTATTTCAATTTTAAGAGCATTTAAGAATCGCAATGTTATCCTTATTATTTTATGATCAGTTAGAATATCTGACGTAAAAAATGGGGTGTGGTTTTTAAAATTGCAAAAATGATTATTTTAAATATTTATATAACTTGTCAGAATTAAACACTACACTCAGCATTTTTCTAAGATACATAATAGATCCAAGGAATTAAGGATATCTCTGAGATGGAAGCCTTTTGGTATTTTTAAAGGACATTTTAATATAAATGACATTAATAACATTAAACATAATTCTTATTATCCTTATATTTGCAATATTTTTTATCTTACGCATTTTCCACAATTGTTTTGAACACACATTTTGTAGCAATTACTTTTCTTGATTTGTAACTTTGTTTCGCTGTTTAATATTTTCAGAAATTGTTAAATTTTTTTCAACAATTTTAGCCACAAATTTCTTTAAGTGCACAGAAGAAGTAGTTTACTTTAATTAAGGAAAATTTTCAATTATTTTACTATATGATGGTACATGTCTTCTTCTATTTTCTTTAAGATTTTATTTTTATAATATTTCACACTCATTGCACACTTACGTGATATCAATTCACGCCACCATTGTTGCCAGTCCATTAAAGCTGAGGTTCTGCCAAAATTTGGATACAAACGATTCATTTTGTGCCTGAGATCATAATTTAAACAATTAAATAAATTTATAATTTATATAAAAGAAAACGCTAATATACACACCAATTGGATTTAAAACTTTTAGCCAAATCATCATTATCACATAAAACACCGAAAAGGGCACCAATTTCTCCATACTGTTTGCCGGGACTAGTGCGAAATTTCAGCAAGGTATTGGTGACATCAAAGGTTATTAAACGTAAACGTGATAAACTGTTGTACATATTTTCAAATTAGTTTTAATTTATTTTAAATTAAATTTAATTTAATTGTTCTTTGCTTTTTTATGCAAAATTCTTAAAAAAAAATTTGCTTCTGAAATCGAAAATTAATATCCGTATAAGAGTGGCTGGTTGGTCGATGTTCAACAGCACCCAATAACTGATTGACTAGATGATGATGGCCAGGGAGACAAACTAACTAACCCGCTACTAACTATATATGCTACTGACTGACTGAATGAAGTATTCGTTTAACAATAATAAACTTTATAATAAAAAAAAAATAAAATAAACACAAAATGAATACTTGTTCGTACAACAATCTAAATTAGTTTATTTCAAATAAATAATAAAAAATTAACTCAACTCAACTGAAAATGAAACTGATTGCTATTATTGCCACTTTCTTTCTATATGTCGGTTTGTCTTTCTGTCCGTCCCTTTGTCAGTCCGTCTATCTATATAATTTTTTTTTTCTTTAATCTTCGCTCATGTTCTTTACTTTTTTTATTTTTGTTGTTTTAATATTTTTAATGTTTTTTTGTTATTGTTGTTGTTTTCTTTGCTGGCGTTATTGATGCGATAAGCCGACTTTTTTGCCCTCTCCTTCTCTTCTTTTATTTTTAAATTCAGTCTTTATATTGGAACTAACGTCATTTACTCCTCATGTTTTGTACATGTGTTTGTAATAAGTGGGGATGGCTGGCTTGATGTATGCTGATTACTGATGTTTCGTATTGGATTGCTATGTCAAAATATGCACGTCTTCATATTAAGGAAAAGAATTCTGAATTGTCATTCTAGTATGAAAAAAATGTAAACATGATAATAAAATTCAAGATGGTCGACTATTTTGTGAGCTACTTGCAAACCAGAGAATATAAAAGTGATCACCAATTTTCAATTTTGTTTGCTCTTGTATCTGGTCCGTTTGTTCTATTTGCACCAGTTATGGAATAGTCTAAAAAATATGCTAATGGAGTAGTCTACAAATTATGCTATGGAATAGTTTATTAAATTAACTATGGAATAATCTATAGAATTGGCAAAAAAAAAAAAAAAAAAAAAAAATTTACTATGGAATAGTTTATAAAATTGACGATGAATAATCTATAGAATAGTCTATGGAATAACTCATAAAATTTGCTATGGAATGGGCTATAAAATAGACTATGGAATAATCTTGAAAATATACTATGGAATTGTCTTTAAAATATACTATGGAATGGTCAATAAAATAGACTATGGAATAGTCTATAAAATAGTCTATGAAATAGACTATGGAATAGTCTATAGAATAGACTATGGAATAGTCTATAAAATAGACTATGGAATAGTCTATAGAATAGACTATGGAATAGTCTATAAAATAGTCTATGGAATAGTCTATGAAATATACTATGGACTAGTCTGGAATAGTCTTTAAAATATACTATGGAATTGTCTTTAAAATATACTATGGAATAGTCTATAAAATAGACTATGGAATAGTCTGTGAATTAGACCATGGAATAGTCTATGAAATATACTATGGAATAGTATATAAAATAAACTATGGAATAATCTATAAAATAGTCTATGAAATAGACTATGGAATATTCTATAGAATAGACTATGGAATAGTCTATAAAATAGACTATGGAATAGTCAATAAAATAGACTATGGAATAGTCTATAAAATAGTCTATGAAATAGACTATGGAATAGTCTATAGAATAGACTATGGAATAGTCTATAAAATAGACTATGGAATAGTAAATAAAATAGACTATGGAATAGTCTATAAAATAGACTATGGAATAGTCTATGAAATATACTATGGAATAGTCTATGAAATATACTATGAATTAGTCTATGAAATATATTATGGATAGTCTATAAAATAGACTATGGAATAGACTAGACTAGACTACAGAATTAGTCTATGAAATAGGCTATAGAATAGTCTATAAAATATACTATGGAATAGTCTATAAAATAGACTATGGAATATTCTATAAAATAGACTATGGAATAGTCTATGAAATATACTATGGAATAGTCTATAAAATAGACTATGGAATAGTCTATAAAATAGACTATGGAATAATGTATAAAATAGACTACAGAATTTGTCTATAAAATAGACTATGGAATAGTCTATGAAATATACTATGGAATAGTCTATAGAATAGACTATGGAATAGTCTATAAAATAGACTATGGAATAGTCAATAAAATAGACTATGGAATTGTCTATAAAATAGATTATGGAATAGTCTTTAAAATATACTATGGAATTGTCTTTAAAATATACTATGGAATAGTCTGTGAAATAGACTATGGAATATTCTATGAAATAGGCTATGGAATATTCTATGAAATAGACTATGGAATATTCTATGAAATAGACTATGGAATAGTCTTTAAAATATACTATGGAATAGTCTATAAAACATACTATGGAATAGTCTATGAATTAGACCATGGAATAGTCTATGAAATATACTATGGAATAGTATATAAAATAAACTATGTAATAGTCTATAAAATAGTCTATGAAATAGACTATGGAATAGTCTATAGAATAGACTATGGAATAGTCTATAAAATAGACTATGGAATAGTCTATAAAATAGTCTATGAAATAGACTATGGAATAGTCTATAGAATAGACTATGGAATAGTCTATAGAATAGACTATGGAATAGTCTATAAACTATGGAATAGTAAATAAAATAGACTATGGAATAGTCTATAAAATAGACTATTCCATAGTCTATGAAATTAGTCTATAAAATAGACTATGGAATAGTCTATGAAATATACTATGGAATAGTCTATAAAATATACTATGGAATAGTCTATAAAATAAACTATGGAATTGTCTTTAAAATATACTATGGAATAGTCTATGAAATATACTATTGAATAGTCTATAAAATAGACTATGGAATAGTCTATGAAATATACTATTGAATAGTCTATAAAATAGACAATGGAATAGTCTATGAAATAGACTATGGAATAGTCTATGAAATAGACTATGGAATAGTCTATGAAATAGACCATGGAATAGTCTATGAAATATACTATGGAATTGTCTTTAAAATATACTATGGAATAGTCTGTGAAATATACTATGGAATAGTCTATGAAATAGACTATGGAATAGTCTATGAAATAGACCATGGAATAGTCTATGGAATAGTATATAAAATAGACTAAGGAATAGTATATACAATAGACTATGGAATAGTTTTTGAAACAGACTATGGAATATTCTATGAAATATACTATGGAACAGTCTATGAAATATACTATGGATAGTCTATAAAATAGACTATGGAATAGTCAATAAAATAGACTATGAAATAGTCTATAAAATAGTCTTTAAAATATACTATGGAATAGTCTACAAAATAGACTATGGAATAATCTATGAAATAGACTACAGCATTAGTCTATAAAATAGACTATGAAATAGTCTATAAAATAGACTATGAAATAGTCTATGAAATAGACTATGGAATAGTCTATGAAATATAGTCTATAAAATAGACTATAGAAAATTCTACAGAATATACTAATGGAGTAGTCTACAAAATATGCTATGGAATAGTCTATGAAATATACTATGGAATAGTCTTTAAAATATACTATGGAATAGTCTTCAAAATATACTATGGAATAGCCTATGGAAAAACTAGTCTGTAGAACTGACTATGGAGTAGACTGTAGAATTGACTGTGGAATAATATATAAAAAAAAAACTGGCCCATTTATGGAATTGACTATGAAATAGTGATATAATAATATGAATGATCCAAATTTTCGTTGTTGTTTTTTTCTATCTGTTCTGGTTTGGCTATTAAATTTACTTTTAGGTTTTTCATATAAAAATCGATCTGTATTGAGAAATATAAGTGATCACACATTTTCGTCAATTTGCCTTTGGTGGGCTATAATCGATTTTAGATAGGAAATATGAGTGATCACATTTTCATTCCGTTTGGTCTATCTGACCTAATTCGGCAAAAAAAACCGACTCTTATGTTTTCATATATGTACACACAAATTAATTTTTGGTAAGTTATATTAGTATATAGAGATTTTCGTCTCTTTAAATCTATTTCTTTCACAGATTTTCGTTCGTTTTGTACCAATAGCATACATATTCTTTAAATACCTCCTCATCAGCTATAGAGTACACAAAATTAAATAATAACAACAATAAAATAAAAAAATAAAAAAAAAAAATACATTTAAATAATCCAATCATAAACAAAACTGACATTTGCTTATCACTTCCAGAACTAGAACTTTAATATCAACAAACATAAAAAACACAAAAGAAACCAAAAATACTTAATATGAATACTAAAATAAAAACAAAAAGAAAAAAAAAAAAAAATCTACAACAAACAATATTAAAATCTATTCATGAAATAATCAGATTATCATTTTAAGTTTAATATAAAATTATAATTAAACGATCGATCAATATAAAAAAATAAAACACAACAAAATGATTCGTATTCGCATTATAATTTACTACAATTTACTGTATGAATGAGTAGTAAATAGCTGACAGACAGTGGCGTGACATAAGTTATTAAATTCACCACACTTTTTTACATTTTAGATAAAAATGTTTTTTAATAAATTCAATACGAATTAGTAATTTGTGTACTCACATACACGGAATTAATTTTATATTAACTTATAAATATTTATTATAAAATTTCCATAAAAGTATATAGAATTTAGTAGTTGTGTTTTTAAACAAATTATTGTAGATAAAAATTTGTTTATTTTGATTTTTGAAGTTTTATTTTCAAATCAAGTTAAAGTGGTTAAAAGTTAAAATACTTGTTTGGAATTTTTAATAATAAAATTATAACAATTATGCGTAGAAAAAAATATAACTGATTATATTAACTGATTAATTTGTTTAATTTTATATTAGGGTTTATTAAATATTAGGGTTTATTAAATTAGATGCTGGTGTGTATTTATTTTTAAAGATAAGTTTTAAAGTTTTTATTTTTTAAATAAATTAATAAGTATTAAATATTCTGCACGTTCTTCGGTTTATATCTTAAATTATTTTATGTTATACGATTAAATACTAAGATAATTTTAATAATGAAGATAGTAAATGGTTTTTGTTAGTAATAAAATGTATTTTTACTTTATTTCTGTGTGAAATTCACGTAGCTGTTTATAAAAGAATTAAAAATATAAACTAGTTTTTAATATCTAGAATTTTTTCAATATATTTTTTAAAACTTATGAATACCTTTTTATTGTTCTACAATAATCTGACTTTGGGCTGATAACATTGTGCTACAGTGAAAAATAATTGGGATTTTAATATTGTGGATAAATATTTTGTATATATTTTTTTTTGAATGTCGAATCTTTCGAAAATTTGAAGTATTTTTTTTTTTTTTGTGGAAATTTGACATCTTTGCGAAAAACTGGATACACAGTTTTACCTTGGATGGTCTCTAATAACGATTTTTTCACGTTTGAGAATGATATATAATTTGAAAATAAATAATAAATGTAGCAATACAAAAACTTAAGAAAATAAATGTTACTATTTTCTTAAGCTTTTTGTGAGTTAATAATAACTCAAGGTATTAGTACATTGAATTCGTTTATTCAATGTACTAATACATTAGTTTAATTAAGAGGAAGCATTACACAATGAGCAAAAACATTGAATCAATGAAATATTTCATTAAATTATGTTAAAATAAATGCTTTATAACGGGAAATAAAGTAAACGGGTTTTAAACAAAAGACAGACAAATTCAGTGTTGTGTTAAAAACGAAAATAATTAAAAGGTAAATATGTTATAAAGTATGGACGTTAAACTAATGTATTAGTACATTGAATAAACGAATGTACTAATACATTAGTTTAATTAAGAAGCATTACACAATAAACAAATGAATTAATGAAATATTTCATTAAATATTGTTAGAATAAATGCTCTATAACGTGAAATTAAGTAAAACGAAAACAACCCAGTTTGTTTTTACCTCTTAATAAGAAATAACGCGCTTTAAACAAAAGACAAAAAAAAAAAAAAAAAATTCAGTGTTGTATTAAAAACGAAAATAATTAAAAATTAAATAAGTTATAAAGCATGGACGTTCGATTTATTAAAATACATCTCGTAAATATAAATTTATTCACAAAAGGAAAAGTCGAGCAGCATATTTGAATACACCAAATTAAATTAATTACTCAAAAGCAGGAATTTGAAGACTTGCCTTCTTAACATGTAAGTTTTATAATGTTAATGGTTTTAAACAGTTATTAAAATATTATATTTAATTTATATCTGAGTAGATGAAACAATAAAGACGCAGAATAATGTGTTATTAGTTCCAAAAAATATCGCGAATGCAAAAACCAAGAGGATTCTATTCGTAAGTATTCATAAATATATAAAATATTTTAATTTAATTCTTAATAAAAATATATTACAGACTGATCAAGATTTGGACGCTACATCCGGTGATCGACATGGTATTCCTTGTAACTATCTGGAACATTTTATGAAAATAAGGGAATTTCTATAGACTAGTTTAGTTTCGGTAACTAGTTAAAAAAAATTTAATTCATGAAACGAATTTTACAATTTTTTTTTTTCAGGATAATGCTGCTGCCATATTAACGTGGAGTCTAATAGCCTGTTTCTCTATGTCGAACGAAAATCTATCGAATCGAAAGCAAGTCGAACGAATTCGAATCAATTTGGGTTTCTGTATTTCCTACGCTTTCGTTCGCATGGAGTTACGTCTTTTCGTATTGTTGTTGTTTTATTTTTCTTTAAGAGTAACATTTTTTCGTAAATATATTAAAAATACTACTAAATTGTTTAAATATAGATACAACTAAGTAAATAAACAAGAAAAAATAAAATAATTTAAAAAAATTAAAAAACAAAAATTTTCTTTGATTTTTTTTAGAAATTGTTTTTTAGACACAAAATCGTAATTAATTGATACCAAATACATTAAAATGAATAATAAACATGATTAAGGAACATTTGCAATGTCCTTCTGAGAATTTTTCCTATTTTTCTTTAAAAAATTCAACCAGTCGAAAGCAAAATAGCAAGTGACTGATTTTGACATTTTTGTTCTTATCGTTTGAAATACAGAAACCCAATTTTATATGAAAACACTTACGTTTTCTTTCGACTTGTCGTTCGACTCATTGTTCGCATAGAAGTGAGTTAGAGAAACCCAAATCAGTTTTCGTTCGCATAGAAAGCGAAAGAAAGCTTTCGTTCGACTTAGAGAAACAGGCTATAAATGAATATTCCATACCATCATTGAGCAATATAGAGGACATCAGGATGTACTTTATAAAATAGCATTTATTTTGTTTCTTTACATTTTTTTAGTGAAATGTAATACAGTAGGGCCTCGATTATCCGTGATTCGGTTAACCGGCAACGTCGATTATTCGGGAAAGAAAATTTGTAATTGTTTTCTTTTTTTCCATCCATTTAATTTCTTTTTTGCATCGATTAACCGTAATTACCTCTATTATCCGGAATTCAAAGCACAATTGTTTTCGATTGCTTTTGAACAATCAAACACAATGTGAATAACACAAAAATGGGGAATTCCATCGTTTAAATTAGATGAATCAGAGCAAGGTAAAATCCATAATTTGAAAAAGAAGAAACCAACAACATTATATGATTTTTTCAAGAATTATTATTATTTTTTTCTTCTATTATTTAGACATTAATATTAAATCCCTTAATAATTGAATTATATAAATTAATAAAGTTTTAAAAATACTACTCAAACTGTTTACTCAATTAACCGGGAAAATTGATTATCCAGAATGCTTCCGGTCCCGACCATTACGGATAATCACTGTATAAACATTGTATTATAATTATGGCATCTATATTAAGAAAATTATATTTAATTTTTGCTTATATTGACTCAATATAGTACAGTTTAATTATTTAAAAGAAAATAAAACCAAAAATACAGAACAAGCCTATTATAATACATTTTCAATGTACTGTTTTTTATTTAAATTTTTACGGAGTCTTATTTTAAAATAATTCCAAAACTATTGATATTAGAACGACTTAAAGTCAATTTTATTCCACATATTTTCGTGTATCATTTATATAACCGTTTTCCAGTTATACCTGATGGGAAGAAAACTGAAAGCAGATTCGTTTTTAGCATGTCAAATTCCATCTAGTCCACACATTTTTTTTGAAAGTGGGCGTAAGAAAAGCCGATTAAATTTTCAATACATTGTTAATTTCCCACACAAAACAATATGCACACAACTAATTTATTTATTTAAGAAAATTTTATTAGCAAAAATATTCACATAAAAATTTTTTTTGTATTAAATTTTGTTTGTTGGGTTGCTGCTTTTCATAAGCTCCTAAACTTATGCTACACTATTTATATTTAAGATCTGTATAAAGTAATAGAGTTGCCAGAAGTGATTATTTAATGTAAAGAAATTAAAATTGATCAATATTTGTAGCAAACGTTTTATTTATAAATAAATATTTTTATTTTTAATCAAAGTGTTTAATATGAAAAAAAATTTTGGAATATTTAATCATTTGTATATTTAAAAAAAGACAAATTTTAAAAATATTTTATACAAATCAAATGTAATTGACTTTAAGTACTAAATGAAATACTTAAGTTTATATATATATGTTTAAAAATTTAATAACTTTTTCGTTTATATATTTTTTCATATTATAAAATACATATGTATATAAAATGGAAATTTTTTTACACTAAGCATGGAAAATAATACCACTTAAATGACCCCAGTTTTCAGCTTCGCAATGATGGGCTCGTTTTAGAGCATTTTCCATAATGTATAAATATTTGTGGCTGTAGCGCTTGAATTTCTGCAACAATGTTGGCCTTGAGTTCAAGGATTGTCTCGGGTTTGTTCACATACATATATTCGCTCCTTCATATAACCCCAAAGAAAATAGTCGGGTGTTGATAAATCTGGCGAATGACAGATTGAACTGTTGAAATTTAATTACAAAATTTAGACGTTGCCGATGTTCTGCGGGTTTTATTTTTGCACCAATCGCACCTTATATGGGAATAAAGGCTCCATTACAGTAAATAAAAATGCAAACAGAACGTGAGTTGATGGTTAAGCGTGAATTAGTTGGTTGTTTATGTGACGTTTCCTCCCGCGAAGGAAACAGCTGATCGTTTATATTGCTTGTATTGTAATGCGAACAATTATTGAAACTTGACGTTGATGTGATATGATGTCTGAAGCGTGAATTAGTTGGTTGTTTATGTGACGTTTCCTCCCGCGAAGGAAACAGCTGATCGTTTATATTGCTTGTATTGTAATGCGAACAATTATTGAAACTTGACGTTGATGTGATATGATGTCTGAAGCGTGAATTAGTTGGTTGTTTATGTGACGTTTCCTCCCGCGAAGGAAACAGCTGATCGTTTATATTGCTTGTATTGTAATGCGAACAATTATTGAAACTTGACGTTGATGTGATATGATGTCTGATTCTGTTGAAAACAGAATTTTCTTGCATTGTTCCGTGACAGTTGTTAGCAGTGTTGCCAAATAATCACTTTTTTCTTACAAATAAACAAATATTTAACAAAATAAAAAAGAAAAACCACTAAATAAACAAGGAAATAAATGAACAAAAATAATTAAATACACAAACAATGAAATAAATAAATATTTGGCATGTTTCATTTCAATCAGAGTTGCATTTTTAGGCTTTTTCTAGTAAATAATTTACGGTAACTCTGTGTTTTTTTTCTAACAAATGTCAAAAACATATGTCACGTTATTAATTTTGTATAATTGTACAAAATTATTCCCGTAAATAAACGGGACATCAATATCACATAACTAACCCGGCCTTTATTCTAAAAACGTAAATGTAGTAAGTGTTTTGTTGTTGTGTTGTACATATCAACATCAGTGATGTCAATTACAAGTATTTCAAGTAAATCAAATTCAGTTTAAAAATCGCTCGATTTATTGGTTTGTATTCTTTCGATTTGCAAACGAAATTTGTGCTTTTATGACAAAAATTTTAAATTTTAAACTATTGACTCAACTCTACATCTTATTTAAACTATTTTAACAATTTTTTAGTGAGAAAACAGCAAAAAAAATTGTCCAATTGATTGGACATTCCGATTTTTACGCAGATTTATTATACTGAAATAAAAAGCTGTCAACACTGTTCTTACAGCTGTCACGTAAAAACGTAGAGCAAACTAATTTCATTAGGTCACTACGTTATACTTACGTTTTTTACACATACATACATAACTCTCATAAGCAGAACGTGTCAGCTGATTCGCTACATTTACGGTAGAGTAACGGAGCCTTAACAGTAAATCTTTTTTTAAAATGCGCCATAGTGCCGTACGAGCCATTTCTAGTTGAGCAGAACGCCTTCTGGTAGATTTATCTGGTGTTTCGTTAACACTTTGCTCTACATGTTCAATATTTTCCGCAGTGCGAATTGAACGTGCTCTACCGGTTTGAGCCAAATCTCTTACGGTGTCGAGTCGGTGGTGACGATGAACTAAGCAACGGATCATTGCTTCAGAGGTCAAAGTTCTGACGTTAAAATGTCGACAATATGCTCTTTGCGTTAAAATGATTGATTGTTGAATTAAATCAAAAATCGATTATGTTCAGTTGAGAATCTCTCTATAATTTATTCTCCAGGTGTTATTTATATAATCTGAAAAAAAAAATAATAAAAAACTATATATATAAACGATAAAGTTATTAAATTTTTAAACCCCGTGGTAACTCTTGGCCCACCCTGTATATTCAGACAAAGTAACTTTTTTGTAATTAAGGAATAAAAATTGCAAATACAAAATAAATTATATAGAATATTTATTATGTCAAGAACTAAAATTAAGAGAAAAATGTCTAATCAAAGAGTAATAATTTTCTCTTAATTTTACCACTGATCTCTAACTTCAGAAATGATAGAATTAAGATTTTAAATAACCTGTAATGAATTTAAATTAAGAATTATAATTTTATTTGATTTGACTTTTATTCCCTTGTTAGTTACCAAGGGAATTAAATAAACAAAAGTTTAGCTATATTTAAATTTTGATTTCTTATTTTTATAAACATAAATAATAAAAATATTTTCCTGGAATTTTATTTTAATAAAATATGCAAAAAATATCATTTAAAACTTCTTACACTTAAATGTGAAACAAAAAAGATTTGAATGGTATAAAAGGATTTTAAAAGTACTTAGTTTATTTCTTTTGAGTGACATTTAATAGTGTGATGTTTTTTTATGTTATTTTTTTGTTTAAGAAAAATTTATTTTAGTTTTTTCTTTTATGCATTCGTTGAACGTTTTCTGATTTCTAATTTAAAACTAATAAATATATTTCGTAAAAATAAATAAATTAAAATATATATACACACAGACACAACAACATAAAGTCATATGAACAAGAATTTTTGTATGTCTGAATGAGTATGAGAAGATATTTTCACAATATTTTTTTTTTTTTATTTTATATATTTTTTTGTTTGTATTTTGTATAAGGAATGTTTTTTGGGGTAGAGATCTTAAAGATATCGAGTATTTTTGTCTGGACAAAATGAAACTATTAAATACCAAGAGAAAAAAATAAATAAGAGGGCTTTTGATGACGAGGGTTTAAAACGAATTTAGAAGGGCGCTGTCAGCATATGTTCAGATTGTATTTAAAAAATATAAAAATGTATATAATATTAGGTCAAAGGATTTTAAGAAAATATAATACATTTTATGAAATTTTATACCTTTTTTTTTGCTTAGAAAAAATTTTTTAAAAAATAATTTCAAAATGTAAAATTCATAAAAAAAAAAAATATTTTTTTATTGATTTAATAACGAAATAAATTTCTTTTAGTTTTACATTATTACAAAAAATTTGTAAAAATATTTGTAATAAATTCTTATACCAAATTTCCCAAATGTAACAAACATTATAATCCTCCTACAATACCGAGTTCCAACACATAACACTCCCTCTAAAAAAAATTAAAACACGTACAGACAGACACATTTATTTTCTATATGTTTTCAACAAAAACAATAATATCTGCGATAAGCAAAACAAAAAAAAAAAAAAAAATGTTTTTTCTATATTGACGTGGATCCATCAAGGTGGCGCTGGCTGATGTTTCCACGTTTTTCTATGTGCCCGTCGTTAAGGGCGTTTTTAAAGAGGGGGATGACGAATTAAAAAAAATGTGTGGGTATTCAAAAATTTATCGTGTTAAAAATAGACATCTACGTAATTTATCATCATACATATTAAAAGAGATGGAGAAGATTTTTCTTAATTTTTTTTTTTTCTTCTTCGTTAAAATTTAAGAAAATAAATTTATTAAATTGTGTTGGTAACAGAAACTAGAAATTATGACTTTTTTTCTTAATGTCCCCGAAAATTTCAATAGGAATGACATTATTTAGGGGGGGAAGGTGGTACGAAAGTAGGAAGAATAGTTCTGTTATTTGTGCATTTAAATATGAAAAGGTAATAAATTTGATGTTCTTAATTGGTTTTATAGAATTTATTTTGAAAAAAATAAATTTTTAAAGGTAACTTGGAATAGAGGGGGAAGAATATAATATAGAATTATTTTTAAAAAATTAACCCATCAACATTTAAATTTATTTTTTTCAGCGTGTGTGTTTTTTCCAATATTTTACAGATTATTAGCCACGACTATTAGTTTAGTTAAGGGTTATCAATTATTTGGATTATTACTTTTTGTATTAATGAAGGAAAATTTATATGTATTTATATATATATTTTTATTAAATCATAAATTAGTTGGGGGAATATAAAAGAGAAAGTTTTTGATTCATATAAAATAAGAATATACAAATAAAATTTTAAAATTATGTCTTATTCAAAGTTTAAAATTATTGTCTTTATAATAAGAATGCTGATGCAACTGACGAAATAAAACAGTTGGCAGCAGTTCTATAAAAGTAACAATAAGGCGAATTCAAAAAATTGATATAACTTTTGATCTAACGTTTTCTTAGATACCAAATACTTAAAACTTAATAGAAACTTGGCCTCCTCTAACAAAATTATGCTGATTTTCATACATTTGTGCGGCAAATGTATGCTGCTTAAGACAATATTTTTTTTTTTTTCATAAGAATCAAGTTTAAATAATTTGTGTATAAATGTATGAAAAATGGCTTAATATAGCTAGAGGAGGCCAAGTTTCTGCTGGGGTATAGGCAAAAGTATAAACTTTTAATACAAGTATTTGATATCTAAGAAAAGGTAAGAATATGGAGATTAATAATTTATCAAAAAAAGTCAGTGGAATGTTACTTGATTGCAAAATTTCTCGAAGGATTTAAAATTTAGCATTTTTGTGTTTTTTTTTATATAAATTTAATATTTAAACTTTAATAAAATTTAAACAAATTGTTATATTTTATTGAAATTTTAGTATAATATGTATAAACTTGTTCTAAAATCAGAGAATTAAAAAAATTCCCATTTTTTTACCTGAAAATTCCCAAAATCCCAATCCGTATAAAACGTGTTAAAAAATTTACTTTTTTCATTGCAATGGTCACCCTGTTGTTATAAAAGGCCTCCGTTAGAAAATACTTTTTAAGTGTTTATCTTACATATAGAGCTATATAATTAAAATATGTAATTTTAAGTCGATCCCAACTTTGCAATTTGAGAACTTAACAAAAAAAAAAAAAAAAAAATCCAAATTGACAAAATTTAGATAGGGTTTGTGGGCAGACCTCTACCCCAAAAAAATTTATTTGTAAAGCTTTTTTAATGATTTTTGCAGGAGTGAAAAATCGATATATATTTTATATATTGCATAAGAAATAATGGCGAAAATATTATGCTAATATGATTTTTTATGCAATTAAAAAAGTCGTTTAAAAAATTTACTTTTTTTCATGAAATCTGCTCTCCTGGATTCATTTTTGGCCGGGAAGCAGTTTAGTGTAAAATCGTTCTAAATTAGTTTTTTGATAAAATATTGTCAAAAATTTTTCGTTTTTCCAAAATTCACCATTTTCAATCAATGCCTGATGTAGGGCGCAAACATAAATTAACTCAAAATTTCTTTATTAATCATTTATGAAACCTTATCTTTTGAAATATATAAAGAACAATTTTTTTCTTTAACGGAATTTTGAGAAAAAAGTGAAAGAATTGTACTATATTTTTGTAAAAAATATCCATTTTTCATACTAATTTCAGAGTGCTGTCTTTGAATATTTTTTACGTCTAGACGAATTGAGATAATCCAAAAATTCTTTCAGCATATTATTTTTAAATATAGAATATTAAATTACAAAATATTTTTAAAAAAATTTTAACTCATATATCTCAGGACTTATTCCCGAAAAACGAAAGAAAGTCGTGGCAAAAAATCAAAAATTCAAAATTCAAGTGTAAATATCTTTTTAATTGTAAGAGATAACTTAGGTGAGTAAGTTTATGTTTTCTTTGCTAAGCACTTTACAGAAGTATAAAAATCTTTAAAATCGCTCTTAATTTGTAGAAGTTACAATTTGTTAAACTTTTACATACTCGCGGTAGTCAATTTTGACACCCTGTATCACAGGGTCACTACAATATGGTTTTTCTGAAAGCTTAGGTCCTCCTCTTCAACTCTTCTATACATTCCAATTTAATCCGACTAGTAGTTTAGGAGATACAGATTTATTACCAAAAAATTTGCGTTTGACCCCACTGTGTAATGGTTCAATAGTTACTGAATTATTTCCAAAAAAAAAGCGTTTTATAATCACTGTGTAGTAGTATTAACTCAAAGTTGATATTTTTACTTTCTACTTACCAGCAAAAAAAACTTTGTCTATAGTTCCATTGAAGGAATGCGCAAGAAAAAATGTGTGCATACAATTCAGCTTATAAAAGATATTAATGGGTTAAATTTTTTGAAATTTTATTTGGATAAATACTGTAATATTCTAGTTGTAAATTTAAAGAATAATTAATATTTTATTCGTATTTTATAAAATCCTATTCACCTCATTTGAAAAATTTTCAATAAAATTTTTGAAAAAAAAAAAAAAAAAAAAATTATGTAAAAATTTTTGAAAGTGAGGTGAAGTGATCTACAAAATAAGGTCCTTAATATTTTTTGGAATGTCCTTAATAAATGCTTTATTTTTATAGGTTACTATTTTGTTGGAATATGTAGGTCTACTTTTTTTTTAATTTCTATTTTATTTATTAAAAATTTTTTTGTTATGATCAAATACATTTCAAATGGTCTGAGTTTTGTTCGACAGTTAAGTGGATTGACCACCTTTGGTACATAACAGCATCATTTGTTTGATATCACACATATACTATTTTGTTGTAATGATAAGAAGCGAGATCAGACCAGACAAATTAAAAGTTTTTATGCTTTTTAATGATAGAAAGGAATTTTTTCCCAAAGCACTTATTTGTCAACATTACCTTGTGAAAAGTGGCATTTGTAATGAATAAGTTTTTTTTCCGCATGTACCAATGCCTGATTAGACCAAAAAATCATTTTTCTTTTTTCCCATAATATTTGTGATATGAAATTCCTGACCAGGATGTTGTAAAAAATTCCGTAGTACGTACTTTATATTAGATATTTTTTAAAGAAAATTAAACTCAATAATTTCAATTCTCTCCTTAGAAGACGATCACATAATTATCAGTTTGTTTGGAATGACAGTTGTAAATTTTAAAATAGTCTCAGTTTAGTTGAAATTTTAACTACTTTTATAGCTCTATTTGTAGTTCGAGTTTAGTGACAGTAGTTTCATTTTGTAGTTCTAGTTGCAATAGTAGCTCCTTATTTATCTGCAATTGTAGCTCTTCATTAATTCCCAGTTTCAATGTTGTATTCATTCTTTATATAACTATATGTGCAGCTCTTTAGGTCGATCAAGTGTAGTTGCAATTGTAGCTCTTAATATAGTTTCAGTGTACTTGCAATGTAGCTACTTATATAGCTCTATTAGTAGCTCAATAATATAGTCCAGGTTTAGTTTTGATCATTATTCATTATATAGTTCCAGTTCAGTAGCAAAAATAGCTCTTTATTAAGCTCAAATTGTAGATTTTCTAATAGTCCAACTTCAATTGTAGTTCAATAATTATCTTTTAGTAGCAATCATAGATATTAAAATAGTCTCAGTTTAGTTGCAATTTTAGCTACTTATATACATATATTAATTACTATAAGTTAAGTTTCTGTCGTTTCATTATATAATTTTATCTTACTTACAATGGCAAATAGTTCTTTATTTTTCTGCAAACGTAACTCTTTATATAATATGAGTTTTTTTTGCCGTTGTAGCTCTTCAATGCAATAATAGCTTTTTAGATCATCCAACTTAAGTTGCAATCGTAGTTAGTTATATAGTTGCAAAAGTAGTTTTTAAATTAATCACTATTTAGTTGAAATTGTGTCTACCTTTATAGTTATAGTTGTAGCTTTTTATATAGTATAAGTTATTTTACAGATCAGTTTCAATGGTAGCTTTTTATTTGTTTTCAATTGTAGCGCTAATATGATTATAGTTGTAATCATAGCTCTTTATAAACGCCCAGTTTCAATGCTATAGTAGTTTTTTATATAGCTCTATTTGTAGCTTTTTAAATCGTTTAAGTTAAATTTTAATCATAGTTTATTATATAGAGTCAGTTTAGTTGTAATAGCAGTACTTTACTCAGCTTCAATTGTAGCTTATTCTGTTTCAATTGGAGTACTTTATATAGCTCTTTATGTAGCTACTTATATAGCTCTATTTTTCTTAGCTATTTATACAGTCCAAGTTTAGTGGTACTAGTTTTATTATACAGTTCTAGCACAATTGATATTTCTGCATTGAAGCTTTTTGCATAATATGACTAAAATTGCAATTGTAGTTCATTATATAGTTTTAGTATAGTTGTAATAGTAGATTTTAATTGGCACCAATTGTAGCCCTTAATATAATCAAATAAAACTCTACAATGGAAGGGAAAATTTAGCTAAATCCAGATCTTTTATTACTAAAGCTTAATTCAGACTTAATAAAGATATGCAATTGAAGTAAACATGGGATAAAACAAAGATCTGTTTATGAAGCAAGAATAAGACTATATAATGACCATCCATTGAAGCTAATTTTGGACTAATTATAATTCTACTATTAGGGAAAATTGTAAATAAAAATATATCTTATATTGAAGCTAAAGCTTTACTAAATATAAACATTATATTAGAACAAAAGTTAGAATAAACAAAGATCTTAATTTTCAAAAAAATATGGACTAAATAAACATTTACCAAGAATTATCTATCACAAAAGCTAAATTTGTACAAAAAAATAAATAAATATCTAATATTGATCCGTCTTTGGAACAAGAATGAGACTTAATAAATACCGGTTATTTAGAACAATTGAAGCCCTTAATATAAAATAAATTTACTTGCTATCGTAGCTCTTTATTTAGTCCCATTTTCAATGCATTTGTAGTTCCATTTGTAGCTCTATAAATATTATAAACGTAGTCTCAGTTTAAATATAATAGTAGCTCTTTAATAACTCAATCGTAGTTTTTTATGACCCAGCTTAGAACCAATTGTTTATATATTCCCAGTTTAAATGCAATATATTTATATCGAACAGGTTTATTTGCTATCAATTTAATTAGAATCGTAGCCTCAAATTATCTCTTAACACCCTCGATTTTGCACTATAAAACCCCTTTGTTCTCCACCCAAATTAAACACTTCGATTATTAAATACCTTTAACGATCTGTCACATTCTTTATATTATATTACCGAAATGCTGGAAAAAAAGTGGAGAGAAAAAAAAGTATAATATGATAACAAAAGTTGAAAGTTTATGTCTGTATAGTTTGTTGGCTTGTTGGTTAGTTTTAGGTTTGCTACAATAGTTGGTTGACTGGCTGGCTGACTGGCTATGAATGTTTTTTTTTGGACTTTTTATGGTGTGTCTGTATGTTTCGGACATACTACATATTTCTCATATTATACGATACATATTTCGGTAACTCGTTTACTAAAAGTCAATCCACATATAGGTACGTGTCAGTTTTATTAATGATCGTGGGAAGGGAATGCGACTTGCGACTAAACGCACGCACAAAGCACGTTCCTTCTTCTTAGTTTTATTTTTGTTAAAAACGAAATACAAAAACCAGAGAGAGAGAGAAAAACAACAAAAATAAATATAACAACAGCAGCAGCAATAACAATATAATATGACCAAAGTAAAACTGAAGCCAAAAACCAAACCCTTTCCTTTACCAAGAATCATTAACTGGCAACAACTGTGGCAGAAATGGCCAAAGTAGCAGCAGCAACAATAGTGAACAGCAAATCATAATGACTTAAAAAAAAAAAAAACAGGCAAACATTTTTATATTAAATAGAGTGACCAGATTATATCTTTGTTATATTTTAATATGTATAAAGTGTTTTTGGAAAGAAAAAATCTGTGAAGGAATTTATGTTGTAGATATGAAGTTATTAACTGGAGTTAAATATGTTTGAAATATTAATGGGATGAGGTCATATTTAAAAGTAACATGTTACATGTTTAATTTTGAAATAAATAAAGTTTAAATCGTTTAAGATAAAGGTTCTTCTATTTCTTTGAAAAACAAATACAATGAGAAATAACCATTAGCTCATCAGCAATTGTATCAAGAGCTTTTTGACTTGAGAGGCCTAAAATTTCCAGATTGATCAATGATATTCAATAGTTAAAGATCATTTATAGTTGTCCCACTTAAAGGATATATTTGCCTGCTATTGTTTAGCCATTAAATCCCAGCTTTCTTTTAGATTATTATTGTTATTGATTGTTATTCTAAGAATTCTACATCCCAGTCTTTTTAAAATATAAGAAACTTCCCAGCAAAAAAGGAACTGAAAAAAGAGCTGAAAAAGTCATGAATTTAACATTGTGTTGTCATTGGAGGGAAGTACTTAGTTATGAAAAAGACCTGCAGATGTTCTTTTTTTAACCCATGGTTGTCATTGGTAGGATATTATTCTTTTATACTTCTTGTTCATCGTTCTTGAAGCACTTTTCTTAAAACTAGGTTTATAAAATTTGTTAATAAAAATTCTGTTTTTGCCTTATTAAATAATAATAAAAATGCTTTAAAATTTGTATAATTTAAATTTTGTTAGAAATTATTACCATTCTTTCCCGATAAAAATTAATTTATTTTCACTTTCTTTGGAAGTAAATAAAAAGAACTTTCAAAAAAGTTTCAAATATGCACTTTGTTCCACTTTTTTTGGGAGAACATTATAGTTTTTTGCTGGGTATGTATAGTATACCAAAGTTCCGAATTGCCTAAAATCCTATAATTTAAAAAGTTTTGGGCCTTATTCAATGAATAGTTAAAGGATACTGAATACTTAAAATTACACACATTATAGGAAAAAATGTAGCCAAATATACAGTAAAAAGTATAAACCAGTAAGAAATCATTATCTCAAATTTAAAACTTTCTTTCATAAAAGAAATAAAACCATATATTGGTTTTATTCTTATAAATAGAATTTTATGTATTAGATTTTTTGGGTTAGGAATAAAGTATTAAAGAATGTTAGTGAATTAAAACATATTTAAAAACAAAGTCTATTTTAAATTCAAAAATATATATACATACCTATATAGCTTCTCAAAAGTTGAATGTGAAATAAAAAATTTTGAAATTATTCACACCAAAATTTATTATTTTTTCAGAGTAAAACTTACATGCGTATAAATTTCGGCTTTTGTCTAATATAAAAATGATATATATATATATATATATATATATATATATATATATATATATATTATCATTATAAAAATGATATATATATATATATATATATATATATATATATATATATATATATATATATATATATATATATATATTATCATTATAAAAATGATATATATATATATATTAAATTAAATAGATAATTTTTATAAATTTAAAAAGAAATTTAAAAATTTTTAGATTTTGTTTTAAATATAAAATATATAACTATAAAAAGGTTTTTCAGGTTTTAAAACAAATACTATTCATTATTTCCACTAAATATGAACAATATCTGCTTCGAAAGCTCAAATCAGCAAGAAAGGGTATAAGAAGATTCCTCTTTATAAAAATCCGTTTAAAAAAGCATCCAAAATCAATTCAGATGAGAACAAAAAATTGTGCATGAAGACAATATTCAAATGTTGTTCATTTAGTAGTGTTTTTTTTTTTTTTTCTTAAAATTTTCAAATATGTTAAATTCTCCTGTATTTTGTGATTCGTTTTATGTAAACATTTTAAATAAAAGAAAATTGAAAAGTCAAAATTAAAAAAAATTAATTCACAATAGTACCTTCCCCTTTAGAAACAAACGGTTACCAGAACCAAATACATTCAGTTATTACAACCGACTTATATGATAGTTCCTGCAACCGACCAAATTCGATTGGCAACAAATTCGGTTGTGGCAACGAATCTGTTTTCTATGTACAAGAAGTAAAGATTTGATTGAACGAATGTCGATCTGTGAAGCTAAAATAGTCTAAATAAATAAATAAAAATAATGTGGAATGCTATATCAAGATTTAGAATTGATGCTATAAAAACTAAACTCTTCACACAGAAAAAAGATTTGATAAAAAACAGTTACAACTATATAAATTTAATAAAAATGACTAATATATTATTGCAATTATTAAAAAAACATAATTCCGACAGGTTTTTTACATTTATAACAATTTAACAATTATAGTGTTGGAATTGGGATTATTACAAAAGTAAATTTAATTAGAATAACTAATATGTATTTTCCTATTGTTAGTTTAACTCATTTGATCATCACAAATGAATTTAGTACTACGAATTGGCATCTCTAACCATTTAATTTATTCTTCTTTCTTTTTAGATGATTTTAATCACTTTATCTTCTGTTAAAAGTTTCACCGTGCAGACCAACACTTCACTGTTTACAATTATGTATAAAACTGCATTGAAAAACATCAATTTGTTATCAGGATTGGTCGGAAATCTTATCGAATCTATTCTTAAGTATAAGTATATTTATGTATGTATTTAGTTTTTCATGATATTTGTTATATTTTCGGTTTTTATCTTTAATAAAATTAATTAAAAAAATGTTAAAAAATTGACTAATCATTCACAATAGTATTATAGATATTTTTACTACTAGCACTGAATTGTTTTTCAAGTCAGTTGCGTGTATCGAATACATGCAGTAATAGCAACCGAATTGCGAGTTAGTTGTTGGAACCGACCAAATTCGATTGGCAATAAATTCGGTTGCCACAACGAATCTGTTTTCTCTGTGTTGCCATACAAACTAAATTTTTCTACATTAATTTAAAATCTCTTCTCTTCCCAACTTCAAGCATAATTAACTACTTCCCTTATTTCGTTAAGCGTATTTCATTTCAATTGGATTCACAAAAATCCATTGTTTTCACTTTCATGGTCATACTGCAACACATAATATTAAACATGCGGTAGTCTGTAAAAGAGTAGGGTTAACAAAAAATGTAATGATATTTTTCCTTTTGGTTTTCAAAGAAAATATAAACATAAAATAAAATCTACTTGTACTAGGAAAAAGTTTTCCTTTGAAAGGACAACACTTAAAAGTAAAAGGACAAAATTTTCACAATTTCACGACGACTCAAATTTCATAATTTTCAACAAAATGTCTCTTAGTTTTATTATATTCATTTCCGGTACTTTGATCTTTTGCCATAACATTTTTATGACACCAGACCAAAATAATAAATAACTGGATTTGTTAAAAAAGAAAAATAGAGAAAAATGCAATTTTATTAGGAAAATATCCCACAATGACAACTGATAACAAAAATGAAAGAAAACACTTAGTATTGAAAAAATACACACACACACACACAAAATAAGTATTAGTTATAAACAAATGAAATGGGAAAAGGATAAAGCCACCTAACAACCAGTGTTTAAATTAATGTACCTAATACTCTATGTGCACACACACACATAAAATGTATGTATTTTTGTTCATTATTTTTGCTGTCTATCTGGGTTTTAACGTCAACACTTTTATCGCATTGCTACAGCAGCAGGAGCAGCACTTAAGTGCAAATATAAATTTGAAATTCTGAATAAATTTTTGTGTACTTTTATAATTCTAGGAAATTTAATTGATGATTATGCCGACACTCCCGCACTTACGGTTTTAGTATCCCTTGCTCTCTGTTTTAGTGCTACCTACTGAGAAATCCTTTAACCCAAAAAAAAAAATAAATAAATACTTGTCCTTATTTCGAAATTTGAAAACGGTGAGAACAATACGATACTAAAAAGAGATTAACCAAAATAATCGTAAAAAGTCATAAAATTCTTCATTTTATGGGAATTTGTATAAATTCGTATCTGTTATTTGTATCTGTCTACTTAATGTACGTTCATCCAAACAAACAATCAAGAAAGCCAACAAACATACTTATAGATTATTTAGTTTCGCATTTAACAGATAATCAATGCAAAAAAAAAAAAAGAAACAAATTCCCATCATGTGAACAAACAATAAACAAATTTCATACTACAACATTGTATATTGAGTGTTAAATAGTTGTAAATACTTTATATCATGTTTTACGATTTGTTCAAGAGTATTTTTATCTTTTTCTCTGTTTTTTTTTTTACTTTACCTACTACCTTTACCTACCTACTTTCAAACTGTAGAAGAATTTTGCACTTCCTATAACGATTATCAATTGCATTCCATTAGATACATATGTACGTTCCTAAACATATGAATGTATCTATGTAATTGTACACAAATTGACGTTTAATCACATGCCACAATCAGTCAAACCCATCGAAAAACACTTGCTCTTCAAGTATCGCATGTCCGTTGTGAGTGTGAATGCGTGTGTGAAAAGAGACGGGATGGTTATATAGTGTTGAATAAACCAACCGATAAAGGTTAAAAATATTCACATATTAAGCTAGTTGAGTTCATGTTTTATGGGTGTTAACGATTTCCGTTAACCCCCATGTGAAAAGAAATATTGGAAATAAAAGAATATTTTATCCTAATTTGCATTTACCCCTTTTGAGAGAGCGATAGTTGTATTTAGGACATAATGATAAACAATTATCGAGGAAAAATTCTTCTGAAAAGATTCTTCAATAAAATTAAAATGATCATAAATGTTGAATTATTTTTTAAAGTATTAAATTTAGAACAAAACTAATTTCATAACATTGTTAAAACCTTAGAAGATGTGATTTTCCTTCTTTTTGCAAAAACGAGAAAAATATTCTCTATATGAAAGTGTGCATATCAAAAGCAATAAAATTTCCAATTGTAAAAATTGACACAAAATCTTTAAATTTATTGTTTTTTTTAATAAATGGCAGTTTTATATTAACCCTTCGTCATACACGCAAAGAAAAAACATGGTTACAGCATGATCACCACAACTATTCAATGATTATATAGCCGTTTTTCATTGATTTAAATATACTGTGTTCATGATAGCAACGTTTATGATTCTGTTTAATCATTTAATGATTACCCACAATCAAAATTTTAATATGGTTCACTGAATTATAATATGTATTTAAATATGTTTATATGAAATCATATTTATGAATAAATCCAATCATTTAGTCAATTCCACAACAATTTAGTTAATTAATAACCATTCATTTCATTTTACAAATTTGGTTAATTCTACAACCATTAAGCCATTAACTTTTAATGCCTTTTGAATACACATTTTTGTGTATCAGTCCAGTAGTTAATTCTCATTTAGTTTATATATGAACAAATTTAAATTGACAAGTTTTATTTTTATTCAGTATGATGAATGTACCACATATCGTGGTACAAATGAATATAAATATGAAAATATGGGATCATATATATGATAAAATGGGATTATATATATGATTAAATTAGTTCATATATGTGATTAAATTAGTTCATATATATGATAAAATGGAATTATATATATGATAACATGGGATTATATATATGATAAAATGGAATTATACTTATGATGGAATTAGTTCTTATATATGATAGAATGGAATAATATATATGATAAAATGGAATTATATATATGATGAAATTATTTTATATATATGATGAAATTGGTTTATATATATGATAACATGGAATTATTAAATGATAAAAACATGATGAAATTGAAAGCAATACTTAAGAAAAGGTTATTAAACTTACTAAAAGTTATTATTAAGGTTATGAACCTTACTAATAAATTATAAATTGTAATCATAATAATTATTACGTACAAATATACTTATTGTAACCTGGAATCATATATTACAATCATAGTATGTTGCTCTTAGTTTATGGTCACAGGAACCATATTTTTTCTTTGCGTGTACAGACGCACGTTGGGGTAAAAGGGGGTCGAAAATGGCGCTTAATTCAGGGAAAGATGATATCAATATGTTAATGATCTCGTTTTATTTTTTTTATTGATTATTAGTTTAAAAAAATTAATTTTAGAATTTTAATTTTTTTTTTTTTTTTTGCAGAACGGTAAAGTCTGTCCGTCCGTCTATACATTAGAGTTAAATGGGTCGAAAATTATGCATAATTCAGGAAATGGTGGTGTCAACACTTTAATTATCACGTTTAATTTTTCTATTTATTAGTAAGTAAAAAAATGCATTTTTAGAATTATAGGATGTTTTTTGGCTGAATGATATTGTCCGTCCGTCCGTCTATACATTTGGGTTAAATGGGACTAAAATAACGCTTAATTCAGGAAAAGGTGATATCTAAATTTCGATAATCACGTTCAATTTCTACTATTTATTAGTTAGTAAAAAAATGCATTTTTAGAATTCTAAAATATTTTTTGCAGCATGACAATGTCCGTCCGTCCGTCTATGCATTTGTGTTAAATGGGTCGAAAATGCCACTTAATTCAGGGAAAGGTGATATCAACATTTAAATACCTTCGTTTGGTTTTCATATTAATCAAAAAGTAGAAACAAAATACTTTCCGATTTTTAAACTTTTTTTGAAAGAATAATAATGTCCGTCCATCTGTCCGTAGGTTTGTTAATTTTTGCAAACTTTCCAATTCAAAATCGTTTAACTTTTGACTCAATAAAGATAAAGACAAAAAATTTTCTTTGTTCAATAGATAATTTTGCTTTTTAACCAACTACATAAAATGTAATAAAATCGGTTGATAATATTTGGCTATATATGGAAAAATCTTAACTAAGATATTGTAAAATTTATATTTTTGAAATTTCAAATGTATATAAATCGAAAAATATATAAGACAATTACTATATGCAAGCATGTTTTCTAAAGGATTTTTTAAAGACTTTAGGATGATATAAAAATCTTGGAAATTGGGTAAGGAACAAAATTTTCCTAGAGTTTAAAAATTTTCCATGACACTTGTACCCTATTTTGGACTCCCATAGTTCCGCTCTTGATGCTTATATTGGATCCTGCTTCGAAACTCAAAATGCTACTGTTCTCTGATATACCTATATGAAATTTTATGCAAATCCAACTAGCCGATTAGAAGTTACAGATTTATTTCGATTCTTTCCCACTGTTTAATGTTTGATAAAGCAATGAAAATGTCTGCACTTAAGCTGTTTTTTATATGAAATCTACTGGAGTTTAAAAAAAAATTATTTTCTTAAATCGGGCTATATATGCGCACGATTTTTTTTCATAATATTAAAGTGGGCAATATAAACTATTTTTCAGAAAATTTTCAAAACAAACATCGTGTAACATTTTAAGTTGCATTCCATGAAAGATGAAAATTAGTGTATTTTAGGACAATTTTCAAAAAAATAACAAAAATATTAGGACAAAATATAATTTACAAATACTTGAAGAAAAGTACACTTAAACATCTGTAGTTGATGGCTTCATTTTAAATTTTTACCTTAAAAGACTTCTTATTTAAAATAAATACACTAAAATCTAATGAAAATTTAATTTTTGTCTATTTTTCAAAAAATTTAAAAAAATTTTTAACTTTGACAGCTCCTTATAAGAAAACAACACAACCTAGCTTCTAGATTTTAATTGATATTTATACATAATTTTGTCTATTTTTATTCGGTACCCAACTTTATTACAAAATTTTAAATTTTAAAATTCAATTAAGCGCCACTTTTTACACATTTTACCCCAACGTGAGACGTTTCAATTGTCACGTTCGTAACAAATATGGTCTGGCCAGACCAGCTCTGCAATTCTATATATTTTAATAGAAATTTTAGTGATTTTTTTATATTATTAAATTTGTTTATCTATATTCTAGCATCACTACTACATAATTTTGCAAGATATTACATTTTCCCATCGATAAACTTCACGTTCTTCTCCTTGTTTTGAGTCTACAAACGCATACAATTTTTCTTTTCAAACATTTAAGGCAATTCTCTCATAACACAATATACACGCAGAGAAAAAACATAGATACAGCATGATCACCACAACTATTCAATGATTATATAGCCGTTTTTCATTGATTTAAATATACTGTGTTCATGATAGCAACGTTTATGATTCTGTTTAATCATTTAATGATTACCCACAATCAAAATTTTAATATGGTTCACTGAATTATAATATGTATTTAAATATGTTTATATGAAATCATATTTATGAATAAATCCAATCATTTAGTCAATTCTACAACAATTTAGTTAATTACATAACCATTCATTTCATTTTACAAATTTGGTAATTCTACAACCATTAAGCCATTAACTTTTAATGCCTTTTGAATACACATTTTTGTGTATCAGTCCAGTAGTTATAATTCTCATTTAGTTTATATATGAACAAATACAAATTGACAAGTTTTGTTTTTATTCAGTATGATGAATGTACCACATATCGTGGTACAAATAAATATAAATATGAAAATATGGGATCATATATATGATGAAATTATTTCATATATATGATAAAATGGAATTATATATATATGATGAAATTATTTTATATATATTATAAAATGGGATTATATATATGATGAAATTAGTTTATGGGATTATTAAATGATAAAAACATGATGAAATTGAAAGCAATACTTAAGAAAAGGTTATAAAACTTACTAATAAATTATAAATTGAAATCATAATAACGATTACGTACAAATATATTTATTGTAACCTGGAATAATTTATTACAATCATAGTATGTTGCTCTTAGTTTATGATCTCTAGAACCATATTTTTTCTTTGCGTGTAAAAAATATGATATTTCATACTTTTGTTTGCTTTAGAAATAAAAATGTACATTGTACAAATTAAAATAAGAAAAATCATGAAGAAATATTTTTAATTTTACTTAATAATATCTAAATAGCTAACAAATTACACAAATTATTTTGATAAAAAATATTTAAATGACATACTTATTTAAATCTATTCAAATGCCTTAACTGCATAAATTCTAGATATCTATGGAGTGTTTCTAGTAATCATCTTTAATCGTTGATAATTTGTTTTTCTTGTTCATCTTCTCACACAAAGAAACATAAGTAATGTTTCTACTAGTATATAAATTAAACATGTACATATGTATGTTTATTGATTTTATATATAAAAAATATTAATTTAATAATAGAATAATAAATATGGCTAGCATCTTATCTTAAAATCTTAATACAATGATCATCTAGCTGATCATACCATCAGAGTAAATTTTAACATCATCAATGTACGTGTATATGAGAGACCAATATATAAAATTTCATTCCATTGATAATTCTATTTTATTTATGAGTATGACAAAAGAATTCCACTGATTACATGACCATATATCCGTCCATTTATGAATAAAAAAAAAAAAAAACAAATTAAATAAAACTGAAACTTGTTGCTCTCAACTACTAATTGTCATGTTTGTAATGAATGGTCAGACCGACAATAGAGTAGGCCAACAACCAACAACTAAACAGATCCAAAAAGCCAGAAAAAAAACACCGTTCATTTATTGTTGAGCTGATGAAGCTGATGTTGATCATGACGATGATCATCATTGCCATGATCGTCATGATGCTGACAATAATGTTGTTGATGATGAGGTTGATGTTTGGGTTGGTTGTTATTTAAGTGGCGTCAGAATTTAACTCTTTAGCATACCGGCATCCACATACATACATACATACAACAACAGCAACGACTAACATGCATAATAATTTCATTTCCATTCAATTCAATTCGATATTCCATTGAATGAAACTTAACTTTTAACTTTTAGTTTAGTTCAGTTAACTTAAAGTTATTTATTCACACACTCACTCATATACATACATACATATTGTAGGGTCTGTCGGTTTGTCTCCTCATTAGTTATACTCTTATTTAGTTGGTTAACTCCATTAGTGGTGTATGTATATCTGTAGCCAGCTAGTGTTTTGGGTTTGGCTCGAGATGAAGTAGAGAAAAATATGTGTGTTGTATGTATAAAACTGTGGCATAAAACCCAACTTGTAGTCGACATACTTTATCATTTAACACTTCTTTTTTTTTTTTTGGAGTTTTTATTTATTTTTTTTAATTTTTGAAAATTTATTTTAAAGGCATCAACATACTCGTATCGTGTTGCATTCTTTCTCTTTGTTGGTCGATAATTATTAAAAGTCTTGTGAAGTTATGCGACAATGATTTTGAACAACTTTTTTGAAAATTCCACGATGATCAACGAACATTTAGTATTGATTGGAGGCAGAGATTTGAAAGAGTTTAATCTTTAAAGAAGAGAGTTTTGGAAACTAATTATTACGCAAATTTAACTAGAAAAAATTAAAATAGGGATTTTAGTCATTTGCTCTCCAAAATTGCGATTCATTTTTATAACATATTATACAGAAAAAAGCAGGAAAGAATGATATAGTCGGTCTAGCGGGACTATTTGATACCATTCTGTAAACGCTTAAATGGGTTTATAGGGGAGCTATGGTCAATTATGAACCGATTATTATCAAATTACGATACTTCCTATATAAAACTTATATGACCCCAAAGGGGATATTTGTATGGTAGCTAGGTAAAATAATGAACCGATCTTAACCAATTTCAATAGGCTCTGTCCTTGCGCCATACATATGTGTTGAATTTCATTGAATTATTTTCAAAATTGTGTGCTGTAGTTTGATTAAAAGCTTTAAATGACAGACGGACAGACAAACATCGTTAAATCGACTCAGAAAATTATTATAAGCTGACTGGTATAAATAAAAGTTGGTCTTACACCAATATTTTTAAAATTCAATAATTTCTTTATTTTAGTATTATTATAATAAATAGAATTACTCTATGATTTCATTCTTTAAGGATCTGTTTATGTATATTAGATATTTTCTTTCTTATTTATTTAACTGAATTCTACCAATACGAGTACCAAACTAACTGAAGTAACTGAAAACTTTGAATTGTTTGGTAAAGACGGACGGACAGACAGTCAGACGTTTGAATGGATGGATGGATCGTTGTGGATGATTGGAATGTTTTTTGTTTAATGTCTGTTTTTTTTCCAAAAGGTAAATTGTTTTCCTCTATACATATATTAAGTGTAAGTATATATGTATGTGCTTCTTTAAATATATTGTAGTTTTGAGGAATTTATGAACAACAATAGATGTTTTTCATTACAACAATTTGTTTGCTGGTATTAACTGCTTGAAGATGCTAAAGATTGCAACGTCATTTTCAACGCCAGCCTTAACAATATTAAGCAGCACTTTGTTTAAAAAATATTTTAAGAATATTAAATAAGAATATTTACATACATAGGGTATATTAAATAAATAAGTAAACAGTTAGACATATAATATTTGAAACAAAATATTTGATTCATTTATTAATTACACGCAAAGAAAAAATATGATTCTAGTGACCATAAACTAAGAGCAACATACTATGATTGTAATATATGTTTACAGGTAACAATAAGTATAAACATTATTATGATTCCATTTTATAATTTATTAGTAAAGTTTATAACCTTACTAATAACTTTTAGTTAGGTTTATAACCTTTTCTTAAATATTGTTTCCAATTTAATCATGTTTTTATCATTTAATAATCCCATGTTATCATATATAAACTAATTTCATCATATATATAATCCCATTTTATCATATATATAATTCCATTTTATCATATATATGAACTGATTTCATCATATGTATAATCCCATGTTATCATTTATATAATTCTATTTTTTCATATATATAATCCCATGTTTTCATATTTATATTAATTTGTACCACAATATGTGGTATATTCATCATACTGAATAAAAACAAACCTTTTCAATTTATATTTGTTCATATTTAAACTAAATGAGAATTAATTAATATACTAACAAACTACTGGACTGATACACAAAAACGAGTATTCAATAGTTACTAAAAGCAAATAAAAATATCAGCTTAATGGTTGTTGAATTAACCAAATTTGTAAAATTAACTGAATGGTTGTAGAATTAACGGAATAGTCGTAGAATTGACTAAATGTTTGGAGTTATCATAAATATGATTTCACATAAAAATATTTAAATACATATTATAATTCAGTCAACCATATTAAAATTTTGATTGTGGGTAATCATTAAATGATCAAAACAGAATCATAAACGTTGCTATCAAAGAATACTAAGAAAAGAATGCTTGTCAAAAAAACCTAACTTTAAGATTGTGTTAGTCAAATTTTATTTATATGTATTAGTGCTGAAACCACTTTCACCACACATCATAATCGTACATAGTTGCACAAAAGAGTATTTACAAATTATTAATTATAATTCATCACAATTATATTCGCAGATTTTTATCTCTTGATGCGGGTTACATCCTCAAATAGTAATACAATTACACTTTTTTGCTTTTTGTTCATAAATATGAAAATAATTTAAAATTATTTTAAATTCTGTTTTATTTTTAATACCAAAAGTAGCAACATTGTTCGTTCAATTTAAATTTCAACATACAAAAAAGGAATGTCAAAAATAAGTCTAAAAAATATATTTTCAGTTTGTGGAAAATATTCGTGTTACGGGAGTAAAAATACAATAAAAGTGCGTGAAAAAAATATAAAAGTATGGTGTGATAGTGAAAAAGTGTGTCGCGAGTGCAATTTTCCTTAAATTTTAAAGGAAAGGTTTGTTTATTTTCTGTTGTTTTTCTCTCTCACAAGTGTGTTGAATTCACACAGAACTTGTATGTGAAGAGAGAGAAATGTTGTTGTTGTAGGAAAGAGTACTATTTTCCCTTCTTAGTATTCTTTGGTTGCTATCATGAACACGGTATTAAACATTGAATAGTTGTAGTGCTCATGCTGTAATCATGTTTTTTCTCTGCGTGTAGAAATAGAAAATTGATGGAGGAAGAAAAACATTTAAAAGACATTAATTAATATTTTGAAGTGTTTGAATAAATGATGGAGTGAGATCGATAACAAAAATTTTGGTTAAAAACTATATTTCCTAAACTACCGCACGTATCGAGTTGAAATGAATAGGAAAGTTGTAGAGGAGGTTCTAAGCTTTCACAAAAATAATCCTGTAGTCATCCTGTAATAATACGAGATGTCAAAGTTTACCACATTGATTATGAAAATCAACTTAAGTGTAAAACAAAATAAATATATGTATGTTATTCTTAAAACTATTTTTTTGTTTTGAAAATTCTCGAGTGACTTTTTATTTTTTTTTTAAATAATAATAAATAATAAGTGGACTAAATGGAATTTGATCTGCAAAACGCGAATCTGCTTTCAGTTTTTTTTCCATCAGATCGTAAATTTTTTTATGGGCATGTCTGATATCTCCCGCTTAATAAGGCAAATACAGGAGTATATTTTACAATAACTCGAGAACAGGCTGAGCGCTGGTAATAGTATGAATAAAATAACTCATATACCCATGTATCACAAAAATTAAGTGGAGAAAAAATTAAGTTTTTCTTCATTAAAAAAATAGGTGGATTAGATGAAATTGAACGTGTTAAATAAGGATCTGGTTTCACTAAACCTCAATAGATGTCGATTCAAATGATCTTTGAGTTATCTTAACATTATTTGTTTATCCACTTATTATTTTCGTAGTTATTCGGAAATTAGTGGCAAAATAAATATAAAAAAAAAAAAATAATAAAAAAAAAATTGGGAAAATATGTTGCTCTTTAAATATTGAACGAATTAAAAAATTGACTTAAAGACAATGTTACGTCCACCAGTGCACAGTGGGGCACAATCGAAATAGGGTACCTTTGACGTTGAACAATTTTTATCGCTTTCCAAATTTGATAAAATGATAAATAGTAAATGAGGATACTGTTAAAACCTTTTAATGAGGATACTGTTAAAACCTTATAAAATATATTTAGGCCGAAAGTGAACGCGGAAAAAAAAGGGAATTCATATTATTTTTTGTTGAAACGAAAGCTAATTTGATTGGAAACGACTATCAAAGAAGTGTCCGCCGCCAACCATTAGGGCAATAGGGGTCGAAAATAACGATTAATTCAGGGAAAAGTGATATCAATATTTTAATGATCACGTTTTATTTTTTATTGATTATTAAATAAAAAAATCAGTTTTAGACTTTGAAGATTTTTTTTTGGCAGAATAGTGCGGTCCGTCTGTCTGTACATTACAGGAAAAAGTGATATCAACACTTTTATTACCACGTTTAATTTTAATATTTATTAGTAAGTAAAAAATGCATTTTTAGAATTATAAGATGTGTTAAGGTTGAATGGTAATGTCCGTCCGTCTGTCTATACATTTGGGTTAAATGGGTAGAAAATGGCGCTTAATTTACGAAAAGGTGATATCCAGATTTTGATGATTACGTTCTATTTTTTCTATTTATTTTTTAATAAAAAAATGCATTTTTAGAATTCCAAAATAATTTTTTGCAGAATGGCAATGCCCGTCCGTCTGTCTATACATTTGGGTTTAATGAGTCGAAAATGGCACATAATTCAGGGAAACGTGATATAAATACTTAAATATTTACATTTAGTCCGTCTGTTTATTAATTTTTGCAAAGTTGCCAATTCAAAATCTGTTATTTTCTGACTCAATAAAGATATCGACTTCAACTTTTCTTTATTCAATAGAAAATTTTGTTCTTTAATAAACTGCAAAAAAAAAAAAAACATGATAAAATCGGTTGAAAATGTTTGGATATATATGGAAAAGACTTGACCTGCAAGATGTTGGTCAAGTTGAGATTGTTGAAATTTCAAATGAATATATCTCGAAGAATATAGTACATGTAAGCATGTTTTCTAAAGGATTTATGAAGGACTTTAAGGCGATATAAAAATTTTGTAAATCGGATAAGTAACAAAAATTCGCTAGTGGTTAAACATTTTCTATGACATTATTACCCCATTTTGAACCCTTCCGCTCCTGAAGCGTATATAGGATCCTAGTTCTTAACTCAAAATGTTACTATCCTCTGCTACGTCTATGTGAAATTTCTTACAGATTAATTTCGATTATGCCCCACTGTTTAATGTTTGATAAAGCCAAAAAAATGTCTGCACTTAAGCTATTTTTTGTATGAAATCTACTGGATTTTTTTCGAAAAAAAAAAAATTAATTTCTCAAATCGGGCTATATATGCGCACGATTTTTTTTTCATAATATTAAAGTGGACAATATGTGCTATTTTTCAGAACTAACATCTTGTAAAATCTCGTAACATTTCATGAAAGTTTAAAATTAATGTATTTAAAGGCTATTTAAAAAAAAAAAAATAAATAAAAAAATAACAAAAATATTAGGACAAAATATAATTTACAAATACTGAAAGAAAATTAAACTTAAATACCTGAAGTTGATGGTTCTATTTTAAATTTTTTGATGGTTCTATTTTAAATTTTTTACTTTAAAACATTTTAATTAACATAAACTGAAATTAAATTTTTTACTCTTTTTCAAAAATGTAAAGAAAAAAAAACTTTAAATTTGACAGCTCCTTATAAAAAAACAACACAACATAGCTTAAAGATTTTAATATATATTGATAGATAATTTTGTCTATTTTTAATCGGTACCAAACTTTATTACAAAAATTTAAATTTCAAAATTCAATTAATCGCCACTTTTGACACATTTTACCCCAACGTGCGTTGCTTGAAATGGCAAATAGGAAACCTCGTAAAAGAAAATAAGGATTATTGTATTGGCAAAAAAGGCTAAGATGACTGTTTGAGCATAAGGTTTGTGTTGATTCAGTTTATCACATTGATAAATAAAAATTGTTATGCTTCCATATGCTGTAGAGAAATGCCATTTACTTCGGGTATTTGAGTAAGATAATGACCCCAAACAAAGTTCTAGGTTAGTTAAGAAGGGGTTCTCCGAGAATTACGTCCATATTTTAACCCGTCCAGATCCATCAAAGGATTTAAATACCCTGTTAAATGATTCGAAGAAAACACTATCGAAAGAATTTGTCAAAAATCGAGATGAATTATAGGTTAAAAAATAAAAACTATGGTACAGGACCCCATTGGAAACATGTCAGATGTTTATGTCTAGTATATCCAGACGGATGCAGAAAGTTGGCCAAAATAAGAATATTTGTTCTTCCTTAACATTACCTAATAAATTTTGGTAAACGCTTAACTAGTTTTTAATTTATGTATTTTTCTTTTAGGTGTATCTATTATTATAAGCACCAAAATTGCTTACATGGTAATGTAATTATAAAATTAACGTCGAATCCAATATAATCTATGACTTGTTTAGCTTTCTTTTTACTGTATGAACTGATTTTTCATTCTTTAATGAACGAAAAAGTGGTGTGTACATATAGTAGCTCACAGCTTATTTTATGTAGAACATATTTTCATATTTAATGTTCCATAGCTATGCAGCAGATAGAAACTTTAAAGAAAATATGGTATCATTTGAAAGAGAAAAAACTGCAGTTTTACAAAACTATTTCATTTATTGCAAAAATTTGCATTTAAATAACCTAAAAGTAAATAAATAATAAAATTACTTAATTTTTTAGCTCACAGCTTATTTTATGCAGCCACTTCTCCAGTGGACTTTATTTTTTCTATCTACTTATAGAAATGCCCTGCATACTATTTATACCCTACACCACCATAGATAATTGGGGTATTATACGTTTCTGCTGTATAAAGTATACCGTTCGACTCAGAATCACTTTCTGAGTCGATTTAACGATGTCCGTCCGTCTGGCTGGCTGTCTGTCCATGTAAACCTTGTGAACAAAGTACAGGTCGCAATTTTAAAGATATCTTGATGAAATTTGGCACGAATAGTTAATTTAATACACGAACGAAGCCTATTGAAATTGGTTATGATCGGTCAATTATTTCACCTAGCCCCATACAAATGCCACCCCGGAATAGGGGTTTAGCAATATTTTAATGAAATTCGGTACAAAGAAGTTTTGTATAAGTGTTAAACTTAGTGCCAAATTTCATTAAGATCGGCCAATAATTGACCATAGCTCCCATATAAACCTCTCTTCCGGAAATTTCATTAACGTGCATAAATCCCATACGAAGTATCAAGTTAATATTCAACACAAATAAGTTTTATATATGTAAGTAGAAACAACATTGCCAAATTTTATGAGAATCGGTCCATAATTTACCATAGCTCCGGGAACCGGCCTAAAGTGCATAAAATCATATAGATGTTAGTTTCAATGTATTTGTATATTTTATTTTACATTTAGTAAAAGTGTTGGCTCTACAATTCATATACAATGGTGTAGGGTATCATATGGTCGGTCTTAACCGACTATAGTTTCTCTCTCGTTTTGATTTGATTTTGTTAGTTAATACGTCAATTACAATGAAAAATTAGTCCACGCACAACGCTATAGAAAGGAGTATTGGTTATAAACCATTTTAAAACAGTCACTCGCAGCGAAAAATAACTCAGATGTTTAAAATATATGCTTCTATGGTACAAGAAATCATTATGAGTTTTTTTTATGAAAATCGGCTGAACAATAAAGGCAGTGAAGCACCGAATAAACATTTTAACAATCGTGACTGCGATATATTTTAAGGAAAACAAAAGCCAACCTAAGGTTCTTAGCACCAAAACCGACATCCGGAGCTCAAGTTGACTTGGGAAAACAATGTTAAATACAAATGTTAAAATTCTATAGATTTGGCTCAGATAGTATGTCCTATTTGTGGCGAGAACCGAATACCCAGCTAAACCAAGAAAACTTAAAAGTAAAAGTGAAGTATGTTGGTGGCAGTTTCATGGTTTGGGCCTGTATGTCGGTTAATGGTGGTTCGATGTTGGAATTTATTGGAGCAACAAGGGACAGTATAAGATACCTTTAGATCCTTAAAGATAATTTATTGCAGAGTGCGGAGGAGCGGGGCATATTAATCACTCAAACAAAAAAAAAAAAAAAAACACATTTTTTGTATGTAAAATTTAAAATATTTCCAAAAATTATTTTGAATTTTTTTTTATGAGCACATATTTAAAAAAAATAAAATTTATATATAAAATTTGATATTTTGTTACATAACTTCTGAACTAAATGAGTGTCCAACATGAAATTTTGCACAAGCATGCAGTAGAGTTGTATTAATATTTTTTTTAGCATTTTAAAAATATTGTTTTCGGAGATATGTATAATGGTTTATTTTTTGTAAGTCTTATTCTGACCTTTGAACTTTCGATCTAAAGTAACTCACTATATATCATTTTTAAGGTAATGTCCTTGTTTTTAATAGCTTATTTTCTATAGCTTAGGAGTTATTAATAATTGGATTTTATTTTTCCATAACTCCTAAACTAAATAAGGCTCCAACTTGAAATTTTATATCCACATGGAGAAAAGTTATGTCAACAATATATAATTTTTTAAGAATTTTAAAAATACCGTTTTTTGAGATATATTAGTTTGAATTATTTTATGTTCAACTTTGACCTTTGAACTTTTTATGTAAAAAACTTTGTATATATCGTTATGAAGGTAATATCTTTGTCTTTAATATGCAGCAACAACTAGAGATCTACCATGTATATTTAAGAAGTTATTAGAAGTTAAATAGGTATTAATTTGTAAAGTTTTTAAAATTTTTTCGTTTTTTCAACCGTCATATTTCCAGACCGAAAAGAAACATGGGTCTGAAATTTTATGTTTTCGGAAACACTTCCAATGGTCAATTTTCAATAAAATCGGAGATGTCAAATCCGATTGCTGTCCTTTTTGACATGGAATCACTCTATTATCATATTTTTGATATTGCCAAAATAACGATCCGAAGAACAAATTTGGTATTGTGCAAAATTTGCTAATATATAAAGGCCAAAATTTAACGACGCTCCCCAAACATTCGCTAGACATCAATATTTTTGAAAATTTGTGGTTCATGTTGGAAATGTATATAATAAAATAGGAATAAGGTCTTAAAAATGCAGTAGGAACACATTTCGCTTAATGTTACACAAAAACTGCACGCACCGATAACAAATCGCCTCAAATCTATTGCATATAATTAAAACTACCATTTTAGATAATAAAACTGTAATTATTGGTCGTAACTTCGAACTTTTTTGATGTTATAAGTGGCATCATACAATAAGCTGTGAGATAAAAATATGGAATTTTTTTTGTTTTCATATCTTTGAGTTACTTAAAGGTAAACTTTAACAATAAATAATTGTTCTATTTTAAACTAGAAATCTTTCTCTTACTAATGATACAAAATTTTATTTTTAATTTCAGTCTGTTACTTTGTTATGGAGCTTTAAAAATAAAATTGTATACTGCATAATTAAGGCTGAGAGCCACTGTATATTTCTTAATCAAAAATTTATTCCTAGTCATTTTTGAAAAATTTGAAGTATTTATTTTCATAAAAATTTGTTTCAAAATGTCAAAATAAGTGTATGAAATTTAATATATATGTGTGTACATTAGGGATATAACCAAATTTTGGCCCTAGCACCACGCGATGGCGAATGTTGTGTTATTTATGAAAACATTTTTTTTCGGGTCATTTTGGAATAAAAACCTCACCCACAAAAACGATTTTTTAAAATTTCCAAAAAAACTACATATATTTTAAATAAAAAATTTTCAATATTTTATTAATAAAGTAATATAGTAAAGTGAAAAATTTTGTTTTTAATTAGTAAAATACATAAAATTCAAATTTAACCTGGACATTGTTTTGCATAATGGATAAATGTTCTGTACTCTTTAGTACCACGTTGTGTGCATATGATTCTTCGCTGTTGCATTGGAATTATTGATTTCCAAACTTTACTGCGTTTTGTGTGTGAACTTTTTTGACAACCGCGAAAAAGTAACATAATTTTTTTAAATAATTTTCGATGGCCTATTTTTTTTTTTATATTTACTTTCTATTTATTTACATAATCTGCCTTTATTAGGCCTCATAGTAAGTATTTAAAAGTATTTAAATAAGTATTTAACTCTCTAAGGAGAGCTATGTTGTAAACAGGCCTCTCATTAGCGGGGCGGTAGGTCGGCTCTACGAAGCCTTGAATATGTCTGCACTTCAGCAAGGAGTTTAGCGAGTGGATTTGGATGAGTTTGAAGTTTCTGGATATATTTTTCACTGAATTTTTTAAATTCTTCCTTTACCAGTGGTATCTCTAAGTCCCTATGGATATTCTCATTTCTTATGTACCATGGTGCACCCGTCATAATTCTAAGAATTTTCGATTGTGCCCTCGTATAATATCAATGCTGGTATTACTGGCAGTACCCTATAATTGGATGCCATAAGTCCAAATTGGTTTTAATATGGTTTTATACAGGATGACTTTATTGTCAAGGCTTAGCCTTGATTGACTGTTTATTAACCAGTAAAGGCTTGAAGCTTTCAACTTCATATGAAGTCTCTTGGTTTCTATATGTCGACGCCAAGTAAGTCGCCTATCCAAATGAATACCAAGGTAAGTGACATGATCTGACTGTGGTATATTTATACCATTAAGTGTGACTGGGGGACAATTACCTCTTCTTAAGCTGCACGTAACATGGTTACTTTTTAATTCATTTACCCTTATTCGCCAGTTTGCTAACCATGTCTCCACACGTCGGAGGTAAATATCTAGTTGACTAGATGCTATGTTCGGGTTTTCATGAGAACTGATTATTGCGGTATCATCAGCAAATGTAGATATAGTCAGTACATCGGATGTAGGCAAGTCAGAAGTGTAAATTAAATAGGGTGTAGGTCCGAGAAAACTTCCCTGTGGAACATCTGCTTTTATATCATATTCTTCTGTTACAAAGTCTTTACTCTAAATAGACGGTCAGATAGATAAGATTCCAGCAATTTGTGGGTACATGGTGGTAGTAAACATTTGATTTTATATAATAAACCTTTGTGCCATACTTTGTCGAAAGCTTGCGCGACATCCAAGAAAATAGCAGAACAATATTTCTTTGATTCAAAAGATTTCCTAATCTCTCCAGTTAGACGATTTACTTGTTCAATGGTTCCGTGTTTCTATCGTTTAAGAATGGGATAATTTTCTTTTGAAATACTTTCTAAAATACTTTCGACAAGCAAGGAAGTAAGCTTCCTATAGACCTATTGGAAGATGGTACAGTTAAATCTTTTCCTGGCTTTGGTATCATTTTAATCTGAGAAGTTTTCCAATTTTTTGGAAAAACTCCTAATTAAAGATAGCATTAAATATTGTAGATAGCACAATTATAGCTTCATTGGGTAGGTATTTGATCATTAATGGTGTTATTAAATCATGTCCAGGTGATTTTTTCACATTTATATTCTTGATGATTGTATTAATGTCCTCTGGGCTAACAACAATTATGTCATCATTGTTAAATGTAGTGGCAGGTGTCTCTCCCAATACAAAATCATTTGTTTGGGGATTTTCTTGAAAGACGGAGCTTAAATTACATGCAAATAAATTTGCTTTTTCTTTTGCACTACGGGACCAGGTACCGTCAGCATTCCTTAAAGGATTTTGGGCCTCTACCGGCGGCTTAATATTTTTCGTTGCTCTCCATAGCGAAAAATTTGTGTGCTTATTATTTGTCAAACTTTCAATATAATTTTTATTTTGGCGATCCTCTTCTACTTG
The DNA here is from genome assembly GCA_951394005.1 of Protophormia terraenovae. Lineage (NCBI taxonomy): Eukaryota > Metazoa > Arthropoda > Insecta > Diptera > Calliphoridae > Protophormia > Protophormia terraenovae. Next base: position 99,371,902 of record OX596075.1, read on the forward strand.
AAGGGTTTTTTTTTCAGTTTTTTACTTGCTATTGACAGCATCAGCATTGCAGCGGGTGATCTAGTTTGTTGCCATTGTCTTCTGTATTTTCTTTTTTCAAGAAGAAGTTTTTCGATATCCGTATTTGAAGATGGCCTATTTGACTATGCTAGGGCCATTTTGATATTCGCAAAAAAATGGACAAATTTATAGCCCTAATGTACATATCTAAAAAGTAAAAGTACCAGAAATTCATTAGTATAAAATGCCACGGAAATTTGCATTTATTATATTATTTTTTTTTTTTGTAAATTTAATTAATTAAATATCTGAACATTAAAAAAAAAAAAAATATAACTAGAAAAACATTTCAATCTGAAATGCCCTTTTCATGAGAAATTATAAAAATAAATCCCTAAATAAATGTTGACATGTGTGTGTGTGTAAGTGTATCTATGTATGTACATATTTGCAATTCTAAATCATCATAATATTTTTAGAAGTGTTTATACATTAATTAAATTAATTTCGCAAATTTAATTAAAATTTTGAAAAAAAAAACATAAAGAACAAATTTAAGGAAAACTAAAAAGTGAAAATCTCTTTTGTACTAATTTGCTACAAAAAAAGTACAACAACGATGAAAAACTAATAAAACATAAGAAGTCTACTATACACAAATGTTAAAAAAGAAAAAGACACTTTTTAGAGATGTTTTCTTTGAATTTTCCTAAAACGTTTTATTTTAATTTTATTTTTTTTTTATTTTCGATTTGTTGTTATTTTTGTTAAGACAAAATCTTTTTTAGACTATTTAATACAAATTTTTTTCTTGTTATTTTTATTTTTATTTTAATTTTATATATAGTTTTGTTGTTCTTTATTTTTTTTTATTATTTAAATTTTGTATTTGTTTGTCATTGCTTTTTAGGCATTTAAACTTAATATGAATTTTCTTATTGTTGTTGTTGTCGTTTTTTTGTGTGATTTTGATAGACGTCCCGCCGTAGTGCGGTGTGGTCGGTAGAGATTTTTCCGACTGGGCTCCCTGTGGCCAGACGATATTTCATTTGAAATGTTCTATAAAAATGCTACACAAACACACACATACATACATATATAATTGCAGATAGACAAATAGTATATGTGTAAGTGTTTTTGTGTATCTAAATCTGAGAGGTTTTCTATACAAAAAGTACATTTTTTTTGTTGGTTTCGTATGAGGAATGGCGAACACGTCAACTGAATTAAAACAACAGTAATAGCAGCAACAACAACAGCAAGAATAACAAAAATATCATTGCGACATCATCCTCAAACGCAACAACAACTAAAAAATAAGCTCACATACTCACATATAATAAAAAAAATGAAAACACGAGCAACAGCAACATTACGGTAATGTCTACAATACAAACTATTTATAAATTGTCTCAATTCTAAATCTATTTTTGCCAATTTGTTGTATTATAAGAAGGAAGTGAAAAATATCTTTAAACATTAACAACAATCATTACAACAACATTAATACTATACTTATATATTCATACATACATATGTACATACAAACATATGTACGTATATATAATCTGTTTTATTTTCTAAATAAATATATAATCCAATCTATTACACCATCAAATAGATAGTGGAACGTTTTTCCCATACTGACTGACTGTAAAATTTTTAAGTTTTTGGAATTTATATGAACATTTTTCAAAATTTGTAACTAAACATTAAATTTAAAAATTAGTTTGTGATGTAGAATAATCGGGCTTTTCATATATTTTTTTATGTTTTGATCAAATATTAAAAGAAAATTTATAAACAACTTTTAATCATATGAAATATTTCCAGAACTTTTCGAGTTTAAATGTACCTTTTGCTATATTATATTTTTTATTATAATAAGGAGTGAGATTGAAAAAATCTTAACACACATTTTGCCTCATAACTTTTTTCGGAAGCAATATTAAAAATTTTTTTTTATCTAGTTATCATGGAAAAATATTTCAGTTATTATTTTTAATAACAACCATGTTAATTTGTCCTTATTTTCATCAAAATAAGTGACGAATAAGATTTACGTCCTACAAGTTATTAAAAAATTTCAAAAAATCCAAATAGGTCTTACAAATAATTGGCCACAGAATTAAATGTCGTCCGTAAAACCGTTTCTAATGTTATTAAACAGTATCAGGAGAATTTGACTATTGATGTGAAACCTAGTTCGGTAAGAAAAAAGGACCACATGATATTGGGAAGGCCAGAAAATTGAAGGCATATTGAAAGGAACTCCAAACACATCTGGTAGAAAATCAGCTCAGTTTTCTCAGTGCTTCGACTATTTGGTGCGAAAATTTAAAGCTAAAAATTCCAAACTGGAATTCTGCAAAAAAAAAAAAAAATTACAAGCCAAAAATAGGACTAGGAATTTAAAACCATATTTCATACAAAAATACTCCAGCTGTATAATTGACGAAGAAACGTAGGTGCTGGCAGAATCTTCGCAGCTTGTGTCTCAAAAATTTTTATTGCTAATGCTCGAAGCAATGTTGGAGATAAGTTTAAGACCCAAAAGCAGCAAAAATTTCTTACAAAATTCATGGTATGATAAGCTTTTTGCAGTTGCGGCAAAACAGGAAAGTCATTTGATACATTCGGATCTATAAATACCAAAATATGCATAAAGGAATATTTGCAAAAAAGACTTCTTCTTTTCGTAAGAAAGCACAACGTGTTCACATATTTTTGGACCCATTTGGTATCATGTCACTACGGTAAGAAAGCTCTGGAGTGGTACCAAATCAATAACATAGTTTTAGTACCAAGAGAGGTCAATTTTCAAAATTGTTCATAGCTTAGACCAGTGGAGAGATATTGAGCTCTTGTGAAAAGTGAATTCAAGAGCACAAAAAAGTTGTCCCAAAATACCGAAGATTTTAACAGAAGATGTGCACACTGTTCCAAAAAAGTGACTGAAGCAACTATCAAATCTCCAAAGAAAATGTTCTCAAAAATGGTCCACAATTTTATAATTAGTGGTTAGAACCATAAATATATTTCTGTGATCTGTGCTAAATTATCAAATGATTAAAAAAATAATGAAAACTTTAAGATCAACCGTTTCCAAGTTATTGAATATGATGTATGTTAAGAATTTTTCGATCTCACTCCTTAAGTATTTTTATATAAAATTTTTAAACTTTATAACTTCCCAGCAAAAACATGGTAATGGAATGTAGTTACGGATGTAGTTACTTTTCAATGACAGCAACATATCGTCTTCATGACATAGCAGTGTGTGGCCAAAAGAAAAAACTATAAAATTTGAGTTATGTCCTCTTTCTTTTTTTTCATTTAACTTTTAGTACGCAGAGAAAAAACATGATTATATAGCCGTTTTTCATTGATTTGAATATACTGTGTTCATGATAGCAACGTTTATGATTCTGTTTAATCATTCAATGATTACCCACAATCAAAACTTTAATATGGTTCACTGAATTATAATATGTATTAAAATATGTTTATATGAAATAATATTTATGAATAAATCCAATCATTTAGTCAATTCTACAACAATTTAGTTAATTACATAACCATTCATTTCATTTTACAAATTTGGTTAATTCTACAACCATTAAGCCATTAACTTTTAATGCCTTTTGAATACCCATTTTTGTGTATCAGTCCAGTAGTTATAATTCTCATTTAGTTTATATATGAACAAATATAAATTGACAAGTTTTGTTTTTATTCAGTATGATGAATGTACCACATATCGTGGTACAAATGAATATAAATATGAATATATGGGATCATATATATTATAAAATGGGATTATATATATGATGAAATTAGTTCATATATATAATAAAATGGAATTATATATATGATAACATGGGACTATATATATGATAAAATGGAATTATAGTTATGATGGAATTAGTTCATATATATGATAGAATGGAATAATATATATGATAAAATGAAATTATATATGTGATGAAATTAGTTTATATATATGATAACATGGAATTATTAAATGATAAAAACATGATGAAATTGAAAGCAATACTTAAGAAAAGGTTATAAAACTTACTAAAAGTTATTAATAAGGTTATGAACCTTACTAATAAATTATAAATTGGAATCATAATAATGATTACGTACAAATATACTTATTGTGACCTGGAATCATATATTACAATCATAGTATGTTGCTCTTAGTTAATGGTCACAGGAACCATATTTTTTCTTTGCGTGAGAATGTTGTGTTTCATTACATATTGTGTTACGAGATAGTAATCTAAATAATACCATAATTCATTTGATTTTACTTTTTTCGAAATATAAAAATTGAATAAAATTGGGGTTCAAAAGAATTTCGAAAATTTTTAATGGTACATCAACGCTAATATACCAATATTCCTTGGCTCTAGTTGAACACAGATCTGTTGGCTTGAATGACTTTTACCAAACGGCGGCAATGTTAAAAATTTATGAAAAATATAGAAATAAAATAAGTTTAAATAATTTTTAACAATTTTCAGCTCAATATATATACAGTGGCTCACAGCTTATTTTATGTATAAAATATTTTCATGTTTAATGTTCCATAGCTATGCAGCAGATACACGCAAAGAAAAAATATGGTTCTAGTGACCATAAACTAAGAGCAACATACTATGATTGTAATATATGATTACAGTTAACAATAAGTATATTTGTACGTAATTAATATTATGATTCCATTTTATAATTTTTTCATAATTTAATGATTCGATTTAGTTAATTTAGGTTTTTTACCTTTTCTTAAATATTGCTTCCAATTTCATCATGTTTTTATCATTTAATAATACCATTTCATCATATATAAACTAATTTCATCATATATATAATCCCATTTTATCATATGTATAATCCCATCCCATGTTTTCATATTTGTATTCATTTGTACCACGATATGTGGTTAACCAAATTTGTAAAATTAACTGAACGGTTGTAGAAATAACTAAATACTTGTTGTAGAATGGACTAAATGTTTGGATTTTTAATAAATATGGTTTCATATAAAAATATTTAACTACATATTATAATTGCAGTCAACCATATTAAAATTTCGATTGTGGGTAATCATTAAATTACACTGGTCAACAAAAAAATTTTTTTTGTGCTCCTTTAAAAAAAAAAAAAATATGTGGACTAGATGGAATTCCGTATGCTAAACTCGAATCTGCTTTCAGTTTTTTCCCATCAGGTCGAGATTTTTTTTATGGGCGTATCTAATATTGCGTCCTAAATAAGCCGATTACTCGAGTATATTTCACTATATCTCGAGAACGGTATGCACGATTTATATAAATGGTATACCATGATATGCGGAATAAAATTGGCTTTAAGACATTCTACTATCAAATTTTTATCCGCTCAACCGTTTAGGAGATATTTCGAAGTGTCCGAAAAAAATTCTTATACTAAATTATTCCCATCAAAAAGATGGGGGGTATATTGATTTTCTGGGTCCTGGTTTGATTCTGAGTCGATCTAGCTATGTCCGTCCGTCTGTCCGTCTGTTGAAAGCAGGATAGGTCTCGAACGGGACAACGTAGGGAGACGAAATTTGGCACAAATATTTGTCTTATATAACGTTTGTTTGGGATTGAAATGGGCAAAATCGGTTAATAAACAAAAAAGTTATGAGCTAAAAACTATAAACACAGGGTGTCCGTTTTATACTTTTCTGCTGATATTTCTTCAACAAAAGCATGTACGACAACGAAATTTTGTACGTATAGTTCGGGGATCGATATAAACTCGGAAACCAAAAATGGGCGTGGTCCGCCCACTTACCGCCCACCTCCCATTTAAGGTGAAAATCAACGAAATTGTGTTCAAATAGTTCAAGGACCAATGTAAAGTCGGAAACAAAAAATGGTCGTAGTCCGCCCACTTTACTGCCCACTTTCTCCTATATAACGTAAAATTTTAAAATGTTGATCGTGGGAATATAGATTCGGACGGGCCGAATATAACATTCGCGCTTGTTTTTACTAAAACTAATTCCATCTAAGTGGATTAGATGGAATTTAACGCACTAAATAAGAATCAGCTTTTACTTTTTTTCTATGACCCCGCGTTTAGGCAGTCACACTTGTATAACTCGAGAACGTCTTGTCCTATTAAGATTAATTAAACTCCAATTATGTAAATTCATCTTAAATTGTCTTTAAGATGAATTTACATAATTTTTTGTTCAGTTAATATTTTCGTAATTAATTCGGTTATTAATAGCGAAAAAATTATTTTTTTTTTTTTTTTTTTGGAAAATGGTGAAAATTTTTATCCATAACTTTGAAATTCTATAGCAAATAAAAAATATTGTTCGCATACCTTAAAGACAATTTTCATATGCATCTTTTGGTGTATCATTTATCAAAATCGAGTAAACGGTTCTTGAGTTATAGTCCAAAATTGACAAACCATTCTCGAATTTTATAGTGTGACAACTGAATAAGGTGTTGGATGATATTAGTCATGCCCATAAAAAATCAGTACGTGATAGAAAAAAGTGAATGCAGATTCTTGTTTAACTCGTCGAAATCCACATAATCCATCTATTTTTGTTTCAAGAAAAAAATAAAAAATACATTTTTTTTGCCATATTGGAAATTTACATAATAAAATAGGAATTAGGCCTTAAAAATGCAGTAGGAACATATTTCGCTGAATTACACAAAAACTGCACGCACCGGTAACACACCACCTCAAATCTGTTGCATACAATTAAGACTACCATTCCAGATAATAAATACTGTAATTACCGGTCGTAATTTTGAACTTTTTGATGTTATAAGTGGCTGCATAAAATAATTTTTAAGTTACTTAAAGGTAAAATTTAACAATAAATAATAATTCTATGTTAAACTAGAAATCTTTCTCTTTCTAATGATACCACATGTTATTTTTAATTCCTGTCTGTTACTTTGTTATGGAGCTATATTTTTCGATAATCAATATACATATCGGTTTCAAAAATATCCCAAATAATTTTCATACGAATTGCGGATATAATTACACTGTATATAATTCAGAATTGTAATAATAATAAAAACGAATTACAGTCGAACACGGTTATAACGAACTATTTCTATAGCGAACACTTTTCTTCGGTCCCATTGATTTTACGTACATTTTCCATATAAATAACTACGTTTATAGCGAACACGGTTATTGCGAATTTTTTTTTTTTTTAACGAACACATTTTTATGGTCCCAAGAATAATATTTCAAAAAAAAAAAAAAAACAAAAAAATTGCAAATTTCAAAATATTCCATAAATTTAAAAAATAACAGAAAAAACTTTTATTCATTTCAATTTAAATTTTTGGACAAATAGAAATAATTTTCATTAATTTAAATTTAAATTATCGGACAAATAGAACAGGAATTTTTTATTTATAGTTTGCCACTTCTGAAATGGCTGATGAAAGGAAAAAAATATTCTTTCTGATATATTGTAATCTTTAGTAAAAGTCATAAAGTCCATTTTTAAATGAAAGAAATAGGATTTAATTTTTGGGAATTTTACGGATATAGCGAACTACGTTTATAACGAACTAAATTTTTTCGGTCCCTTCGAGTTCGTTATAACCGTGTTCGACAGTATATAATTTTTCCTTTTCGCCACAGAAGTAGTTTAATGACTACTTATTTATAACCCGGTATGTAATTTCTTATTTATGATCAGATTTTTTGAAAAACTTTTTTTTATCAGTGCTAGTCACTTTGAGAACGCATTTCATTTACATTTTGTGTTTGAATATGTTCTGCATTACTCCCTCACTCATAGATTGTACACAGAAAAAAGGTTGTATTTACTATATAATTTAATATTATGAATTTAGAAAAGATCTATTGCTCTAAAAAATTTTTTAATTTTAGTAAATAATAATTTAGTAGTAATACTCCCACATCTAATGCAACATTTCTTTCAGTGTTTTTGGAAAATCATGTGACAGCACAACCCATAGAAAACAACTAGAAGTTCAACTCTTTTAATTTGCTCAGCAAAGAAAAATTACACTCCTCACACTTATAAATTAGATCTGTAGAAAATTCTACTAACACATATAAAATGTTAGGTTTTTTTTTGACAGCAGAGTTAGGTTTTTTGAGAGCAAGTTGGACTTCTAGTTGTTTTTTATGGCACAACCTTCCTAGCGCTATTTTTATTGATTTTTTATTCAGTTTAGCGATTAATATATATAAAAAAGGAATAAATATGTGACGATACAAAATTTGCTTATGAATTAATTTTTAATCTAAAATAGTTTTTAAAATATAAAACTTTTCCTAATTTTTAAGTTTTTGAAATAAAAATTTATAAAATGTTTCCATCCCAGCACAAAAACTTTGTAATGGCATGTAGTTACGGATGTAGTTACTTTTCAATGATAACAACATACCGTCTACATTACATAGAAGTAGTTTTGGTAACTAATTATTTATAACCCGGTATGTAATTACTCGTTTATGATCAGATTTTTAAAAGACTACGTTTTTATTGATTTTTCATTCAGTTTAGTCGACGAGACAAAATTCCAGTATGAATTAATTTTTAATATAAAATAGCTTTTAAAATATAAAATCTGTCTTTATTGTTAAGTTTTTGAAATTAAAATTTATAAAATCCTACTTTTTAAACAAACTTTGGAAATAAAAGACTATAAAAATATGTTTCAAAGAGTTTCGAAATTTTTTGATAGTCCTCATATAGAATTGAAAATATTGCAACAAAGAAAATTTTTACAGTCCTTGTTATAAAATTCGACGAATCAGTTTTCACTTTTAAAGTTAACAAAACATTTTAGATACACCAAATTACTTTTTTTACGGTATTGAATAATAGCAATAACTTTTTAAATGTGATAGCTAAGAAGTTCAATATTTTAAATTTTAGTCACCCAATTTCCCAAAAGTGTGAACTTAATTTTTTACAAGTAAACTTAATTTCTTACCAAAAATATCAACATTTTTTTAACCAAATTCTTCTCTTTTAAAAAATATAGATCACAATTCACCGTAACAATATAAGACTAACGAGAAAGGAAGATATAGTCGGTCAAGACCGACTACGTGATACCCTACACCATTGTGTATGAGCATAAAAATTCGGGAAGGGGATTTATATTGTACCTGTGGCCAATTGTAGACCAATACTTTTACTAAATGTAAAATAAAATATACAAATAATGAATAATGCGTTGAAAATAACATCTAGATGCCTTTATTCACCATAGCGTGATTCCCGGAAGTGGGTTTATGATGGTTTTTTGATTTATGCACGTTAAAGTGATTTTCGGAAGAGGGGTTTACATGGGAGCTTTGATCAAACGTGGATCGATCTTCATAAGATTTGGTACAAAGATTGATACTTGTACAGAATTCAATAGGCCTTGTCCTTGTATCATAAAAGTCTCACGTGCCAAATTTCATTGAATTATCTTCAAAATTGCGACTTGTACTTTGTGCACAAGGTTTACATGGACAGCTAGCCAGTCAGATGGACGGACATCGTTAGATCGATTTAAAAAGTGATTTTCAGTCGATTTGGTTTTTCTATGCGTTACAAACATCAGCACAAACACATAACACAAAAACTAGCTAAGGTGGTGTAGGGTATGAAAAGCATACTAAAGAAATACATTCCAGAAAAATGGCCAATTTAACCATTATTTATTCCTACGACTAAGAACTACTTGTACATATTTCTATGCTGTTTACAACTATTACTCCGTACATAAATGTTGCAGACTTAAAACGTCTTTGTATTTGTGTGCAATTTAGGCAAGCAACTTTTTTTTTCCTGTGAACGAAATACACTAAAGCAAAGTAGTAGCAATAACAAAAAAAAAAGTTGCAGCAAAAAAAACTCTATATTTATTCTCAACTTGTGGTTTTTTACATTTCTTTTAGAAATTTCCGCATTCTTTAGAAAAGTGACCCCAAAAGGAATTTTATCGTTTGTGTCTGTGTTTGTATGTAAAATGTGGATACCAAACGATTACAATAGCAACAACAAATGCAACTACTACTTACTTAGATGTACTGATGCTGCTGCAACTGGTTGTCTACTATTTGGTTGCAATGCATCATTACATATTTACATAAATTGTTGCATGAATCTACATTTTTTTATTTCTGTTTTTTTTTTTTTTTTGTTTATGTTGCATGAGTACCAAGCACGAGTAAATGTTTGAGCAAGTTTGATCAATATTTGCAAATTAATAATGGAAATACTCGTACAATTGCCAAGAATTTCTTTAAAGATAAAATTCTTTAAAAAATAATAAGAAACGTTTAAGTAAGTAAAGGAAGAATGTTTTAATAGACTGGGCTGATGCATATAAAAATAGTTTTTATATTAAGCGGAATTTTGTAATAGAGAGAAAAAAAATTTTTGGCTTGTGAACGTTAGATTGAGATAATAAAATTCTTCGATGAACTTCGTAAAAACTTAAAAAAAAGCTCAGTTCAATGACAAGAATTTTTTTGGGAAAAATGTTTTTGTTTGAAACAAAATTTATTTCAAAATATATTTCTGCCCCATAATGAACAACAAATATTTGCAAGTTCAAGAAAATAAGGGTCATTCCAATAAAAATCGGTTCGATGATGAAAATTTGTGACGGCTGTCAATTTCGCTGTCTGCCAAATCTCCTGTTTACTATTCAGCCACTGCACGTTGCAGTTCAGCCACTGCACGTTGCAGTAATATGTGTCAAAAGTGGCGATTAATTGAATTTTGAAAATTTATCTTTTCGTAATCAAATGTAATCGAATAAAAATAGACAAAATTATGTATCAATGTCTATAAAAATTATTGGTGAAGGGATTTACAAAATAAGGGGATAAATTTCATAAACATTTTTGAACTTTGATGGAATGGAACTTAAAATGTTAAATATTTATCAGAAAAATAGTACCAACATATTGTCTGTTTAATATTCTGAAAAAAAATGTGATTCTCGATTTGAGAAATTAAAATTTATACAAAAAAAAAAAAAAAAACGTTAATGCAGAAATTTCATACCCTACACCACCATAGATTGTTAGGGAATTAAGCGCTTTTTCTGATGTTTGTAATGCACAGAAAGAATTATCCAACACCTACCTTAAAGTATCAACTGGCTGCCTCAAACGATGCGGAAAAATTGGCTTAATATGAAAAAAATAAAAAAGAAAAACAATTAAAATTAATCTTCAGTTCCTGAAATATTTCGTCCAAAAAAAAGTATTGAGTTTTATCTTGAAATGGGTATAGAAAAATTGGTTATTTTGAGCCTGTAATTTTTGTATATTTCGATATTTTTTTCTTGCAAATTGAATAAAAATTTTATAATTTTGTTCCTTTTATGGCAAAATATTAAAAACGTGCATTGTAGTAAGAATTGCTGATAATAGATAATTGCCAAAAAAAATGTTCAACAAAATGTCCTAAAAAGTCATTCAGTTAACCCATTAGAGGTCAAATGAAAACCGGCTTTAAGTTTTTGATTTCAGATTGATTTATTAATAAAAACAAGTATAAAAAAGCACAAAATGAAATAAAAATTATAATTTTTTTTTTTTGGAAACGAGTTTTAGGGGTGTACTCAAATGAGTACACCGACTTCTTAAGTATGAAATTTTTCGAAACATTCTTTTTCGACACAAAGTGTTTTAAAGCATTTCTTGCACTGCCAACGTACTCTGGCATGGCAAATTACGCACTGTAACTGTTTTTCTATTTTTGCGGGATAGTGCCCAACTCCATCTTGAGGTAAACCTTCAACTATTGACCCAGACTGCCGTGACTTGGTTTGTCCACCTTGGCGTAAATAATAACGCGCAAAGTTTCGCCGAAACAAAAGTTGATCCGTGGGACTTTCACTGCTCATTACATGTAGCCTCCAAGCGTTAGAAATTGTCATATCAAGCATGTATGTAAATAAAACCCACCACCACTTCTTACCAGGAACAGCAATCCTATACAAAGAGATGGATTGATCGAGCTTGTCAACCCCACCCATACTTTTATTGTAGTTTTGGAACAAATTGGGTATAACCACGTCAGCCTTCTCACGCTTTCTTGAGCACCAACGCTTAATGGTTCCTAGGGGTTCAATTGTGTCATAGTTGGTTCCCATTGTGCAAAAAAAAAAAAAAAAAAAAAACACTATTATCTTTCCATGTTACAAACAAAATATTATTTTCTTTATCGAACATGTAATCGTATGCAGCACGATCCTGCTTCTTCATTTCCTTCGTGCTAGTCAAAGGACATTTTCTTGTTCTGTTTTCCCTGACAGTTCCAGTTGCACGGTATCCTAACTTTTTAAGATCGAGGAGAAGATTGTAACTGGTAAAAAAGTTGTCAAAAAAAATTCGATGGTTTTCTGCGGTACAATTCAGTTTTTCTACACTCCCCACTGCATATAATTTTTCATTAGTGAATCTACCAATGGTCTCACCTTGAACATTTTATCAGTAGTCGTAGATGCTAGGCTAGAAATCGATGTCTTGAAAGAGCTTTGCCCACTATCTCCTTTCCAATGTCTTCATCCAAGGACCAGTACATCGGTTCTCGTGGTAATTTATTATATCCGGATAATATCAAAACTCCTAGAAACTTTTTCAAATCACAGTCGTTCAAGTGAAATTCATGCCTGTTGTTCTGTTTTGCGTAAGTTGTTGAATTGGATATAGTTAAGTCTATTATTTTCTCATCAAATAACTTTTCAAATATTTGCACTGGGTTAAAATTCTTTAGTTCCTCATAAACTTCAGAGTTCTTCTGAGAAACTGGGCTCTGTGGTGGATGACATTTGTGCCAGATAGTATTTCTTTGGGTTGCAAAAGCTAGCCGAGTACGCTTTGACTCTAATGGTTCATCATCACTATCGTCAATGACATCATTGTCAATATTTTTGCGGTTTACAAAAACATCAATTGTCCCAGGGCTGACGAAGTCATATCATCATCAACACCTTCCTCTTCGTCAGTTAGTTCACTCGGATTAGGTGGTATGATTACCATATCAATTTCTTCGTCTTCACTATCAGCTAAAATGCTATCAACGGCCTCTAGAAGCCCTTTGAAACTCTGCTGGCCCTTAAAACGTATACCACTCATATTTTAAATCTAACAAAAAAATAAAATATTCTTACTAATGGATGCTGTCATTGTACTCAAACGAGTAAAGCCAACATTATACCTTTTTATTTTTTTATTTTCTTACTTTTAAACAAAATTTCATGGGAAACATTTTTTTTAATATTTTTTTCATAACTAGCTCAAAATTACGATTTTTTGACACCCACTTCGATAAAAAATTCAAATCTTCTTTTGGCCGAAATGTATGAGACCCATGATTTTTTAAATTTTTAAATATTTTTTCTGTATTCAACTTATTAATACTTATCTTTTAAGGAGTCCTCCTACATCAGATTCTCAAAAAAGCGGTTTCTAGGGACACTCTACTGTCCATTTGTAACGTGATTTGTTGTCGGCTGAGGTATTTCATTTACGTCCAGGGTAGACTTACGGGATCCACGAACATTAAATGAGAACACAATTGGCTTACCCTTTCTGGGGGTTAATTATACATTGTATCTTTATTTAATAATTCAGTGCTTCAGATATCGGTAACAATAAATTGTAGTAAAAACTTTTGTGTTAAATAAATTACTAGCAGCACGATGATATGTAGGGATTCAGTCGGTTACTGAGAGTAGATGCGGAGTTGAAGATTCGGTTCCCTTGGGTATTATGCAGCAAGCAGGATCGTTGATGATACTTAAAGATATCTTATGAATACAGATTTAATAATACAGTTTCTTAAAACTTGATTACAAATTTCAGACTTAATCTAATGGGAATAACAGACGATACAATTCGCTGTACCAAAAGCGATGACCGAAGTCACGGTGCCAAAACTAACAACCGATGCAGACGATAGTTTACTCTGCCAAAACCGATGACCGAAATGATTTCCGAAACTAACAACCGAATCTGCAGTGCCGAGACAGAGGATAACTTGCTTTGCCGAGACCGATGACCGAAGTCACTGTGCTGAAACTAACAAACGAGATCGTAATGCCAAAACTAATAACCGTATCGGGACTGACGACCAAAGTTGTAGTACCTAATCAGACGGAGCAAAGCCGCTGTGTCTGAAAAAGACAAAATGCTGTGCAAGGTATCCCCCTGACGCTCGGACTTAATCCGAGTACTGGAGAAACAGTGACTGATGTTACAATATCAAGTGTCTTGGAATAAGGCAAATTATATCGTAATATGAGCTGTCTTAGGTTTTTTTGGCAAATTTAATCGCAACTATACCATACAATCTTAGAGTGCGTATGAGAATAATTATATAAACTTAATGAGAATTATTAAATCTCAAAAACATTTTTAGACAACAAATTAATAAAAAACAATCCGGAAAAAATGTATGTTTCATGGTACAAATTATTGAATACCATTAAACTTCGTTATAAGGAGTGAGATCGAAAAAATCTTAACACACATTTTGCCTCATAACTTTTTTCGGAATCAATATTAAACATTTTTTTTGATCTAGTTATCATGGAAAAATACTTCAGTTATTATTTTTAATAACAACCATGTTAACTTGTCCTTATTTTCATCAAAATAAGTGACGAAAAAGATTTACTTCCTACAAGTTATTAAAAAATTTCAAAAAATCCAAATAGGTCTTACAAATAATTGGCCACAGAACTAAATGTTGTCCGTAAAACCGTTTCTAATGTTATTAAACAGTATCAGGAGGATTTGACTATTGATGTGAAACCTAGTTCGGTAAGAAAAAAAAAAAAAAACCACATGACATTGGGAAGGCCAGAAAATTGAAGGCATATTGAAAGGAACTCCAAACACATCTGGTAGAAAATCAGCTCAGTTTTCTCAGTGCTTTGACTATTTGGTGCGAAAATTTAAAGCTAAAGTTGATAACATATAAAGTTCACAAAATTCCAAACTGGAATTCTGCAAAAGAATAGGACTCGGAATTTAAAACCAAATTTCATACAAAAATACTCAAGCTGTATAATTGACGAAGAAACGTAGGTACTGGCAGAATCTTCGCAGCTTGTGTCTCAAAAATTTTTATTGCTAATGCTCGAAGCAATGTTGGAGATAAGTTTAAAATCCAAAAGCAGCAAAAATTTCTTACAAAATTCATGGTGTGACAAACTTTTTGCAGTTGCGGCAAAACAGAAAAGTCATTTGATACATTCGGATCTATAAATACCAAAATATGCATAAAGGAATATTTGCAAAGAAGTCTTCTTCTTTTCTTAAGAAAGCACAACATGTCCATTGACTGGTACCAAATCAATAACATAATTTTAGTACCAACACGCAAAGAAAAAATATGGTTCCTGTGACCATAAACTAAGAGCAAAATACTATGATTGTAATATATGATTCCAGTATATTTGTACGTAATCATCATTATGATTCCAATTTATAATTTATTAGTAAGGTTTATAACCTTATTATTAACTTTTAGTAAGTTTTAAAACCTTTTCTTAAGTATTGCTTTCAATTTCATCGTGTTTTTATCATTTAATAATTCCATGTTATCATATATATAAACTAAATTCATCATAAATATAATTCCATTTTATCATATATATTATTCCATTCTATCATATATATGAACTAATTCCATCATAAGTATATTTCCATTTTATCATATATATATAATCCCATGTTATCATATATATGATCCCATATTTTCATATTTATATTTATTTGTACCACGATATGTGGTACATTCATCATACTGAATAAAAACAAAACTTGTCAATTTATATTTGTTCATATATAAACTAAATGAGAATTATAACTACTGGACTGATACACAAAAATGTGTTTTCAAAAGGCATTAAAAGTTAATGGCTTATGGTTTTAGAATTAACCAAATTTGTAAAATGAAATTAATGGTTATGTAATTAACTAAATAGTTGTAGAATTAACTAAATGATTGGATTTATTCATAAATATGATTTCATATAAACATATTTAAATACATATTATAATTCTGTGAACCATATTAAATTTTTGATTTTGGGTAATCATTAAATGATTAAACAGAATCATAAATGATACTATCATGAACACAGTATATTTAAATCAATGAAAAACGGCTATATAATCATTGAATAGTTGTGGTGATCATGCTGTAAACATGTTTTTTCTCTGCGTGAACAGAGGTCAATTTTCAAAACTGCCCATAGCTTAGACCAGTGGAGAGATTTTGAGCTCTTGTGAAAAGTGAATTCAAGAGCACAAAAAAGGTGTCCCAAAATACCGAAGATTTTAACAGTAGATGTGCACACTGTTCCAAAAATTGACTGAAGCAACTATCAAATCTCCAAAGAAAGGGTTTTCAAAAATGGTCCACAATTTTATAATTAGTGGTTAGAACCATAAAAATTATATATTTCTGTGATATATTTCTATATATTTCTGTGAAAACTCTAAGATCAACCGTTTCCAAGTTATTGAATATTATGTATGTTAAGAATTTTTTGATCTCACTCCTTACATGTAAACTTTCTGCAAAAATTACAGGTAACAAAAATTACTTTATCCTGCATAAATCCTAAACTAAGTCGATATCAAGTTAATAAATATATATAAATAAAAAACTACAGTACCAGATTTTCTGAGGATCGGTCCATAATAGACTATAATTTCCACTTCCGGGTATCACCTTATAATGCATAAATAACATAATATAATGCATACGTATGTTTCATAGAAATATATATTTTTGATTATCGGTCCACAATTGGCCACGGTTACCATAAAAGATCCCTCACCGAATTTTAATGCATATTCACAAGCTTTAACAAAATAAACATTTCAAAGAGATTGACCCATGGGTTTTATTTGTATACACTTAGTTTTAATTCAAAAATACTCTAAAGATTTGAAAAAACAAAATTTCTACAATTTTATTAAAAAAATAAATTTTGACAAATATTTTCCTTAACACTTTAAAATAAAAATTCTTTTATTAATATTTTTCTGAATTTAGCGCCTTCTCGTAGCGACATAGTATTTTTATCTTAATATTCCAGACAATTTTATTAATTAATATTTCTTAACCTAATTATGAACAGCAAGTTGTTTAGGAAAATATCCTATAAATTGCTTATAATCAAGTAACTCTTTAGACCCCAAAGTAGCTTATAAGCAACTTCGACTTTAGCACCGTTTTATTTTAAACCTATTAGGTATTTGCAAGCTATAGAATAAAAAGAAAAGAAAAACAATAAAAAAAAACAATAAAAAAGCATTACAACTAGGGTTGCCAGATTCAAATAGTGATCTAATTAGTTAGGTATTTGCAAGCTATAGAATAAAAAGAAAAGAAAACCAATAAAAAAAAAAAACAATAAAAAAGTATTACAACTAGGGTTGCCAGATTCAAATAGTGATCTAATCAAGTTAGATCACTATTTGAATCTGACAACCCTAGTTGTAATGCTTTTTTATTGTTTTTTTTTTTTTTATTGTTTTTCTTTTCTTTTTATTCTATAGCTTGCAAATACCTAATAGGTTTAAAATAAAACGGTGCTAAAGTCGAAGTTGCTTATAAGCTACTTTGGGGTCTAAAGAGTTACTTGATTATAAGCAATTTATAGGATATTTTCCTAAACAACTTGCTGTTCATAATTAGGTTAAGAAATATTAATTAATAAAATTTTCGGGAATTTCCTGAAAAACTTGACAGTCGACTTCCGCCAATATTTTACTTTTTATATGAAACCTATATAGAAGTAAAAAATACATATTGTCGGTATACTCGTAATAAAAATAAAGCTTTTTTTGCGAAAATAAGAGCATATCCATTTAGGCCAGGAAAAAATATTAAGAATTATTTACAGAAATAAGCCTATGTCAAAGCTTCTTTATATTGTGTCAATACAAATATTTCAATATTCATTAATATTACTTTTGAACATTTATTCGCGGCATTAAAAAAATATTACATCGCAAGTTGGGCTAAAATGTGTTGAAAATGGCGCTTAATTGAAATTAAAAATTTACATTTTTGTACTAAAGTTGTGTACTGAATAAAAATAGGCAAAATTATGTATCAATATCAATTAAAATAATTAAACTAGGTTGTGTTGTTTTCTTATAAGGAGCTGTCAAAGTTAAACATTCTTTTACATATTTGAAAAACAGTTTAAAATTAAATTTTCACAGCTTTCAGCATATTTATTTTAAATAAAAAGCCTTTTAAGATAAAAATATAAAATGGAACCATCAACTTCAGGTATTTATGTATATTTTTCTTCAAGTATGTTTTAATGTTTGCTCTGAAAATTTTCTGAAAAATAGTATATATTGTCCACTTTAATATTATGCAAAAAGAAAAATCGTCCAAATATGTAGCCCGATTTGAGAAAATAATTTTTTTTCAAAAAAACTCTAGTAGATTTCATACAAAAAACAGCTTAAGTGCAGACATTTTCTTTGCTTTATCAAACATTAAACAGTGGGGAAGAATCGAAATAAATCTGTAACTTCTAATCGGCTGCTCGGATTTACATGAAATTTCACATAGGCGTAGCAGAGGACAGTAGCATTTTGAAGTTTAGAAGCATGGGATCCTGCTTCAGGAGCGGAACTATGGGGGTTTAAAATTTAATATTTTGAATTGGAAAGTTTGCAAAAATTAACAAACAGACGGACAGATGGACGGACATTAGAATTTTCTCAAAAAAATCTTAAAATGCGAAAAATATTTTTTTCCACTTCTCGATTAATATGAAAATCAAATGTAAGTATTAAAATTTTGATATCACCTTTCCTTGAATTAAGTGCCATTTTCGATCCATTTAACCCAAATGTATAGACGGACATTGCCATGCTGCCAAAAAATATTTTAGAATTCTAAAAGTGCATTTCTTTACTAACTTATAAATAGAAAAAATAGAACGTGACCATACAAATTTGTATACCACCTCTTCCTCAAGTAAGCGTCATTTTCGTCCCATTTAACCGAAATGTAAAGACGGACGGACGGACGTGACCATTCAGCCAAAAAACATCTTATAATTCTGAAAATGCATTTTTTTACTAACTAGTAAATAGAAAAATTAAACGTGATTATTAAGGTGTTGATACCACCCTTCTCTGAATTATGCATAATTTTCGACCCATTTAACTCTAATGCATAGACGGACGGACAGGCATTACCGTTCTGCTTAAAAAAATCTTAAAATTCTAAAACTTAATTTTTTTTTATCTAATCTATATATATATATAAAAGAGTAACGTTACTGACTGACTGACTGACTGATTCATCATCCCACAGCCCAAACGGCTGAAGCTAGAGAGACGAAATTTGGAACGTAGGTAGGTCTCCCACCATATAGATCCACTAAGACGGGATTTTTGGAAATTCGAATGTTTAGGGGGTAAAAAAGGGTAAAATCGGTAACCTTATAAATCGCAAACTAATAATGATACAAAAAAAGTTGAATAGTTGTCGTTATTCATTTAAAAAATAATTGGACAGGTGTCTGGTACTTTTTTGAAAATCGGCGGTTTTAGGGAGAAAACGGGTAAAAACTGTATTTTGGTACTTTTTTGGCACCATATGTATCTTTGAAACCAATCAACATACAAATAAAATTTATGTCGTATTCATAACTTATCAAAAAATGAGAAATACAAATTTGGTACTTTTTAGAAATTCAAACGTTTAAGGGGTAAAAATCGTACCTATTTTTGGTACTTTTTTCATAAAACATTTTTTTATATTTATTGAAATATTCATATGAGTATTTTAATATGGGATACCACTACAATTTAGAAATTTATTGGAATACAATTTTTGGTACTTCGATGGGTGAAAAAAAAGTACCAAAAAAGGGGGTAAAGGCGGGAAATTATATTTTATTCAAACTAAGTAATGAATTTTCAATTACATTAAACATAGAAACATGAAATTAAGAAAATGTAGATAAGAATTCACAAGAGTGGAATTTGTGGTACTTAAAGATATATGGTCCCGTGGGTAAGAATTCAAGAGGATGGACTCTGTGGTACTTTTTTCTTCTTCTATTGGTACTTTTTTGCATTTTCTGTAATATTTAACCTAGAAACATGAAATTAAATACGCATGGTCCTATGTTGGAAAGAATTCACAAGGGCGGTCTTTTTGGTACTTTTTCGTTCTTCTAATGGTACTTTTTGAATTTTCTATAATTATGAACATAGAAACATGAAATTAAGGATATGTTGTCCTTAGTTAATGAGAATTCATAAGATAGAACTTTGTGGTACTTTTCCGTTCTTCTAATGGTACTTTTTGAATTTTCTATAATATTTAATATAGAAACATAAAATTAAAGATATTTGGTCCTAAATGAATGAGAATTCATTAGAGGGGACTTTGTGGTACTTTTTTGTTCTGCTAATGGTACTTTTTGAATTTTCTATAATATTTAACCCAGAAACATGAAATTAAAGATATGTGAAATTAAATGAATAAGAATCCATAAGAGAAGTTTTTGTGGTACTTTTTTGTTCTTCTAATGGTACTTTTTGAATTTTCTATAATTATGAACCTAGAAACATAAAATTAGGGACATGTGGTCCTAAATGTATGAGAATTCATTATAGGGGACTTTTTGGTACTTTTTTTGTTCTTCTAATGGTACTTTTTGAATTTTCTATAATATTTATAGTAGAAACATGAAATTAAATATGCATGGTCCTATGTGAGAAACAATTCACAAGAGGGGTCTTTGTGGTACTTTTTTGTTCTTCCAATGGTACTTTTTTAATCTTCGGTAATATTTAAAATAGAAACATGAAATAAGGATATGTAGTGCTAAATGAATGGGAATCCATAAGAAGGGACTTTGTGGTATCTTTTTTCGTTCTTCTAATAGTACATCTTGAATGTTCTGCAATTTTCATCCTTAGAAACATAAAATTGAAGATGTAAGGTCCTAATTGAATCAGAAACCTTAAAATGGATTTTGTGGTCCTTTTTCTTTATTCTAATATACTTTTTCGTAATTCTGATATTTATTTTTCATTATTCTAAGATTAAAAACCTGAAATTAAAGAAATATTGTTATTTATGGATGACATAACACCATTATTAAAAATGTTGCCAAGGGAGTTAAGAATCTTAGTTTAAATTTATTATATAGTATGGTTTTTATAAAAAAATTTCCGCTAACGAAGTAGCGGGTTTACAGCTCGTAATCAATAAAAAATAAAAAAATAAAACGTGATCATTAAAATATTGATATCACCTTTCCCTGAATTAATTGACATTTTCGACCCCTTTTACCCAAATTTACATCGTATGGAAGTTTACAATTAAGTCTGGAGAAAATAGTAGTCGATGTATAAGATATCGTAATCAGTTTATTCTATTTAAATATAAAACAGTCCTCTTTTGTAAAATGATTCGTATATCTCATATTTAAATGATTTTAATATTATTTAAATTTCAATCATTATATTGTGTAGTTTTGTACAAGTTTCACTTTCATGGTGTAATAAAGACTTTGTATCCTGTAAAATATAAAAATATGCTTCGATATTAACTCTATCAAAATGTAAAATATTTTTAATAGCTACAAATTATTTTCAACTTGACAAATTACATTTGAACTTGTAGCTTGACAACTTCTAAAGTATCTTGACAATCAAGTTCACTTAAGGCCGTCTGGCAATCAACATATATCTATGTATGATGTATTATGCACACACAGAAAAATAATTTATTGGAAAATGGTTACTATTATGAAAATTTAAGGAATATAAACAAAACTTTATTTCTGGTATTAAAAATATGTAAATCTGGAAGTTTTTCCATGTTTATAACTATGTTAATAAGCTCAAAATTGAATATATGTTATCACAATAAACAATATTATTAAGATAACCAATTATTTAGTAATTTTCCATTTCTTTTGATGTAACCAAATTTAATTATTATCAATGCACCTAAATATAACATATATTGGTAACAGCAATCAAAATTCGACTGCATTATGTATTTCGAGTTCCAGTTATTAGTATTTGGTTGTAATATTTAAAAAACAATTACGAGCAAGGCAAATAACTGGCTACCCGAAACGAATTCATATGTAGTTTATTTTCTATTGACATTTTATACAAAAATAAAGAAAAGAAAAACTAATCGAAAAATATTTTAGATGAATTTATAAAAAAATGTGTTTATAAAAATATGGATATACATAAAATAAGGAAATATGAAAGGCTAATATATGTAGTATGTGTACATTGTATAGTAGATGCACTAAATAGATCCAATAGCGAAAGGTAAGTTCGTATTGCTTTTTAATAATGAAATATAATTATTAAGATTTTTGTCTACAAAGAACGTAATTTATTATTTGATTGATTGGTACATATACTAGACGAACGGAGTAATTCAAGAACTAATATTAAATAGGTAAATATAGTACTGCAAAGTAATATGAAACAATTTGTGTAAAAACGTGGTTGTTTAAATTCTTACAGGATCATTCGTTGATTAACAATATTTGGTACGCCTTGGAGAATTATCAATGCATTCAAAGTTCCATTACAAAAGTGTTATCTATAAAAATTGGATAATCACGTCTTCTTTATAGTAAATACCATTGAATTTGTAAACATACATATTTATATTTTATGTGTAATTTTTTTTTAACAACAATAAAAAAAAAATATAAAAATATTATTTTTGACATTTTGTTATGGGGAAAAAAATTCTATTTTAGGAACCGAATTATAGGGTATTGTTTCATTTGTATCTACCAATAATTTTAGTCATCCTAACTGATGAAATACAAACATCTACCAATAAGTTGCTACATCTAAATGAAATATTCAGTAATCACAACCATTTTTTGTGTTAGTTGGTGCAACCGAACAAATTCGATTGGCAAAAAATTCGGTTGCCATAACGAAACTATTTTCTCTGTGCAGTATAAAATCCTTAAACTTGTAGGTGGTAAAATGTTTGTGGATAATTTAAAAATTAAATAAAGTACGCAGTTAATTTAATAGAAAATTAAGTAAAAAATTTAATATAATTTTTTTTAATTTATTACTTTTCAATGTCCAAAATCGGCCCAAGTTTGTTTATAAACTACTTCTAATATGTACGGACTCAAAAAATACTTTAATTTAGGTCTAATAAATATAAAAATTAAAAAAATTGTTTTTCAAACAGCTGATTTATAAGGCTTAAAAGTGCCTTGAAATTTTCTTCAGAACTGATTCCCTAATTCCTAATGATCTTAACTCAGGACACGTTTTACTCTAGCCACTTCAAACAAATAGAAAACGAAATGAAAAGAAGGGAAAAAATTTAATATTCCTTAATCTCTTTATACTTAAAATATTAAAAAAAAAAAATAAAACATTCACATGGAAAAAATCTCCCACAGAATTGAAATAAACAACTTTCATCGTTATGGCCAAACGAGACGACGGCCAATACACACACACACACTTAAAAACAATACAATCTCCTTGTTATTGTTTTTTTTTCCTTTTTTCGTTTTTGCAGCAAAACAAAACAGTGCTTTTCCAAGAAAAATCCCAGAAAAAAACCTCCAAAGTCATTGTCTTTTTTGGAATGCCTCTTTTTGTTGTTGTTGTTGCTGGTTGCTTGATGATGTCGATGTTGTTTGTTCCTTCTGCTGACGCTGCTACTCTTGATAATGGTATTACTTATGTTGTTGCTCTAAAACCCTTTTTTCCATTTCGTTGCTTTTATTTTGGGGTTTAGCTTTCATTAATGTAGTTGGTTCACTAGCCTGTTGCTTCCTTTAGCTATATGTTTGTTGTTCATTTAAAAAGCTAAAAAATAATTTTGTTGTTGCTACTGATGATGATGATGGTGTTGTTGTCTGCACAGATTTTTATTTAACCTGTTTTGTTGAATTGAATACAATAATAACAACAGCAACAACAATGTTCAACGTTCGTTCATCCGTTTATACAACAACATTAATAAATAATTTTTACGAATCCTGGAATGGGAATGGGTTACAAACAAAATTCAATAACAGAAGCTTTATTGGTGAGACCAGACGCCGACAATAATGATGTTGTTAATGATCATTATCCTCCTTATGATCACAATGATTAAAATTTCTAAAAACGTTGGTCACTGGCATCATCATGATTATGTTGATGGTGGTGGTGTGGTTGGCGTGTTTTTCTTTTTTTTTTCTTCTTCTTAACTAAAAGTGCTGAATTTTTACCTAAAAGTGTAGAAATTGCAAAAAAAAAAAAACAGAAAAGCGATTTTGTTTCAAGTAAAAAAAAAAAAGAAAACATTAAAGGCAGCAGCAATAAAAAATAATATCAACATATTCGCATTATAATCGCTGAGCTTATAGTTTAGTTTTCTTTTACAGTGGCGACTGAATATGTTGCTATTACTGCTGTTGTTGGTGATGATGCTGAAAATATTACCAATGATAATAATGATGGTGATGTGGTTGTAGTAACAGCATCACACTTTATTTTAACTACTTTTAAGTTGGTGGCATGCACAGTGGGTTTTATTGATATAAAAGAATTTTTTAAATTATTTTTTAAATTAAAGAAAAACATTTTTATTCTACAGGAAGTTAAATTTAAATTTTTATTTATATTAACTGAAATATTAGACATGTCCTTAAAAAAATCAAGACTTGGTGGAGGTGTATTTTCCTTTTTTGAAGATATATGGCTTATTTTATTATACATATACATTAGGGTGGGTCATAAAATAAAATTCTAAGGAAATTACCCAAAGAAAACCTAGCTCCCGCCGAGAGACATGAAGATTTTATTTTAAGGTATTTCAAAAACATTTCATAGATTTAATGGAAAACAACATGTTATCACTAAATCCAAACATAATATTAGGTTGGGTCAATTTGTTCGAGTATATCAAAATTTAAATCAGCAAAAAACATTTAGAAAAGTGTATTTTGGTAAAAAAAAGTCTTAAATAAAAAACAAATATTTTTTCCAAGGAAAATACACAGTTTTATTTACCTGCCACTATGTTTTCAAATATCTCAGCATTCAAGCAACTCTCTATTTTAAAAACTTAAGTAGTATAGAAAATCTGTATTAATATACGGATTTTGGCAAAATGTTCAAAATAGCGTTCGAGATATAGCTTTCCAAGTCTTAAGGTTTAACCAATGACCTTTAACCTTTATTTATAAAGAAATGTGGAATTTTGAAGGTGCTCTCATTACCTGTTATTTGAAACCTAATTCGGATCTGTATCTTGAGTAGTTTTTCAGATAGCAGAAATTATATCAAAACACTGTTGTTAAATTGAACGATCTCCCCCCATTTTCATGCCTCTCGTCGGAATCTAAGTTTTGATTTTAGATCCATAGTTTCTTAGACAAGTTTTCTTAAATAACTCCGTTGGGCAGACAAAAACAGCTAAAGTGACTTAAATATAATTTTTTTGTCTGCATCTTCTGTTTTTTCAATTCTTAAATTGGATAACCCGTTATGTTAAAATATACTCATGTTTTAATACGCCTTATTAAGACATGCCCATAAACGACTTGATGGAAAAAAGCAGGTCAAATATCATCTAGTCCGAATATTTTTTTAAGGAGGATGAACTAAATTTTTTACAGTCCATTACACAGATCAACAAAATCGCCAAAAAAATTATATCTTAAAATTAATATTAGGCTTTATATAGTGCAGAAAGCCAAATGAAAATTTTCCATCACGTCAAATTTTTAACCCATTGATGACCAAAGCAAATTTGCTTCCTTGAGGGGTTTTTAGGTTATAAAAATTTCCAGGTAATAGGTAGAGAAAATTAGTCACATATAGCCCCTAGAAGTTTTTAGCTGTAAAAATCGAGAATTTCTCAATTAACCCTCATAAATCCCTTGAAAAATGTGGGGTAAAGAGTGGGTGTTGAGGGGAAAATTGTATTTGATATAACTAATACAAGACCGGAGAAAATTGTATTTGATATAACTAATACAAGACCGGAGATTTCAAAGATGGTAAAATTTTTAAAATCTCATTGACAAAAAATGCGTAGACACCAAACGTTTGAAAAAAATCCGAATTTAAATAAAACTAACAAATAATTAGAAACAAATTATATCTTGAATAATTTTGTTTAATTCTTACTCCTTATTTCAATCACATCAGACTTTTAACCCATTGGTGACCAAATGAAATATGTACCTCGAAGAAATTAATAATTTTCTGGTAATAGATAAAACAAATTATGGATTCGTATTTTATAGAGAAGGAATAACGCAACAATCTTGTAGAATATGCCATGTCTCTTTGGTGTGTAAACATTTTCTGTCGGTGCGATTTTAAAAATTTTTCCATAGTAATTGAAGGTCGTAGTTAGCCGACAGAGAGCCGAAGCATTTATCTCGTCGGATTGTATTTTAAAGACAAAACTCGTAGTTAGCCAACCGAGAGCCGAAGAATTCTTAAACTGCATTTCGTTTATCGATTCGTACTTTGAGATTTGAGAAAATATAGACTAAAGTCAAAACTTTCATATAAAATGGGTCAAATTCGGGAGGGGTGTACCTTGACCATTTAGATATTGGGCTTGTTTTTTTATCTTAAAGTCTTCTCTGTGAAGATACTTTTCCGAAAAATATAAAATTATTATATGTTGTTAAAGGATATTTTATTTTAGAGAAAAAAAAGTGTAGATACTTTTTCGGCCAAAAGTTAAAATTTTTTTTATTCAATAGGTAATTTTTTTCTTTAATTAGCTAAGGAAAAAACAAATGAAATCGGTTGAAAACCTAGGATATATATGAAAAAAACTTGACCAAGAATATGAAAAATTGAGGTACTTTAAAATTCAAATGCAAATAACTCAAAAACTATAAGAGATAAATAGGACATGACATATATGTATAAATAAAAATATTTGAAATTGGGCGAGGAACAAAAATTTGGCAAGCTATTAAAAAATTTGTATGTTAAAGGTACCCAACTTTGAGCCTCTTTAGTTCCGCCCCTGAGGCGTCTGTACGGTCCCCTTCCAAACTTAACATTGTACACTCTTCTGCCATACCTATACAAACCAAATCCATGCAAATCCAACCAGCCGATCGGAAGTTACAGATTTATTTCCAGAAAAAATCGATTCTGCCCCACTGTGTGATGTACCGAAATACGAAAAAGTAATGTACGTTATAATTGGTTTAATCCATCCACCATCTACAATTTCTTTCACCATAATTTAGGGTGGTCAGATCATGCTTTCTTTGGTTTCCGAGTTCACATCGATCTACTTGTACAAAATGTTTTTGGCGTACAAGTTATGGTTTAGAGATATCGTAGAAAAATATGAATTGGATTTACGATGGGAACTAGATTTTTCTAGTAAAGACTTAACCAGCCTTATGTGAAACAAATATTTAAGTTGAATTTGGAGCCCCTAGGTGATCCGGTTTTTTTTTTTCAGATAAAGCTGATATTGGCAACTATAGCCTTGGCATTTTTAATTTAAATTTTGTAAAGACTTATTCACTTATTCAGTCTGAAGGAAACAAATTTTTTATATAGTCCAAAAAGTTATAGTTACACACAGAAAAAAGATTAGTTGGAAAACGGTTACTAATATAAATATATGATAAACAATACTGAAATTTTACAATATTAATAATGCATTCAATTTTCTATATAAATGCCTGTTAATTTATTATTATATTGGAATAACAGTTATTACAATTCTTAAGTTAGTTATTGTAATCAATTGCGATTGGTAAAAATTAATTAAGCCAATTCGGAAGAAACGACTGAAATGGTTTCACATATTAACACTAAATATTGGTAGTTGCAATTAAAAAATGTTTTATACTATTAACATTTAAATATTAACTAATTTTCAGTTACAGCAATCAATATTATTCGGTTGCAATAACGAAATATAAAGCAATTCAATGCTTTCAAACAAAGTATAATTGTGTTTATCAAGTAATATTTATTTATTTTTTGACATAAAAAAAAAATACTAAAAGGAAAGAATTTTGTAATAAATTATAAAATAGTAAAATTAAAATTAATACATATAATAAAAACATGTATGCGTTAATTATAATATTATTTAAATTATTCTTATTATCTTCAGATCATGTGTAATGCTTTTTCTTGCAAGTTACAAGTTGAAAACATTACATTTCCCTGACCAAGTTAGATGCTATTCCCGTCTTGGTATTGTATAATTTTCCGTTTATGCTTATATGCTGCTTCCATATCATGCGTAATGAAGGTAAACAACTTACAATAACTTGAAACAACTCTTCAAGCGCATTTCCTTTTTTGCAGATTAAACAACAAATTGTGTCAGACCTCTAACAATTTCCTCAATCAGACGATGTGTCGTCGTTTTCAAGCTGTTTAAAAGAAAATCAGTTCTTTACACGATTATTTTACGAACCGTACACCTTCTTATTGGAGAACTATATACATGTACAAGAATCCAAGTCGACGCTATGTGCCATGTATTATGTATTTTAGTATATTTTATTGTATATTTTTATTGATTATTGCAAAAAGTATAATAAAACTCAATTTTATAATATAATTAATAAATATATTTTTTTGTGCTAGTCTAATGTATGAACATAAATTTAGAAGTTATATCAATTGAATTAGTTTTCTCCAAACAGTTGCAAATACCGATTTGTATGGTTATGACAACCGAATTTTAGGATAGTACATGTAACCGACCAAATTTGATTGGCTAAAAATTCGGTTGCCATAACGAAACTGTTTTCTCTGTGTATGCATAAAAATAAATGCATAAAAAATATTCCTTCTACAAAATGTATGATAATAATAGAAAAAGTGTAAAATTTTTAAAAAATCTTGATCTATAATATAAATAGCGAAAGTTAAAAATACAGATTATGGGGTATTTTTTAAAACAACAAATATTTTGCCTAAATTGTTTCCACTTATTTAAAAAAAGCTAATTTTCAAATTTTTGATAGGCTTTCCCAGAAAAGAATAAATAATATTTCTAATGGATGATAAAATGCAAAGAAGACAATTATACTCATTTAATTAAATATGTTGTGATTTCTACAGATATTATCCTTAGATTTACATCTTTAAATCTATATTTTAAGGCCTTTTTAAATCTCTTTCTTTATTAAACAATTTTCCCGCAAATTTTCCTTCTTTTCGTTACACTGTCATGTTGTTATTTATATATTTTTTTTGTTTGTTTCCTAAATCTCTTGATTCGGTAAAAATGTTTTCATTTCAATTCTTTTTGTTGTTCTTGTTGTTTTCTCTGCACTTTGTCTTATTTAGTTGTGTATTTGAATTTATTTTTATTAAGAGAATTTCCAGGAATTTTAAAATGTAGAAGACGATGATGATAATGAAGAAAACTAAACAGCAAAGGAAGCTGTCTACAGTCAATCGCTTTGGCAATATGAGTTGATTGCGTCGCCTTGCGTTAATGTTGTGTCTGAACAGGCGACACGAAAAGTAAATTTGTAATTTTGGCGTTAAACAGCGGGTATTTGATTATAGAAATTTTTTTGAAAAAAATATTTTAAATCGAAAATATGGCCGAAAATAAATATAATCAAAATTCTTAATAAAGTGAAACACTGTAAAGCATTTGATCAAATAACTCAAGTATTTAATAAAACCTCAGAATTTTAAATTTAATCTTAAGTTAAAAAAATTTATTAACATAAATAAAATTTAAAATCTGTCGCTTTAACGTTAAAATTGTAATTTCTTGCCTTATTTTTATTAAAAATTGCATACTTTATTTTTGTTTTTCATAGTTTATTCATTTGTCCGTCCCTTAAACTGGCTAATGTTTTATTCCTGCCTACTTGCTTCCTTGCCCGGCTGCCAGTGTTTTATGCCGGTCAGTCTAAACGACCTTTTGTCGTATCGTTTGAGTCCATTTACTTGTTACTGTTTTTTATTTTTTTAATAAATTATTTCTTTTTTTTTCCTGTAAGATTAAAGGCAAAGGAGCTTAACCTGGTCAAATGTATTTTATGTTGTGCATCCTGATTGCAAGCTGCTACAAAAAAATCATTCAAGATATGACATAACGTACACTATAGGCTTTCTTAAAGATTTTATGGAATTATTTAAAGAAATTGCAATCCACCCTCGAAATTTTGAGTTAAGCTAAAAACCAGTTTTTGAAAAATGTTCCAGTATAAATGCGTTCTAAATTATATTATTTTATGGTGATTTTTATACCCATCATCAAAAAAGAAGGGATTATATTGGGTTTCTTATCTAGCTATGTCCGTCTGTCTGTCGGATAAAGTTTAGGCTGATCTTCTAGGGGGAACAAAAATTATTTCAAATATTTTTCTTATATAAGGTTTGTTTGGTATTAAATAATTGATAAAATATTTTGACAAACAAGAAAGTTGAGGGCCAAATATTAGAAAAAAAAACTGTGTCTGTCGTAACTTCAGTTCATACTTTTCGTCCAAAATGTGAACGCCAACGAAATTTTATAGAAATAGTTTAATGTAAATTCAAAAACCAAAAATGGGCATAATTCAAATTTTAAAAAAATATCAAAATTTTCAAACTTTTCAAGCATCACTAAATTATCTGGAATAATTTAGTTAAATTTTCCCATAGTTTTTAATTTTACTCTGAAAAGTATGCACTAAATAAAGTATAAAATAAAATACTTTGTATTAAAGAAAATTAAGAATGTTTTCATAAAGCTTAAGAAATAATTAAAAATTAATAATAAATACTAAATAATAAATAATAAGGAGAGCGTTCGAAAAAATCTTAACATATATAATATTCAATAACTTGGAAACAGTTGATCTTAGAGTTTTCATTCTTTTTTTATTTAATTGATAATTTATTACAGATTACAGAAAAATATAACTTATGTAGTTCTAACCATTACTTATGAACTTGTGGACCATTTTTGGTAACCCTGTATTTGGAACAGTGTACACATATTCTATTAAAATCTTCGGTATTTTGGGACACCTTTTTTGTGTTCTTCAATTCACTTTTCACAAGAGCTCAATATCTCTCCACTGATCTAAGCTATGGACAATTTGGAAAATTGACCTCTCACGGTACAAAAACTATGTTATTGTTTTGGTACACTCCAGAGCTTTCTTACCGTAGTGACATGATACCAAATCAGGCCAAAAATGTGAGGACACTTTGTGCTCTCTTATCAAAGGAAGAAGTCGTTTTTGCAAATATTCCTTGATGTATATTTTGGTAATAATAGATCCGAATGTATCAAATGACTTGCCTGTTTTGCCGCAATTGCAAAAAGCTTGTTATAGCAGGAAATTTGGAAGAATTTTTTTCTGCTTTTGGGTCCTAAACTTATATTTAACATTGCCTCGAGCATTAAAAATATAAAAGTTTTGACACAGAAGCTGCAAAAATTCTGCCAGCACATACGTTTCTTTTTATGAAATTTGGTTTTAATTTTATATGAAATTTGGTTTTAATTTCCGTGTCCTATTCTTGGCTCCTAAATATTTGGCAGCATTCCTGTTTGGAACTTTTTGGAATTTATATGTTATCAACTCTGCATTAGCTTTAAATTTTCGCACCAAGTAGCCAAAGCACTGAGCTAACTGGGCTGCTTTTCTACCAGATGTGTTTGGAGTTCCTTTCAACATTCTTTAAATTTTCTGGCCTTCCCAATATCATGTGGACCTTTTTTTCTTTACGAACCGGTTTTTTTTTATCAATGGACAAATTCTCCTGATATTGTTTAATAACATTAGAAACAGTTTGACGGCAGAAATTTAATTCTGTGGCTAATTATTTGTAGGACCAATTTGGATTTTTTTTTTTTAATTTTTTAATAATTTGTAGCCTACACCAATTTAGGTGGGGAGGGTATTATGCGTTTGTGCTGATGTTTGTAACACCCAAAAATATTGGTCTAAGACCCACCTTAATTTATACCAATAGGCTTAGAATCACTTTCTGAGTCGATTTAACGATGTCCGTCCGTCCGTCCGTCTGTCCGTCCATGTAAACCTTGTAATCAAACTACAGGTCGCAATTTTGAATCAAAATTAATGAAATTTGGTACACAGGTTTCTTATAGTACAGTGACGAAGCCTATTGAAATTGGTTATGATGGGTCCATTATTTCACCTAGCCCCATACAAATGTCCTCCCGGAAAAGGGTTTAACAATCATAAATCCCTTAAATATAGCAATATTTTAATGAATTTGGCACATATAAGTTTTATATAAGTCTAAATAAGTGTGTCGATTTTTAAAAAGATCAGTCCATAATTAACCATAGCTCCCATATAAACCCCTTTTCAAAATATTTCTTTAACGGGCATAAATCCCATTAAAATGTTAGTATCAAGTTAATATTCGACACAAATAAGTTTTATATGAACATAAATGATAGTGCCAAATTTTACAAAGATCGGTTCATATTTTACCATAGCTCCCATATAAGGCCCTCTTTCGGGAATCACCCAAAAGTGAATAAATTCATATATAAATGTCAGCATCAACGTAATATTCTGTATTCGTATGTTTTATTTTACACTTAATATGAGTATCGGTTCACATTTGACTTCAAGTCGAATTATAATGTACATAATGGTGTAGGGTATCATATGGTCGGGCTTGACCGACTATATCTTTTTCTCTCGTTTGTCACTCAATTTGATGAAAATCACGACAAATCAACATGGTTGTTATTAAAAATAATAACTGAAGTATTTTTCCATGATAACTAGATAAAAAAAGATTTTTAATATTGATTGAAAAAGTTATGAGGCAAAACGTGTGTTAAGATTTTTTCGATCCCACTACTTAAATAATAAATAACAAATAATAAATAATAAGTAATAAATAATAAATAAATAGTAAAAATAAAAAATAAATTATATGTAATAAATGACGTTTTATAGTTTCATTCTAAACAAAATAACATTTACTAAAGTAAGAGTCTAAAATATTACTCTAAATTCGAAAATTTAAAAAAAGTAATAAATTTCAGAAGGGCATCTAAAAATATGCAAAATCATATTTTTGCCTAAGCTTCAAATGAACCAATCATTCAGTTATTTATTAATTTCAGAAATATATTTGCATATTTTGGACTTAACAGCATTTTTTTGTCATATTTTCATAAAGAATTTTTATAACACATTTTGGGAATTTAAATGGAACATTTTTTTAATATTTTATGCATAAGAACATAATTTTGCATATTATGTTAAAGAACGTTATTTTTTAATTTTACACTTAAATTTTTTTTTTTTTTGCATATTTTGAGCTAAATATATATATTTTGCCATTAGTGATTATTTTCCTGTCACATACCTTTTTTTTTTTAAATCCAATTTCTTTATAACTTTCATCTTATGATAGAGATTTCAAGAACATTTTTATGCGAATAAAACACTTTTCTTAGATCATATTTTTGGTTGTCCTGACAATTATTTATTTGGAGTACTTATACAAGATTTTAATATAATTAGCTAAATTTCTCTGCTTTCTAAACCAATTAAAAAATCGAAATTATTTTTACACCAAAAATGTAAAATATTTAGTTTATATTTTGAAGTGGATTTTTTTAAGCATTTTATTTTTTTTTTTTTTTTGCTGGGCTATAATTAGACGGAAATTAATTTAATTTATAAACCTAAATAACTAAAAAAAAATTTACAATAAAAACAAACATAACTTACGAAACTAGTTCTACTCAAGAATATTTTGGATATTCGTCTTATTAATCAATTTGTGTATCTGTAATCTTTAAAGAATGCA
This sequence comes from Protophormia terraenovae, assembly GCA_951394005.1. NCBI lineage: Eukaryota > Metazoa > Arthropoda > Insecta > Diptera > Calliphoridae > Protophormia > Protophormia terraenovae. The sequence continues at coordinate 99,405,763 of OX596075.1, forward strand.
AGGTTTTTGTTTAACAAATATTTAAAGTTCATCAAGTTTATTGTCTAATAAAATAGTTTTGGTTAATAATACAAAAGAAAAAAAAAACTTCATAACTTTATAGACTACGATTTTTTTTTCGAATGTCTACAATTACCAATGAACAAAAATGTAAAAAATAAAACAGAAAATCATATCTCCAATTCCAATGTCGCATACCAGAAAATATGTATGTATAATATAGCTACATATTTACAAAACCGAAAAAAAAGCTTTTTGGTTATAAATCAAAAGACCCACCATAAATACAAAACAATTTATAATGTTAACAACGCAAAAAGGGGGACCACAACCAGATATGGATAAAAGGAAAATAATAATAATAAAATTGAATAAAAACTCTATTGTTTTATATATGAAAATGATAATAAAACTAATATTTTATACATAAATTCTTGATTAAATATTAATTAATCAAAACATAAATTTGATTCCATCTATTAATTTTCATTAAATTAAATTTTCTTGGTAAACACCCTTTAGTTGTTATAGTAGGCATAAGTGTAAAAATATTTGTTAGACATTTATGTGTCATTATATTGATTATGATTGAATGAATATTTCTTTTAGTTTTCATTTCAATATTTTTTTAATAAAAATCTACATTGAGATTCTAATTGGGCAATAAAATATGTAGTAGTTCATGAGAGTACATATGTATTTATGTACGTACTTACAGCACGGATAGACACACTACATTTATATGCATTTTTTGTTTTATTATTTCATGAATTCTTTTTTTTTCATTATTATTTTGTTATTCTTGGTGTTGTTGTTGCTGCCTTTGCTAGATAGTTTGGTAAACTATTCATTACTTAAACTGCAGTTGATTAACTGAGTTTTTATTATTTATTTATTTATTTGTTTGTGGCTTTTTTATGTATTTTATATATTTTGAAAGCCTATAGCATACGCTGAGGAATTTAGAGCATTTTTAAATAGTTTATACAAATAAAACTATCAGTTCAAATATACAATTTTATTGCAGATGTGGGTACGAAAATAGTAAAACACATATTTAAGCTATTTAAGCTTTTTAAAACAAATAAGAACTGACTAACACCAGGCCTCACAGTGGTATTATATCGCCACTACTGTGGTTACGTGTTGTAGATGAGATTCTAAGCTATTTGGAGGCTACAGGCATAAAAGTGATAGCTTATGCCGATGACTTAGTAATACTATTATCGGGAAGATTCCTTGATACTATATCTGATATTTTGGGGAATTCATTAAAGATGTTCTCAGTGTGGGCTACAAAAAGTGGTCTTTATGTGAATCCTTTCAAAACCGAATTGGTACTTTTAACGAGAAAAAGGAAAATATACCGCTTTAATCTCCCTAAATTGAATGGTGTCACCCTTTCGTTGTCTAGTTCTGCGAAATTTCTGGGGATTTTTCTAGATAGTAAATTAAATTGGAGGGACAACTTGAATGTACGTATTAAGAAAGCTTATGCTGCACTTTATTCATGTCAAAAACTTATTGGCAGGAAAAGAGGTATAAAACCAAAATTATTCTATTGGCTTTATACTGCGGTGGTACGGCCTGTTCGACTATGCTAGGACCAATGTGATATTTGCCAAAAAGTCCTAATGTAGACCCCCTCCCCCTAGCATGGATGAGATTATAACGGCAATAACAAATCACCGGGCAATGTTGGTGCATAAGCGGAAATGCTTCAAACTAACCCTGCAACCTCAGCCGAAATTGTTCACCCTTTCCTAACGGAAGCCTGGCAACGTGAGCGGTTTCCGCTTGAATGGTCAAAGGGAATAATTATCAAACTCCCTAAAGGGGATGACCTAAGTGATTGCAACAATTGGAGAGGAATAATTGTAATAAATACTAGGCTGCAATGCGAAGAGTATTTCCTACGCAAGGAACAAGTAGGTTTCCGGCCCATCGAAGCTGTATTGGCCAGACCAGCACTTTCCTTATTATAATTGAACAGTCTATTGAATGGCAATCTTCTCTTTATCTAGTATTAATAGACTTTGAAAATGAGTTTGATTCTACTAAACGAAGTACAAATTCGACAGCTCTGAGAGGGAAAGGTGTCCCTGAAAAATTCATAAATATTATAAAGACAATATACGATTGTGCTACGGTACAAGTTCGGAGTAGCGAAATCTTCATTACAAACGCGGATGTGAAACCTTTACTTTTTGCAGTTACATTTGACAGCATCATGGAGGTGATATGTAGAAGAAGGCAAGAAATAGATTGAAGTTTTCATAAACACCTCGAAGATATTGTCTTTGCGGATGATACAAGTCTCCTCTCTTATAGACGCAGCAATATACAGAGCAAAATTGATGACCTTGTATCCCTATCTAGAACCGTTGGCCTTGCAAGAAAAATAAAGCAAAGTGCATTAAAAGCAATAACCGCCACGAAATTGTACACTAAGGGAAAAAATTCGATTCAAATTCAACAACGGTTGTGGTCACATTGGTAATTTACGGTAACAGCTTTTTAATACCTTTCGTTAACAAATTTAATAGAAAACATATGTAATTTAACAATTTGATACCGAAATGGTTTCAACTTGGTGCCAATTAGGTATCGATTTTCAATAAGAATTGAACACGCAGTGTTTAATTTAAACACATACGGTGTAGATTCACTATTGACACAGAATGGTATCGTTTTCAACACGTATGTGATTGATATTTCTCTGGGTGTAATTAATGGACAAAATGTACAATATATGGACCCATTCTGTTATCTAGGATGTATGATGTCACCTGCTGGAGGTATAATGGAAGATGTTCGATATAAATTGGGTAAAGCCCGATCCGCATTTGGGAGACTTAACCATATGTGGCTTTCACCGCAATTCTCTCTTTGAAAAAAACTCGCATATTCAACGCATGTGTTAAATCCGCGCTATTATACGGATGTGAAACGTGGCTTACAATGGATACAACCATGAGGAGAAAACAGGCACAAATTAACAAATTTCTCAAGTGTATCAAAGTATCTTCTTTTGTTGGCCTGAGCAGATCGTTTCACTGCTTTTGCTACTTCTCTATACTACTCCTTCAAGCTGTTGTCCGAGAGTATCTGTTTCATAAGATCATTTCTTCGTTGGATCTGGTTCCATGTTCTATCTAATATCCATATTCTTCGATTTTGATTGTTCAAATAGCTTATTTTCTCCTCCTCTATATTTATGAGAGTGGTGCACGTTTCCTTCCACCTATTGACATTATTCGACACTATCCTTTCCCTTATCATGGCTGCTACCTCATTACGCTTTCGCTCCTCAGCGAGCTTATTCAAATCGAAGCGTCTATGTATTCTCTGATTGTTGAGTGGACTATATACCTTACTCAATTTAAGCCTAATGGAGGCTACTACCAATTCGTAATCGGAATTTACATCTGCTCCTCTTTTATTCCGCACATTCCTAGTGTTATCGCTAGGAGACGTCAATGTATATTTATTATTGTGATCGATTATTCGACTTTTAGGAGAAACCGGTTTTCGAATAGTTCGAATAGTTGGTATTTTGAAAAAACCTGTTGCACTTTTTTAAATTCAGAAAAAACCGGTTAACCGGTTTTTTGCAGAAGTTAAAATTTCTATCAAAAGACTACATTTCTTAAAAAAAGAAATCAATAAATATTATAATGTTCAAGTTAAAATTTATTACATATATATATTTTACTATTAACCCATTAAGAACGAGACTATATCCGACTATATCTTTAGTCGGTCAAGACCGTCCATATGATACCTACACCATTGTGTGCATCAAAACTCTGGGAGGAGTCTTCTTTTTTCAAGACCTGTGGAATTGTGGACCGATACTTGTATTAAATGTAAAATTAAACATACGAATACAGAGTATTACATTAATATTAACATTTATATAAATTTAAATGGGAGCTATGGTAAATTATGGACCGATCTTCATGAAATTCGGCACACAGATTTAAACTTATATGGAACTTTCATGTGCAAAAATTCTTGCTACATTTAAGGGAGGTTGAAACGATTGTGCAAGTGAAACTTTTTAATACAACATTTTTGAAAAATAAAAAAAATATTGGATAAAAAAAGACTAAAACATTTAAATTAGGAATGTATAAAAATATTACAGGTATTGCCATAAATAAAACAAATTTCATTCAGGATAATTGTTACCAATTTATTTATTTAATCTTACAAAATTAATTTCGATTTAATCTCAAACAATATTTTTAAAATATTAGAAATCATACATTATGAATATTAAAAAAAATATATTGATAATTTTCGATTCAAATGTCAGTATTTAGTACATTTTATTTGAAATAAAAAGCTATTTTTAAAACCGGTTTTTTGTGTTAAAAAAAAAAACGGTCTATTCGACATCCGAAAAATGAACATTTTGAAAAAAACGACAGCACATTGACTGAAAAAAAAAACAGTTAGAAAACCAGTCGATCACTCTAAAATTTATGGATCTCCTTTGAAGACATATTGAGCACCCGATAACAAGGTTGAACTTTTGACAGATTCCAATATCCTTTTACTTCCCATACCACGTTTTCCCATCACCTTCACCACATCCACATTATTGGAATCAATTTCGCGTTGTAGTCCTTACCCGATATCGAGTTATATGCATTTGAAATTACATCTGTCTCAATTTTGAAAAATTAGATATACTAAAATAAATTTTAAAACAATAAAAACAATAAAAATTAATAAATTCAGTAAGCAAACAAATAATTAGCTGTGCTATTTAAATTCACACAACTACATATGGTATTTTTATTTAATGAGATGTTATGGCATGAATGAATCAAACTTACTCGTAAAATGTGTAAAAATGTGTTGTAAAAATAATATATTTTTTTCCATTTAATACTCGTATATACAATAAACTGTAAATATATATGAATTTATCAAAAAATTGTACTTACAATATACATATTAGTATGTACATACATATACACAAATATATGATTGTATATGTGCGTATTTATAAGATAGTATTTACATTGATATGGATTGATATGATAAGTTTATGTTTTATGAATGAGCAAATATGTATGTTTGTTTGGAAGTAAGTACCCAAGAATTTTTTTTGTAAAAATTGTTTTGAAAAATATTTTTGAAAAAAAACAAAAACAGACAAACATGTATGGTATGTAGGTCTGTTTGTTTGATGGAATGTTCATTCATTCATACATGCATACTTGCACATACACAAATATTGTAAATATTTTTAAGTGTTAATAGTTACAAAAATATGTAAAATGTAAATATTTGTTGGTAGGTAAAAAAAAAAAGATTACTTATTATTAAACAGAAAGACAGACGGATGGACGGACGGACGGACAAACATACTTCATAGATTACTTACTTAAATACAAGTGAGGAAAATACCAGAAAAAAAAATTTAAAAATAAAAATCCAACTCATAAAGAGATATTGAGTTAACAAGATTTTATAGCATTAATGAATGAAATGTGTATGTATGTAAGTATTTAATGTAAGTTTACAAAATATGTTCATATATTGTACATACAGCATAAATATTTTCATTGACGAAAAGTGTTGCAATGAAATTCCATTGTGAAGGGTTTATGTTTTTTTCTTTCTTTCTTATTTGTTATTTATTTACTTTTATTATTTGTATGATAAGAGTGATATGAAATGTAATGATATTTATTATAAGCCCTAATATAAATTATTATTTTTTTGGAATTTTATATTCATTCATTATTATTTATTCATTTCATTCATGACATATTTATGTGACTACAGTGGCCAGTTTTATATATTGGTTAATTTTTATTTATTTAATGAGAGAATCTATACATCTTTATGTTCAAAGATAGTATGATTTTTAAAATAGAAATAATAAATGTTAATATTTTATTTTCTCTGATTTACAAAAATATTTTCCCATATTCTTATAGCATGGACTGTACCTTTTAACTTTACTTTTAAGTCGTAGTAGTAAATTACTATAAAATTTATTTATCAATGAACTACTTTTTTCATGGAATTTTACCTCAATTATAAATTTTATAAACACTTTACATTTTTTTAAATTAACTGTTAAAATTTAACTTATACCAATAACATATTTATTATGCGTTTGTGCTGATGTTTGTAACGCACAGAAAAAATTATCGGACCCCCACCTTAAAGTATACCGTTCGACTCAGAATCACTTTCTGAGTCGATTTAACGATGTCCGTCCGTCCGTCTGGCTGTCTATCCATGTAAACCTTGTGCACAAAGGACAGGTCGCAATTTTAAAGATATCTTGATGAAATTTGGCACGAATGATTATTTTAACACAAGGACGAAGCCTATTGAAATTTTTATGATTGGTCCATTATTTCACCTAGCCCCCATACAAATGTCCTCCCGGAATAGGGGTTTAGCAATCATAAATGCCTTAAATATGGCAATATATTTCAATGAAACTTAGTACAAAGGAGTTTTGTACAAGTGTTTTGCCAAATTTCATCAAGATCGGTCCATAATAGACCATAGCTCCCATATAAATCCCCTCTTCCGAAAATCACTTTAAAATGCATAAATCCCATACGAATGATAATATCAAGTTAATAGTCGACACAAATAGGTTTTATATAAGTAGAAATAACATTGCCAAAATGTATGAGAATCGGTCCATAATTTCCATAGCTCCCATATAAACCCACTTTAGGGAATCGCCCTTAAGGGCATAAAATCATATAGATGTTAGTATCAATGCATTGTTCTGTATTTGTATATTTTATTTTACATTTAGTAAAAGTGTTGGTCTACAATTGGCCACAGGTCTAATTTTTAGCTCACACGCAGAGAAAAAACATTTCTCAATATGGTTGCTCCAACAATATTATTTTCATTGCAGAGAAATTTTTCCGTCGCAAATATTCTTATTGTTGAATATATTTTATTTTAAAAACAATTTTGTTGTAGCAATTATAAATTTGTTCTCAACTCACAATTATATTGTTGGCACAACATGTTAAGCAATATGTTTAAATTAGAACCACATTATTGTTGTTAAAATTGCATGTGCAAAAAAAAATATTTTTATATTATATTTTGTTTGTAATTTTGAATTGACAACAAAATGTTTGTTTTGTTTTGGCAACAATATACATTATTAGTACTTGACAATAAGTATATTTTTATTCAGTTTAGTTTGCTTCTTGCATTGAGCTAGTTGTCTATCGGCAAGTTAAAATGTATTAGAAAATATGCTGAATGTATATTTAAAAAAGTGAATTATTTAAAATAAATTATTTTAATTAAAATTAAATTAGAAATAAATAAGTGCTTCATATTGTGAAAATATTTTAAATGGATAATATACAAAGAAAACTACATAAATGGTTATCTTCGGAGTGCTAAAAAAATGTGTCAGCTTGTACGAGTATTCAAGAAATTTCTTAGGTTTCATCATTCACAGGTGATAAATTTATCTTTTTATATCAAAGTGATTTATTTTACATAACTAAATTATAATTAATTTTAATAAAAACTTCCACACGATAAATTAATTGGCTTTTATTTATTTTTATGCACAATAATTGTTTCTCTACGCTAAGTATAGTTATTGTGATTTAACCATATTATTGTAATATACATGAATCAAGTACATATACAACAAAAATATGGTTGTAGATTAACAATATTTTTATTATGATTGAACCATATTATGGTACCACATCTAACCATAATATAATTTACAAACAACCATAAAATCTAACCATAATATGACATATTAAGTACTCGATTATGGTTGCTATTCACCATATTTTTTCTTTGCGTGCATACACAATGGTGCAGGTCATCATATGGTGGGTCTTGACCGACTATAGTTTCTCTCGTTTTTCTTAGGTTTAAAATGAACCAAACTGTTAGTTATTTATCCGTTTCAGATAATTTTGGTATTGATTTTATACTCAATATTTTGGCATATTTTGTTCATAACTGTACATTTTTGAATATTTTGGGCTTAAAAGCATATTTTGTCACATTTTAATATACACACAGGAAAAAAATCGGTAGAAAAACGGCAACGACAATGAATATTTAATATGATTAACTAAAATATTATTGTTATTGTAGGAAATTTCTTGATTTCAGAATATTTGTATAATTATAACTTTAAAATCATAATTATAACAGTAATAAACTACTATTGTGAAAGCAGTTACCATTATCATTCCTCACCCTAAAGCAATAAATGAAAGCATTCGATTGAAGCAATTACCGTAAATTCACATTTATATTGAAAATATTGGTTTCTGTAATTAAAAAGTTAATGGTAAAAAGAATAATTTTTTACAACAATATACTTTCCGTAATTGTAAATAATAATTGATCGTGCCAATCACTAACTAATATTCAATTATTGTATAAAACTTTAAATTCGGTGTTCCCAACAGACAAATATTTGACATTTATAAAATTTTTAAAAACGTAAAAAAATAAGAACAAATTATAAAAAGAATATCAAAATAAATATTAAATGTAAAACTTAAAGCAAATCTTCAATAAATTCCAATAAGGGTAAGTAAGCATCAATTTTACAATACATATACGCAGAAAAAGAATTAGTTGGAAAACTGTTGCAATAATGAAATAATTATAAAAGTAACTAATATTTTATTATAACTATTAAATATTGATTAATACAATAGATTTGTTATGCTGAACATATTTTAAACCTAATTATATTTGAATGATGAATCCTAAGAAAGTAAATTTGATCAGGGTAATCAATATGTGTCTTTTAAAAGATAATTAAAATAATTTTGAAAACACAACCGAATTTTAGTACTAATATTAATGGTTGTAATCATTTGTTTTATAAAGGTAACAATAAATTCAGTTAAGTTATTAAGAAGAAACTAAATTCGACGATTACAACCGAATATTTAGTTAATTTATTTTGACATGTATTTAATAAATTATTTATAAAAAAAGTTGAAGAAAATTGTACACAATAAAAAAATAAAAAAAATTATAAATACAAAGAAAAAATTTAATTCTTGTTTCTATTGATGAACGTTACCAAAGTTTGCACGGAACTATTGTAAGAGAATTGTAAAAAAAGACAAAAGGTAAGAGCATTGTAAAAAATAATACATATGAACGTTTTTAAATTTGTTACTTTTTAATATCCAAGAATTCTAGATAGACGTCCACTATGGCTATGTCAAGATTTTATAGGTGCGCGTATTATACATGTATATTTTATGTGTATTGTGGTATGTATAATTGTTGTATTAATATTACGACAATGTTGACGAGTTAATTTATTTTTCCTGCAGAGCAGTGAAACAGAATAGGTGCAATAAATCCACTGAAGATGAATAAATTATCCAGCTAAGAAGTTTATGCATGGTTCGCTCATATATATATATATATAGTCTGTTGTAAACTCCAAACAATAAGTCTCAATGTTTAGTCATATTTCATACCCTTTCCACTATAAATTCAACTATAACTGACACAACTTTTTGTTTTTTTTATTGAGTTTTTTTATATTCTTATGTAATATGTATGCTAAAAATTATTTTTAACTTTATTTAAGCCAAATAAATTGATAAAAATTACATAATAATTATGTAATTTATTTATAATTAAAACAATAAAGTTTTAGTTATTCCCATTTTACCTTACTAATAGTTTCAGTTGTTTCCACCGAATTGTATTTTTAAAACCGTTGTATGTACTATATTGTACTAAATTATTTGTTATCTCTACCAATTTATTTTTTGTTAGTACTAATAGTACGTAAAATATAGTACGTGCAACCGACTGAATTCGATTGGCAATAAATTCGGTTGCCACAACAAATCTGTTTTCTCTGTGTACATATGAGTCTTTTTATCTGGTAATTACAATTGTTTGGCTATTGCTGCTTTATGAGCTAGCTGTACGGATACATAAAATTGTAGTAAGTTTATATGTAAGTACAATCATCAATGTCATTGTTTTCAATGTTAATAATTACTTACCGAAATATAGAGTATTCATTTTACTCGACTTTTTCATTGTTCGAATAATCAAATAACTCGAAAATGCAGTTTTTAAATTACTCGAATAATAGAGTAAATCTTTTAAGTTACTCGAGTTATTCGAGTAAATTATACCTTAAAAATAAATAGGTCTAACAAATTTTGGTCTATCAATTCGAACCAAATTTTATATTAAAGGGTGGTGCTTTTGTCATTTTTATAACTCTATAAAATGACTAGTTTTTACAATGCGAAAAAAAGTAATGATACCCAATTAAAGGTGATTATCAATACTTTTGATAAAAATAAAAATTAAATGATGAGTTTTTATCCACTTTGGAATAATTAGCGATTTTGTCTCATAACCTCACTTTTTGTGCTACACAGAGGTTTTCATTTATATTCAAAATGTTTGTACAATATTTTTAAGTATCGGAGATCTACTAAACCCAGATTTATTTATATTTTGAGCATAAAATGTCTTTAAATGTTTAATTATAGCGAAAACATATCTCAACATCTTTAGTATCAAAACTACAGGATAAAAGATACTAGCTTTTTCAATAATTTAAAATAATTATGTCCAAATTTATCTTTAGACTTGAATTGTTCTAAATAAAACAAAAACTTACAAAATTATGCTCAGAATAATTTCTGTGCACCAGGTTTTAGAATGTTATATAATTCATTGTTCAATTATGTTTAATATTTAGAAGGCATGCGGATGATCATTTAATATTATACAAATGTATAAAGTTTTTAAGATAATTTACTCTTATTTATGTTATAGTGATCAAGTTATTATATTTTAGTTCAATTTTGTGCAAAAATGTTTCGCAACTCTTAATTTCCAAACAATATCGGCGTAAAAATATAAGAAATTCTATACAAATTTTATAAATATGTATAATAAATTAGTCAAATATACAATTAGTTAGAGCTACATACTTTTCTCCATTTAATGGACAAATTTATTGTAAATTTAAAATATATAATTCTTTTTCCCAAATGTACGCGTTAGAATTAACATAAAGAAAAAGTTCATATGCTTAACTTAATTTTAAGTCAAAATTCCTTCTATATTACGAATTCCATTCAAGCCATCATATCCCCTGTTGTAATTTAGGCATATATTCGGTTCTATTTACTAAATACAATTCCAATTTATGGTGCCACTTTTAGAATCTAAACATTCTTCAAAAACTTGTTTGAAAAAGGATATATTTAAAATATTTTTTAATCGAATTATTCGATTAATCGGCATAATTTGCCCGAATAAATTTTTACCCGAAATTCTTGATTTTAATTTAATCGAACAATTATTTGATTTTAATTTGTCGATTAATCGAACAAACAATAATCGAGTGAATACCCTATCGAAATACTTAAATAATCATAATTCTGGATGTCGAATCGTAAACGAAGTTTATGTGGTATATTGACTTTATCATTACTATGTCCTGTAAATTTACATTAATTGTTTGATTTAATACATTAATATGTTTAATGCGTTCATAAAAAAAACTTGATTTGTGTATAAATTTGTTGTTTAACATTATTGTATGGAAATATAACTGTATTGGCAAAACAAAAATTTGGGAATTGCAATGAATTATACTGATAGTACGTGGAACCGACAGAATTCGATTGGGAAAAAATTCGGTTGCCAGAACGAATCTGTTCTCTGTGTAAAATACATACTTTACAACATACTTTTGTAATTTTAATGACATATTTTTGCATAATTTATATTTAAGATGATAATTTTGCATATCTTCTATCTATAAAAATAATTTGCTAAGTTGTTATGTTGTTTAAAAAAAATATAGGAATCGGAAGTGATAACCAACTTTTTTAATGTAATTCGTATTTACTACCAAATATTGATAATTACAACTGAAAAAGTCTATTCGGTTAACTAATTTTAAACTAATCCAAAATTTTTAGTAACAGTAATCAATAATTGATTCTGAATATGCATGAAATTTAGTTGTGTTCCAAAAAACAGTATTCGGCATTCATAAACGAAAATATGGTTAATTACTTTTGACATTTTTGAAAAATAAAATTTAAGTTAATAGGTATATAAAAATGAAAAAATTTAAAACAAGAAATAATACATAAGACAAATCTTCAATCAATTGTTTGGTATTCCATAGATATCCAACAACAGCTCCCTATTAGATTATTGTAAGGAACTTAAATCATCCTATGACTTGTCACAGAGTACAAATATTTTATGTTGCAGGTGGATATGTAATTTTTCTTAACGATATTTAAATCCTATAAGGACAAAAACTTAAAAAAAAAAAAAAAAATAAAAGTAAAAAAAAGTACAACTAAAAATTTTAATTTTTTATTTGCATTTAAAAACTTTAGTTGAAGCAATCGAATTTTTTCAGGCAGCTCTAATAATATATTGGGGCTTATCAATGAATAATTTGGTTTTCGTAAACGATTTCAATGATAGTAATTGCAACCGACAAAAATCGATTTTCAAAAATTCGGTTGCCACAACGAATCGGTTTTCTGTGTGTAATTAAACTTTGGCTCACTTATACTTTTCGTCCTACAAATCCTTATGAAGCCAGATTTTGAAATTTTTATCAGAAATTTGTGTGTTTTTTCTAATCATTTTTTTCTTTCCAGAGATTTCTAAAGCTTCCAAACGTGGTCAAAAACTAAAAATTTGCTTACTTATAAGTATGTCCATCCTACAAATTCTAAAGGAGCCAAATTTTCCTATCAGGGAGCGGAGATACCCAATTATTAAAATTGATTTCATATATATATATATATATATATATATATATATATATATATATATATATATATATATATATATATATATATATATATATATATATATATATATATATATATATATATATATATATATATATATATATATAAATATATATATATATATATATATATATATATATTTTGTTTTTTTTTTAAGGTCTGTTTTGGTTTTAAGAAATTTTGATTCGCTATATTCATTATTTGCTCTCCAAATCATATCGAAAACTGATTTTACATTTCGGTCAGGGAGGGCTTTAACGTCGTTTTTTTTTTTTTTTCTTTTAAAATGTTGACTAATTTGTTGACTAACTATTATCCCATCAGATTCTAATCAGCGTTTGAAAAAATCCAACTGCTATCAAGTTTTTTGGATTGTCTAAAACTACAGCTACTGAAAATTGTAAGTAGTATAATTATAATTTTTTCTAGTCTAACACTTTCTTTAACTACTGCTACTTGCAAAAAAATAAAACTTAAAAAAAAAACGTAGTTAAAATGAAGCAGTATTTTTAAAAACAAAATAATTGACTACCACTTCATTTGTAGTCTAATTTTTATAACTACTTCCCTTACAATATTTTTTATTTTTACTGCTACCTTCAATATGTAGTTAATACTTAAAGAAGAGGTAGCAGTAAACTACCAGAGAGGTAGCAGCAAAAGTAGTTTTTGCAGCAGCAATAAACAAAGAACAACAAGAAAACATAAGTGTGCACAATGCGTTGTTTTTTATAATAAGACTTAAATCATTAGCTTTTATTTATGTTCTGATTTTACAAGGTTACCATTTTTATAAAATATGTGTGTATTATTTAATTTGTAAAATTTCTTTTATAAAATAAAGGAAATTTGTTCTACTTTGTATTGCATTTAAATGCGTTTTTGTTTTCTTTATACATTTTGTATACACTACACCACCATAGGTGATTGGCATAAGAAAAATAATACCAATCGACTCAAGATCATTTTGATGAGTCGATTTATCGTTCGTCTGGTCGGCTGTCCATGTAGACAATTAATATAATTTGATAAAATTTGCTACATATCATTATTTTTACCTATTGAATTTGAACTTGAGTTTTAACCTACAAAAATTCGTTAAAAATGAGAATATTTTAATGAAATTTAGAAATAAGTTTTTTATAAGTTTAAATATATTTACTAAATTTCACGAAGATCGGTTCATAAACAAATGTTGGTATCGTGTTAATATTTTACAAATACATATAAAAGTTTAAAAGTTTCTTCCAATATTTAAAAATGTATAAATCAGATTGGAAATTACATAAATTAAAAATAAAAATATCCTTTCTTTGATTTTGTTTTCCGCCAAAGAAAATAATGCCTTACAACTGAAATTTACTACATTTTGTAAGTAAAGAAAAAATCCCGTATTTATTTTATTTATGATTTGATTTTTAAGCTACTTCATTTTTTATTTAAACTACTTCAACTGCTACCTCTGCTGTTACATCTGCTGCTCCCTCTGCTTTCTATTTACTACTTTTAAAACTAAACAGAATGTAGCAGTTTTTTTTAGGAATGTAGATATAACTATAAATACTTACGTATATGTGAAAGTAGCAGCAGCAATAAAATTGTGAAAACTACAATAATTTCAGAATTTAAGGTTTAGACTACAACTAAAAATACTGCTACCAAAAAGTGAAGGTAGCTGTAGTTTAAGCAAATGCACGACAATTTTAGTTATATTTTACTGCTACGACTACTTGGAGTCTAGTTTTTCAAACGCTGATTCTAATAGCTTCAAATCTTTAACTGCAATTAGGGAAAGGAAAAGCGTCAAAATTTTATTCATAAATTTTTTTTTATAGATTTTCGGATTTGTTTGTGCATTTTTTTATTATAATAATCAGGGCAAGTTTTTCAAGCTTTTCGCTTGGAAAGTAAGCATTTGCATATTTCAAAAGAATTTCACAAAAAATGCTTATATTTTAAATATTTGCATAAATTTGCATATAATGGATACAAAAGTTAGTTTTCTTAACAAAAACACAATTTTTTGGTGATTTTTTGGAGTTCAATCAAATGATTTCTAAACATTTTTTGTGAGTATTTTGAGTACATTGTAAATATTGTAAAGAAAAAAAATTCGGAAGTGTCAAATATGATACTTAAAATTAAAATAGTTATATTTTTATAAACTTTGAAATTTATTTGAGATTGAAAGTTAAAAAATGCATATTTGTGCATATTTTCTACACATTAATATATAAGAATGCATAAATTCGTTCTATTTTTGCATATTTCTTTGCATATTATACCATTTTTTCGTGCTTTTTCAAGCGCATATTCCAATTATTTTTGTGCATATAAAAACTTGCCCTGATAATAATATTATATTTCCTGCCTTTGGCAGGCTTATACCGCTTGTATTATACTAAATAGCATAATCTATACAAATAAAAAAGTAACTTTACTAACTGACTGACTGAATGACTCACTGACTGATTCATCATCCCACAACCCAATCACCTGAAGCTAAAAAGATGAAATTTTAATCTGATTTTTGGAAATTTTAATGTTTTAGGGAATATAAACTTTTAAAATCGGCAACTTTTCGATCAGATGCTCTTGATTCGCAAATATTTTTTATAATTTCGAAAAATTTTAGTAAAATAAATTTTTTATAATTTTAGCATAATTGTCATTAAAATATTTTTAACAATTCAAAAGTTCAGTATATGAAACAGATTATGAAATGCTAATAGAAATCATGTTGAGGACAAGTTTGACAACAAAGTCATCTACATATGTTGGCATGTTACTCCATTAAAAAACGACAGGATTAACTTGATGTTGGTGGCCTGGCCTCGATCTTAAGCAGCACCCAATTACTTTTGTTTTATATGACTGATTATAATGTCGCTCTGCTTGTTGTGCAGAATTTCTATGCCCTTTATTCAAAAAAGTTGTCAAAATTTGTAGGAATCTGTTGACATTGTGTTCTATGACTAATCATGGACCCATCATAGAGACAATCTTCAGGATTTAGATAACTGGGATAACAACTGTTTTAGGGTTGAAGTTTTTATTTTCTCTGTTCTTGTATGAAGAATTTTTATCAAGGATAAAAGTCAAAGTACTATTTAACTTCAAAAAATGTACGTAAAGATGAAATATGAATGCAAACACGGACAAAAATGAAAATAAGAAGCATCCCATTATACAATTCTTTTACCGTTTATGATTTTTGTCCGTCTACGAGGGATGTTTTCTTTAAAAACAGGTGTCTGCGTCCGCCTAGTGGAGATTAATTTATTTTAAAAATGCCACCTAAACCATGAGACCTAAAAAATTGTCCGCCTACCGGAGCTGTCCGGCTATGGGAGCTGTCCGTTAAGGGAACTTTTGTTGTATATCTTTTTTTCATTTCAATGTGATACAAATTAACATACTCCCTCTTCTACTCGTTGTATTTAAATTCAAAATGTTTTGGTAAACAAATCTTAATGACTTTTGGTGATTTTACTATATATAGAGCTGTATCCTATAAATATAAGAGAATCTTATTTTGGTCAAAATTTTATAAAAAATATTAGGATTTTTTTCGAAGACATAGTGGTATTTTTTTGTAGAAAGAAACGATTTTTTTGTTATATAAAAATAATGAAAGGTTTCGTTGTTTCGGAAAACGAGAAAATCGGAAATATTTTTGAATTAAAAAATATATGCTAAATATATAGTTCTGTAATGCTAGCAATTGTTTTCCTTTGTTGTTGTTGCTGTTGTGGTAATAATCTATAACTAACAATCAATTCAATTTTTTCTATGTATACAATAAATAATAAAAAAAGTGGCCATAGAATTTTATTGTTGTCGTTTTTGATGTAAAAGACAAAAAAGCAACAACAATAAGAACCAAACAAAAAAAAAAAAAAAAAAGTTGTGAATGAAATGACTTTAGACCTTGTTGGAATGTGGTATGGTGAGACAGCAGCAACTGGTCTCTGAATTAGAGATACCCAAAGTCCGTTTATGTCTCAACTACCAGACAAACAAACATACAAATTCTCATATATACAATTGAGAAACAAATACAAACATCTATTAAGTATTGAATTATTTTGTTAATACTTTTTTCTATTTAATTTGTATTTTTTTCATGACGATAATGTTTTTTATTTCTCTTAAATAGTCTTTATTTTTATTTTCTATAGCTTTTAAATATCTCTTTAGCTAATAGGTTTACTCTTATTTTAAGTTTTATTATGACTCTATTATTATTTTTGTTGTTATCATTATTATTAGCTATTATTTATTTTTATTTCATTTTAATTCTCTATGTTGAATTAATTTGAGAAAATATTGAGTATAAGTATTTGTGTGTGTGTGTATGTGAGTTGTTCAAAACCAAATTGTTTTTTTTTATTAGATTAGCAACTACATTTATTTATTAGCAAAGTATTGGTGAGAAAAAACACATCTATGAAATGGAGAACACCAAAAAAAAAGTGATAGCAATTTTTTACTAGTATAAGTGACAGATGCTGTATATGTTAAGAGAGGTTTTGTTGTTGTTAATGTTTTATTATTTATTTTTTTTTTTTGGGTGAAAGGGGTTCAAAATGAGGGAGGCAGCTTACAATTAATAATGGCGGCATTGAAATATATTTGCTCCCTATTGTGATTATTTTATTTATACATATGTATGTATGTGTGTAAGTATAGTATATGTGGATATTTGTTCATTCATTTTATAAAAACGAAATAAATTAAACAACGCAAAAAAAACTAACAAAATTTATAAAGAGAAAAAAATACGCAACAACAAATTCATTAATATATTTTTTGTTTTTGTTTATAAAAAAAATCAAAACAAAATGGCGTACGTTTCGTATGTGGAATATTACCTACACATATTGTTAATTTGCATGAATATTAGTTTACTCGGTTTTAGATTATTATTATTATTTTTGTGGAATTGTAACTAAATGTTACGCACTTTTTAATATAATGAATTAAATTATTACATTTTTACAAAATATATTATTTAGATTTACAGTGCTATTCTCGAATTCATGACAATTATCAGTCATTAGTTATTGTCATGTGCTATTATGAATGTGTCAACTATCATCCAAAAATTTATAGAAAACATTTTTTTGAAAACTATAAAAAAAAATTTTTCCTTTTAGTAACAATTTTTTTTACTATCACAATAAATTTGTTTGTCGCTCAGTCGAGAATAGCACTGTTAATATTGAAAATCGAATTAACGAATCGGTTTGAGAAGTTTCGATGAATTTCGATCGATTTTAAAAATCATTTTTCAACAATGATATATTTTCCATTATACAGCTCATGTTAAAAAGAATTAATTTTAGAGAATATAAAAAATTATGTAATAAAATCTAATAGAAAGTGATTTAAATATAATTTTTATCAATAACAGAAACGTAAATATAGTACATCACATATTTTTTCGATTTTAACTCGATTTGTTTTCGAAATCGTTTTCCATCACATACCTGTATAACTTTTTGTTTAATTTTCTTCATTTAACAGACATTTTTATTTAAAGTAACTTAAAAATATTTTAAACAAAGATTTCTAATTGAAAAAAATCTTGAATTTAATAAAACTTACATTTTTTAAAATTTAATCATTTAAATTTTCTATGCAATTTTGAAACTGTTGAGTGCTTGAATTGAATAAAAATCTTTGCTATTTATTTTGGACAATTTTAACCCTTAAAAAAATGTATTATATGTCAAATGTCGAAAAAATAATAATTACGTTTTTAGTTAAAAAAAAATAAAAATTAAAAAGTTTTTTTTAAAAAAAGTGGTTGTATCTTTAAAGATACACTGGAAAATTAGGTTAGGTTGTAAGGATGACACCGACTATTTCAAAGTCGGTGCCCATTAGGGTATTCACTCGAATATTGTTTGTTTGATTAATCGAAAAATTAAAATCAAATAACTGTTCGATTAAATTAAAATCAAGAATTTCGAGTAAAAAATTATTCGAGCAAATTATGCCGATTAATCGAATAATTCGAGTAAAAAAAATTTAAAGATTTTCTTTCTTAACTAGCTTTTAAGATGTTTTAATTTCAGTTTTTAAAAAATTTAGCTTGAAAACAATGTTTCAATATTTTTATAGAATGTTTAGAATCTAAAAGTTGCACCAAAAATTGTAATTTATTAAAAAAATTGTATTTAGTAAAAAGAACCTAATATTTGCCTAAATTACCGCACGTAGTTAAAGGTCGTTCTTCAATTACAAAAATTTAATAAAAATATTAACGTCACTTTAAAAAATTATAATGTAAAATTCAAATAATTCTTTATAATTTTAATAATTTGGAAAGGATAAAGAAAATTGACTTTCCTTTTGATATTAAATATTTTATAAGAAATAAATTGGAGGTTTTTAAACGTACACGTACATTTGGGAGAAACAATTATATTATTTTAAATTTACAATAAACTTGTCCATTAAATGAAGAAAAGTACTAATTGTATATTTGACTAATTTATTATACAAGTTTATATAATTTATACAGAATTTTTTATATTTTTAAACCGATATTGTTAGGAAATTAAGAGTTGCGAAACATTTTTGCACAAAATTGAACTAAAACATAATCAGGTGATAACTATAATGCAAATAAGAGTAAATTATCTTAAAACCCGTATACATTTGTATAATATTAAATGATTATGTGAATGTGTTCTAAATATTGAACATAATTGAACAATGAATTATAAAACATTCAAAAACCTGGTGCACAGAAATTATTCTGATCATGATTTCCTAAGTTTTTGTTCTGGTTTTAGTAGATCTCCGATACTTAAAAATATTGTATAAAAATTTTGAGTATAACTGAAAACCTCTGTGTAGCACATAGATTAGTATGTGTCCAAATTAAAAAGTGAGGTTATGAGACAAAATCGCTAATTATTCCAAAGTGGATAAAAACTCATACTTAATTTTTATTTTTATCAAAAAGTATTGATAATCGCCTTAAATTTGGTATCATTAGTTTTTTTATAGCGTTTCAAAAATGACAAAAGGCACCATTTAATATAAAATTTGTTTCGAATTGATACACCAAATTTAGACCTATTTATTTAACTATCAATGAATATATTAAATATAGAGAAACAACGACATTATCAAAACAAAAGAGATAAAAATATTCATAAATATTTACGCAAATTTTAATTATATATTATTTTGGAAAGACTTTTTCTTATTTTAAGCTATATTTTGGTTTTCATATTTTGTTTTCTAGACTAAGCCACACAAAATGCTTGTTTTTTTTTTTAATAAGCATTGGAAAAAACGAGTAAATTTTTAAGGTATAATTTACTCGAATAACTCGAGTAACTTAAAAGATTTACTCGATTATTCGAGTAATTTAAAAATTGCATTTTCGAGTTATTTGATTATTCGAACAATGAAAAAGTCGAGTAAAATGAATACTCTAGTGCCCATAGAGACCAAGGTGGTTCTTTAAAAGCTATACTCCTTTTCTTCGTATTTTAGTGCATTCTACACCTTCCATTTCGTTGCCTTGATATATTCAATGAAAATCCAAGGATTTGTACCTCTGATATCAGTCAGCCTCTGAAAGAAAAAAAGATCCAAAAACATTAAATCGCCTATTGGATAGGGCAGAGCATTCACATAAGAAGTGATAGCTGTCTTCAACAGCTTCCCTACACCACTTACATGTATCATCCTCTTTAATTTGTAATCTTACCATATGCTTACCAAGAGTATTGTGACCAGTAATTAGATTAATTACAATTCTCAATTGCGTCCTATTCATTTCCAGAAAAATATTACTATATTTTATTTTTTCTTCCTCCCATAATTGCTTAGTCTGTATAAAACTGTCAGATTCTTGCCATCGACTCGACCATACAGTTCTCGATTCTTGTTTAATTTTTTTAATGACCAAGGATAGGGGTAAATTTCGGCTTGGAAGATACTACAATCGGTTTTCAAAAGATAAATATTCAAATTTAGTTCATTCACCACATCCAGTTCCATCACTGATCTTAGAATCATCAGTGTAAAAATTTAATTCTGATAACTTTTGACATTTCCTGTTAGCCAATCATCCAGTGATGGAAAAGTGGTATTTAATTCCTCTTCCATTACATTGTAGGGCGTTAAATAGTCTGTTATACAGCTTCCAGTCACATCCCTTATTATCTCCGAATGACGCATCAATTCAGTTTTCAAAGAATCAATTTGCTTTAGTCTGTTAAGGGTTATCCCTGCTGATTGTTTAACATGCAAATCCAAAGGTATAACTTTTAATAGGACCTCTAACGCTACTGTTGGCATAATTTTCATCGTCCCCGTGATACTCAACAGTTCTCTGGACAGTTACCCTAACAAAAATTATTAAAAAAAAAAAATTGGAAAACAGAAGAAGTAGCTTTGTAAATTGTAGTATAAAATGTAATAAAATGATCAGAAATAAGATATATTAATCCAATGATTATCAAAAATTCAAGCATTTATGTACTTTTTGAATTTAAAAATGTATTTATTTTGAATTAAATTCTGTCAAATCTGGCATCAGGCGGGTGTACAAAATATAAATTCGGTTTTTGACGATTTTTTCTTATTTATACTTCAAGATGTGGACACTCTTTTTGGTGAGAATGTTGTACATCGAAGGATAATAATTTATAAGCATTTTCTAACTTAAATTCAATCTGACGCATGGGCTTAAATCCAGGTTTATGTTGATGTATCCTTTTGTACAATTGCCAGTTATTAACAACTGTTATATCCTAAAGATACTTTATATGTCTAACTTCGTCTTTTCATTAGAATTTTATGAAGACTCATTGAACTATTCATTAATTCAACTCCACCCATGTGACAATTGTAGTCCTTTATAATTTGAGGACACATACTAATTTTTACGGTTTTATTGAGTCGTTAAGTAACTCGTGGTTGAGGAACAACTCTAGTATCTTAAGTGCAGTCAGGCTGATGTTTGACCTACGAGAATTTTGCGTCTGACTCTCGCATTGGCTAGGGTTTGTCGTCGAGTGAATATATATTCACAGTTTTCGAGCCTTTTCTTTTGTCATATCCATTCGGATTATATAAAACTCAGAATTGATAAATTCGGAAATTCTTACTTTCTATACGAAGGTATAGATTGGCTACAGTTTTTGAAGGAGCGTTCTATTGTGTCATACACTGGCAATATATCGCAATAGTTAGCATTTTAGTTTCAAAGCCTCCCAAAATAAAAACAGTTTTATTCATTCTGTCAAACGTTTTCACAGTTGTTGATTGTTCTATATTAATTTCAGCACCACAGAGTACATGTTTTGCTCCGATGTAAGTTGACACTAAATTCACTTCTATATTATTTTTCCAAGACAGCGAAGTTTCATATATTCCAATTATATACGCAATATATTCTTAATTGGTCCCACGTTCGAATTTCAGCATACTCTACAAATGTAAAAAAGTTGTCCATATAAAAAATTTGGTTTTTATCTTGGTTCGGAATATAGTGAGATCCTGCATCAATTAAATCCCCCTCGTTTGTATCATCATTGAACATACAGATAAAATAGTTCTGAACGGACACGTGACAGGTCAATAAGAAAACCAATAAGAATAAATGTTGGAGTTCGCCAAGGTTTTTGAACGTGATATTCGATATTGACATGTGCCAATCTATTCAAGTATTCAAACTAAAATCCGGTCATTTTCCGAAGGTTCCACTACACAGCAAAAATTGCTGCATACCCAGAAGCAGGTTTGTAAGGGAGAGATAAGAGAACTCTCCCTTGCCAACCTGCTTCAAGAAGGCATGATTTTTGTTCATGAGGTCCCACTTGGTAGGTCTCTTTGCTGCGCTACGTATTAGGTTCATACATGTCTCTATTTTGCACATATATATGATGAATAGATGTGATGAATCATGCCTATTTTATGTGAATCTTTAAGAGATCCCACACTGAAAAAAGTAATTTCAATGAAAGAAATACATTAAATGAAATTCATTAATTTTTTCCAAGAATTTATTAACTTAAAGTACGAATTCATTGCTTCAATGAAAATATTCATTAAATTTCAATGAAAAAATAAACGCTATTATGAACATTACATTGAAACCATTCATTAAATTTATTTCTTAATACAATAAGTAAATCAGTTATTTGATTTAATGTATTAGTTCATTGAATTAATTTATTCAATGTACTAATACATTGATTTAATTAAGAAGAAGCATTACACAATGAACAAAAGCATTGAACCAATGAAATATTTCATTAAATTATATTAAAATAAATGCTTTCTAATGGGAAATAAAGTAAAACGAAAACAAATACATTTCAGTTTTCTTTTATCTCTTAACAAGAAATGACGCGTTTTTAACAAAAGACAAAAAATAAAAAAAATCAGTGTTGTGTTAAAAACGAAAACAATTAAAAACTAAACAAGTTATAAATCGAATTATTAAAATACATAAATATAATTTATTCGCAAAGGAAAAGTCGAGCAGCATAATTGAATACACCAAATTAAATAACCAAAAGAAGGAATTTGGAGACTTGCCTTCCTAACACGTAAGTTCAATAATGTTTATGATTTTAAACAGTTTTTAAATGCTATATTTCATTTATATATATGTAGATAAAACCACTAAGACGCAGAAGAATGTGTTATTAGCCTCAAATACCAGGGTTTCAAAAAATATTGTGATTTCAAAACCAGAGGATTCTATTCGTAAGTAAACATAAATATATGAAATATTTAAATTAAATTCTTAACAAAAATTTATTACAGACTGATTAAGATTTGGATGCTACATCTGGTGATCGTCAAAATAATGGAATTTCTATAGACAAAAAAGATTTAAAGGTAACTAGTTCAAATATTTTAAGCAATTGAACGAATTTTAAAAATTTTATTTATAAACTTTTTTTGTTCAGGATAATGCTGTTGTTATATTAATGTGGCATCTAAATGGATATTTCATACCATATAGAGGACAACAGGAATTACTATATTATTATAAATGACAAAACATTTTGTTTACTAAATTGTTTTTAGTGAAATGTAATATTTTTATATTTATATTTAATTTTTGCTTATATTAACTCAATATCATATATTTTAATCATTTAATTTAAAATAAAATAAAAACCAAAAGCACAGAACAAGCCTATTTTTATAATACATTTTTAATGTATAGTTTCATTGGGACAAAATATTAGTTCATTGAAATCAATGTACTCTTCACTGGAATTATTTAATTAATTTAATGAACGTGTTCATTGATTCAATATAAGAAGAAATTTAATTAATGAACTTGTACATTGAATTATAATATTAATGTATGGCAATACATTGTTTCAATGAACCTGTAATTAGTGCACAAATTCATTGTAACAATGAACTTTTTCATTGTATTTATGTACCTTTTTGGTTCAGTGCAAAAGCAATGAAATCATGCCTTTTTGAATTAAAGTAATGCATTTATAAAAACTATTATTATTCTTTTATTTATTTGATTTATTTTATAATCAACTTTTTGAATAATAAAAATCTGAAATTTATTAAATCAGTTCAACTAAATTGATTCAAATGGCTTTTTTATTGGAGTAATCCTTAATTGTTGAATCTGCAAAAAAAAAGTAACTAAAAATTTGTTATTTGAAAAAAGAAAATATAATATATGCTTCCAACTCATGGGTCAAAATATCGAAGACGTAGATAGCTTCCTTTATTTGGGGAGCATAATTACTAGAACCGGAGGTTATAATATAGACATATATAACAGACTTTGTAAAGCTCATCTAGTGTTCTGTACTCTTAACAAATTCTGGAGGTCTCAGAACATTTCAACTAGTACTAAGATCAATTATTTAAATACCTACGTCAAATTTGTACTACTCTATGGTTTTTAAACATGGAACATCAGAACAAATAGTCTTCAAGCGCTTGTAAATCGATGCCTCCTACGTATACTGCGTATTTACTGGCCAGCTTCTAATTCAAATCGAGAGCTACTCAGTCGGACTCTTCAGAATCCTTTTAAAGATGACATACAAGTGAAAAAGTATTGATAGAATTCTAAAATGTTATTATACAGTGAATTTTTCGATTTCTATATTAAAGTTGTATATTAAATCTAGTTAAAATCAGTCCTTTAAATACTGATTTTAATTTTTTTGCTTTATTAGTAAGTAAAAAAAATACATTCTAGATTTTCTAAATAGGTCGAAAATTGCGCTTAATTTAATATTTAAAATGTATTTTTGGATTTTTTTTTCTTTTCTATAAAAAAATTTTATGCCCGTCCTTCCGTCTATCTGTTTGTAATTTTATTAAATTTTCAAAATCGTTTATTTTTATACTCAAAAACTAAACATGTATAGACTTCCTTTATTCCATAGATTTTTAGTTATTTAAATAATTATTTTTGATTCTTTTTCCTAAATGTAAAAAAATGTTTAACTTTGATAGCTCCTTACAAGAAAAAACATAATCTAGCTGATGATTTTAATTGATATTGACACATAATTTTATCTATTTTTAGGGACACTCCAGAAATAGATTCTTACTTGTCTTCTTTGGACTTTAATGTTTTATATAATTTCGATATTAGTTTTTCAGCTCTAAATAATCAAAATTGTTGTAGATTTATAAATCTGGATAATATCTCAAATTATTCAAAGGATCTGAATAATAAAAAATTTGCTGGTATAGATAAAATTTCAAATTTTTTAATTAAAAAATTCCCCATTAAAGCTTTTGAGTTTTTAGTTATAATTTTTAATAATTGTTTAAATAATGCCTATTTTCCAGACTCCTGGAAAATTTCAAAAATTGTTGCTATTAAAAAAAAAACAAATTGTAATGATATAAATAATCTTAGGCCTATTTCTCTATTTTCAAATTTGGGGAAATTCTTTGAGAAAATTATTCGCGAAAAAATGGATTTTGGTTTAAATAATAATTACATATCAAATTTACAATTTGGTTTTAAAAAGGGACATTCTACGGTTGATGCTCTTTCAAAGTTTCAAAATGATGTTATTTGTAAATTAAGACAACGTTATTGTACTGTGGCAGATTCTCTTGATGTAGAAAAAGCTTTTGATAGAGCATATCATAACGGTATACTTTTTAAAATGAATAACATTGGATTTAATTCTCACATAATAAAGCTTTTTTAATAATAGATGTTTTTGTATTGAATAATACTTTATCTGATTTTGGTCAAGTTTCATGTGGTGTGCCTCAAGGGTCTATATTAGTGCCTCATTTATATAATATTTTTATTTACGATTTTCCTCAAAATTTTTTAAATTCTACTGGTATTCTTTATGCAGATGATTCATTACTATATGCTCATCATGAGTCTCCGTTAAAAGCTCTTCAAATTGTGTCTAGACATTTAGGTTAAGAATAAAAATTAATGCTTCTAAAAGTGAGCAATTTGTTTGAGAAATGCATCTGGCAAATGTGCTTATTTCGTTGTTCCTGAAAGTAAAAGACTGAAGCTTTTTCTAGGTGGTGTTGAAATACCTTGTAAAGACAAATTTAAATATCTAGGTATTATCTTTAATAAACTTTTTAAATTTAATGAACATGGCAAATTTATACTTAATAAAGTTAATCAAGTTAAACGATACTTTGGCAGAATTTTAGTACATAAATCATTGCCGGTTAGAACTAAATTGTTAATTTATAAAACTTGTTTAGGACCCGTGTTATTGTACGGTTTTCCAATTTATGAAAAAATTTGAAATTTTTGAAAGATCTGTATTACGATTATGCATTTCAAAGAACTTTATTTCGAGTTGTAAAAGATATTCTAACATAACAATATATAAAGAATCAAAAGTAACTCCATTGAGTTTTTATGTAATTGATTTAATTAAAAATTATATTAACAGATTGATTTTGCACGAAAATATTGTTCTTAAAGAGATAATTGCTTCTCAAAGAGATTACAGTTGGACAAATACAAATTATCTATCTCCTTTTGGTTTACGAAAAAAAAAATATTGTCTTTAATTTAGCAAATTCTTCACCGGATTTTTTTAAAAAGACATATCCTGGCACTCACAGAGGTTAGCTATATTTATTCTGTAGGTTTGTTTTTAGTTTGTAAGTATTAATTTTAAGTCTATTTTATTTTATAAGAGATATTATACTATCATGACACAGTTAGCTTCGGGAGCAAGAGCATTTTTCTTTTATCTAAAATTATATTTTCTATTCATAATATAGTTAAGTTTGGTACTGATTATAATATATATATATATATATATATATATATATATATATATATATATATATATATATATATATATATATATATATATATATATATATATATATATATATATATATATATATATATATATACTGGGGAATATATATATATATATATATATATATATATATATATATATATATATATATATATATATATATTATAATCAGTACCAAACTTAACTATATTATGAATAGAAAATATAATTTTAGATAAAAGAAAAATGCTCTTGCTCCCGATATATATATATATATATATATATATATATATATATATATATATATATATATATATATATATTTTAAGACAATACAATATAATCTTAAATATTTCCTAATTATTTTTAACTTTATGATCAAATATTGTTATAAAAAAGGCTCAATAAAATTTAACTTTAACTTTATCTATTTTTATTCGGTACTCAACCTTATTATGAAAATTTTAATTTCAAAATTCAATTAAACGCCACATTTGTTACATTTTACCCCAACGTGCATTGTAATAACATCTACTTAAGCATATCCAAAAAATTATAAGCAGCCTGAGAATATATTATAAAAACAAATTTAGTTCATATTATTTTTATAAAAATCTATAAGCACATTCATTAAATATTCTTGAAAACTAAGTAATATTAACGCCCTTCTACTTACTCTACACTCTTTATGGCTCTGTATTCTTCATACCAACAATCAACCCATTCATATATTCATTTATTTTATTCATTGAATTTGTAGTCGTCATTCAACTTAAGGCATTCGAAAAAAAATCTCCTCATAAACAGGATATTTTTTTCTTATTATTTTCGTATGTTTTTTTTCGTTTTCTTTTGTGAAATAATTAAAATTTCTGGGAAATCTCATCAAACCAGAACAAATGAAAACAACAAAAAAAGAACCAAAAATTGAGAAACAAATTAAAGTGGCAGAACGAGCCAAATGAAAAATCTTTACTCTTATACAACAACATTAACTAAATAAATATGTGCTCGTTATCAGTTTACAAAAAGGAAATCACCATCATCATCATCTACATCATTTCAACTACATGTTCACACACTCTCTAGAAAAAAAATTCGAAATGAAGAAGATTCAGGGATAAATACTCGCTTAACGAAAGGTTGCTTATATATGTTTAAGGAATCAACAAAATTTAACAACTACCAACACATGTACATCTATATACATATGTATGTATATAGATGTACGTGTTTAAGTTAACGTATGTCGAGGTATACTGGGGAATAATTGAATATGGTATTTTTCTCATACTCATTGAAAAATTCACCACATACGTATTGAAAACGATACCATTCGGTGTCAATAGTATCAAGGTATCAAGTTGATACCACTTCAGTATCAAATTATTTATTTTGTAAATTTAAAATTTGCAATCCACCGATATCAGAAAGCCGATACCGTAAATTGTCAATGTAACCACAACTAAAGTGGATTTTTAATCGATTTTTTTCCCTCAGTGTAAGTGATAATAATGAAAAAGATTGACTTCTGGTGAAGTTATAGGGAAGAATTACAGACCCAACGCTAGAGATATATTTATTGAAAACAAAAAAAATTATACCTGAGACCATTGAATAATTTTATTAAAACTAAGTAATTTTTTTAATTATTTAAAATTTATTTATTTATTCTTTATTTATTTATTTATTTATTTATTTATTTATTTATTTATTTATTTATTTATTTATTTATTTATTTATTTATTTATTTATTTATTTATTTATTTATTTATTTATTTATTTATTTATTTATTTATTTATTTATTTATTTATTTATTTATTTATTTATTTATTTATTTATTTATTTATTTATTTATTTATTTATTTATTTATTTATTTATTTATTTATTTATTTATTTATTTATTTATTTATTTATTTATTTATTTATTTATTTATTTATTTATTTATTTATTTATTTATTTATTTATTTATTTATTTGTTTATTTATTATCTTTTTATGGCCAGTATTCGATCATACATTCGTCCTATTTATTTTAAAATTTATATATAAAATCCAGTGTAACTTTAGCTAGGAATTCGTAGAATTACCCTCTGAATTCTCAATCAAAATAAGTTAACTTGTGAAAAATGCTTTAAAAATCTTTAAATATTAATGATCTTATTTACCAACACACTATTTAAATTCCTCTACAGTATTAAAATTCCATTCAAATCGAAATATATTTTTGTGCCTGATAACTTGCATTAGTGTGAGTCTGTGTATTTACAAAAACAAATGAATTTAAAATACATTAAGATCCTTCCTTCTTCACAATAATTCTTTGGTTTTGTATCTACTTTAATGTTGTTCTACTGGTTTTTTTTTTGATCCTAAACAAATTTACATATAACATTCGACAACAACTATGTATGTATGTAGATGTATTCAGAAATATGCCAAAACAAGAACAAAACACAAATATTTCTTTTTTTTTTAAGTTGTTTCCATTAATAGTGTGAAGATTTAGCCTGTAAGTCTGCATTCCTTTTGGGAAGTTTTATTTTTTGTGAAGTTTTTTTTTTTTTATTTTCTTTCTTACATTTGTTTAAGATCCTAAATTTGCAGTTACACTATAAAGACTTAGCAAACGATCAGACAGACAGACAAACAAATAAATACACAAACAAACACAGTGAATGCGAATAAACTACATTAACCAGCCAACAATAATAACAATCCTTTGGAATGAAGTTCATTATCAATATAGCAACTATTCAACAATAACAAGAGTTATGTGCATGACCGCCTGCCTGCCTGACTGCCAACTAAAACAACTACAACGACGCTTTATCCAGTTTATGTTGCTGCCACACTTAAAAGTTTTTGTGTTCATTTTTTTCCTTAAAGAATTTCCTATTCATAGACTTTTAGTCTTCGTTTGTTCAGCGATCATGTTTTCCTTAGTTAGATACTCAGCGGGTTGTATGAAAAATTTATACATACAGACATATACAATACATATGTATGTATGTATGTTCTATTTTTGCTATTAGAGTTGGAAAGGTATGAATTCTTAATATTTCTATATATAATTGAGTTATTTTGCTATCTCTCACTGTTATTTTTTTTTATTTCAATTGATCACCATATATCTAAATATATAAATAATTAGGGGACGGATTTTTATGAATTTATTTTTTGAAAATCATTTATAATTAGAAGGACAGTCTTTATCTAAATACGATATTTGAACATAGAAAAATTGAGGCTGATTTCTTTTTAATTTTCTCAAATCCTTTATAATATCAATTGAACTAATTTGAGCACTTAATGAATCAAAACCCTTTAAATCCATAGTTGGAACAAACAATTGAGAGATTAAATTTAATATTTCTTGATGTTGGTACTAGTTAACATTTTTACTGCTTTAGAGTTGTTGAAGAAAAATGTTACCTTGTTACTGTGTAAATTTTTTTTTTTACCATCATAAAATGGTACCCTTGTTATGATCACATTTTTTAAGGATTTTTTTAAGGTATTTATGAGAAAAAATTTAATTTAATTGAAGGAAAACGTATTTTGGGTTAAATTTTGCTATTTTTGTTAAAGCTTAAATTTTTTTGTCGAAATTTCCGTTTTTTGGTGAAATTTTGATTTTTTTGTGAAATTTCGAATTTTTTGTACATTTTTGTATTTTTAGGGAATTCTCGGATTTCTTGATAAATTTTTTAATTTTATGTAAAATTTTGAATTTTCAGTGAAATTTCGAATTTTTGGCGATATTTTGGATTTTTAGTGAATTTTTGGTGAAACTTCAATTTTTTTGGTGAAATTTTTAGTTTTTTCGAGAATTTTTTTTAAGTTTAGATTTTTCAGTGTTGATTGTGATTTTCGATTTTGGGTGAAATTTTAAATTTTTTACGAAATTTCAAATTTGTGTTATTTCGAATTTTTAGAAAACTTTAGAATTTTATGTGAAATTTCCGATTTTTGGTAAAATTTCGTATTTTTGTTGAATTTAAAATTTTTTTGTTAAATTTTCGATTCATGGTGAATTTTTGTGAAATTTTTAAAATTTGGTGAAATTTAAAGCGCTAAATATTAAAAATAATTTCTTCATACAAAACATTTGTCAGTTTGCTGTTAATAAAGTGCAGCATGTTCACCCTCTGCTTATTTTGAAGGTAAAACATGTAACATATTTTTGAAATTTAGAGGCAACACTATTAGAAATGAAGAATCACAGCCATTTAAAGAATTATATTTTTTTTTTTCAGAATAGAACGCAAAAGAGGGCACAGGGCAGAAAAAAGGTAACATTTTAGCCAGAAAAGAAAACGCTATAAGATACCCATCTCGTAATAATTGGTTGAGGAAGAACTGACAAATTAGGATAATTTTACGCATCCTATGAATATAAGAGAATTTGATTTTTATTAAATTTCTTCCCCTACTTAGTAACTTGTTTCAGTATATTCGCTAAATGAAAGATAAAAATCGCTAGAACACTTACTATGCTCGTTAGAAAAAAAAAAATTTAACCAAAGAAAAGTGAAAAAATTTAAAAATATGCAAAATTTCTATGCATTTTAAAAAAAATATGCATTTTTAAGTTAATATGGAAAAATATGCACTAAAAAATCGATACCTTATTTTTGTAAAATGTGTGATTCGGATAGATAACAATATAAGATAGTTTTTAAATGCTTCAGAAAAAACATGCATTTGCATTGGAATTCGCCCACAATTTTTCTATCTATACATATGGTAAAAATGGGTAAAATCGGTAACCTTATATCTCCCAAACTAATAAAGATACAAAAAAAGTTGAATAGTTATAGTTATTAATTTAAAAAATAATCGGACAGGTGTCAGATACTTTTTTTAAAAATCGGCCCTTTTAGGAAGAAAGCGGGTAAAAACTGTATTTTGGTACCTTTTTGGCACCATATGTATCTTTGAAACCAATCAACATACAGATAACGTTTACATCGTATTTGTACTTATTAAAAATTACAAATGCAAAATTATAATTTAGAAATTCATTGGTATACATTTTTTGTTTGTTATATCCATTGAAAAAGTGCAAAAAAGGGGGGTAAAATCGGGAAATTACATTTTATTCAAACTCAATAATGAATTTTCAATTATATTAAACCTAGAAACATGAAATTAAGTAAAAGTAGCAGGGTCCTGTGGGTAAGAATTCAAGAAGTGGGACTTTTTGGTACTTTTTTGTTCTTCTAATGGTACTTTTTGAACGTATTGTAATATTCATCCTAGAAACTTAAAATTGAAGATGTAAGGTCCTAATTGAATCAGCATCTTTAAAAGGAATTTTGTGGTTCTTTTTCCTTATTCTTATATACTTTTTCGTAATTCTAATATTTGAAACCTGAAATTAAGAAGATATTGTTATTTATGGATAAGAATTCTCAAGCTCTATTAGTCAAATTATTTTATACTAAAAAAGTAATAATAGAAATACTTTGGGAGTTTTTTTAAGTTTCGAACGTTAAAGATGTTAAAAATTAGGACTTTATTGTCACCCTACGAACTTTCTAAATCAAATGCATAGAAATATATTTAAAATATTATATTTTTTTATCAGAAAAAATCCTTTTTTGTAATTTTTGGAACTTTATTCTTGTTAATGCTGAAACAAAGCCATTATTAATAAAAATGTTCCTACGGGAGTTAAGAACCTTAGTTTAAATTTATTATGTAGTATGGTGTTTATAAAAAATTTCCACTAAAGAAGTAGCGGGTTTACAGCTCGTAATATATAAATTTAAAAATTTTATCATTAAAACGAATGCTTAAATAAAATAAATAAAAATTACAATAAACTCTATTTCTAATAAATAAAATTTATCAAAAAAGTTAAATTCGGATTGAATTGCATAGTTAGTAGTAAAAACAGTTCTTATGTTTTTAAAATATAGTTTAAGTCTAAATTAGAATTTATTCTGTAATATTAAACAAATAAATAATTAATAATTGTCCTGTATGCCCCAATTTAATTTTTTTGATCCAATATTTCCTTTGTTTTTTAAAGGTGTTGTTGTTAAAAAGTTTCACCTGCAGAATCGTTTCAATTGAGACAGGCTTCCATATTAAGCCATGGTTTCTGTTTATGCTAACTAAAATTTTGATGATTTTTTCTACAACTTTGAAACATATTTGTCTTCTAGTCATGTATATATATAATTTGCTTAGCATTTTTTCTCTTTTTTTTCTCTGAAGCTACCAAACGACGTAGAAAATTAAAATTTGGTTTAATTATAAAACTTTTTGTCCAACAAATCCTAATGGAGCCATATTTTGAAATTTTTACCAGGGAGCGGATATAAGAGGATTTATGTGTCTTTTCTAAGAATTTTTTCTCTTTCCAGAGCTTTTTAAAGCTCCCAGAAGACATAGAAAATTATAATTCAGCTTAATTATAACCCTATTCGCCCTACAAATCCTAACGGAGCCAGATTTTGAAATCTCTATCAGGGAGCGAAAATACGTGGATCTATATATATGGATTTAAATATATCTTTCCTAAGCAATGTTTCCTTTCCAGAGCTTTCTGAAGCTCCCAGACGACGTAAGAAACTAAAAATCGGCATACTTATAAAACTATTCGTTCAACAAATTGTAACAGTGCCAGATGTTTCTATCAGGGACCAAAAAGTCTGTTTTGGTATTAAGAACTTTTGAGTTGCTATACTTATTGTTTGCTCTCCAAATCCTATAAAAAACTTGTTCTGTATTTCGGCCATGGGGCGCATTTACGACGATTTTTTTATTTTGAAAGGTTTACGAATTTAAAACTTTAATCAATATAATTCCAATAAATTTGAACGGCTTCAAATAATTGACTTCGATTAGGGAGAGGAAGGTGTCTAAATGTTGTTCATATTTTCTTCTTTTAATTTTCGGATTTGTTTGTGCATATTTTCATTATTATATTATTTTTCCTGACATTTTTAGGATTTTACGCTTGTATTTAATAAATTTTAACTTAATTATAAGAATTGATTTCTATAAGAAATGTAGTCTTTTGATATAAATATTAACTTCTGCAAAAAACCGGTTAACTGTTTTTTTCTGAATTTCAAAAAGTGCAACCGGTTTTTTTAAAATACCAACTATTCGAATAAATTTCTCAAAATTTCTCAAAAAAGTCGAATAATCGATCACCCTATTTGTGAAACAATTTTGGAATTTGATAGAATTATTTGATAAAAAAAAAATTATTAAAAAAACAACAATTTCTTGAGAAAACATTCTTTCAAAGCTCTATCCGCATTCTT
This sequence comes from Protophormia terraenovae, assembly GCA_951394005.1. Classification (NCBI taxonomy): domain Eukaryota; kingdom Metazoa; phylum Arthropoda; class Insecta; order Diptera; family Calliphoridae; genus Protophormia; species Protophormia terraenovae. The sequence goes on from OX596075.1 coordinate 99,440,175, forward strand.
TTTAATACTCTAACCAAACGCCAAAAAAAATATATACAATCTTTGTTCTTTTTTATGCTATTGTCAGACAATTTAGAATGGTTTTTGCAGATACCGAATATTCCTATCGTATCTAAAAAAATATAAATAAATAAAAAAAAAAATAACAAGAATTTAATTTTGCAAGGTTTCAATTTATTTTTACTTTTGCATTTAAGGCGCCTACTGTGTGCGCATGCGCCACATAGTAATTCTTAGAAAAAATTCCTTTGCCTCAAATCAAGATAAGTTGATATTTAGTATAAGGCTACATTTAGTGTATTCTACTCTATTTAAACTAAGTAGAGTCGTTGCAATATCCTATCTATGGTAAACAATTTTTATTTTTATGGTTATTATAGAAAATTAGGGAATAAATTCTTTAAATATTTATTAGATTCGGTTTGAAAATATTTGATACGAAAAAGAGTTTTTTAAATTTCTTGATAAGAAAGTTAATATTTTCTAAGAATATCAAGAAATATTAAAGCAAAAATATTTTTTTATACAAATAGAGAAACATAATAAATTAATTTATCAAAAATAATTTAGTATGCGCTATAATAAATAACTGAGAAAATCAAACTTTAGATTTTTTTTAAAGTTAATCTGAAAAAAATTTAAACTTATTTTTCATATTGTTCGAAACACAGAAAAAAGTAAAAATGGACTTCAATTACGAAATTGCTTATATTAATTAATTTTTAATTGATTTTGCTCTAATCATCAAAATGATAATATTAATGACTAGAATAATTGATTTTATTATTACTGCTTTGTTAAAAAAAAAAAAATATAGTGAGCTGAAAACTGTTGGAAATTAACTTAAATTTATTTTATTTCTGTATTTTTATAGACAAATCTTTAATTTTTCGTTATATTTTATTAACAGTTTTCAATTTATTAAAAATTATTTATCAATAAATAATAGAATTAAATTCCAATATAAAATTAGTTAATAATTTTATTATGAAATAATTTGAAAGATTTTTTTCTGTGAAAGTTTGAACCAAAAATTACTACGATCCACTAATATACAAACACACATCTATGTTTAACAAAAGATCTAAACCCAATTTATCAATAATTCAATATAATTTTTAAAACTATTCAACAAGTACTTACTTAGTGTAGTTGGTCATTTGTACTTTTTGCCATTGTTCGACTATGAATTCGAATAAGTTTAATTTGTAACTGCAAAACCATTCCAAATAGTAATGTGTACTTGTGTTTACTTAAGAAAATTCCATTGTACAACAACAATAACAATGCAGCACACAACAAATGTTGCATACTACAATGGAATTTAACTTTCTCTTCTACAACCGATATCGGTACAAGTCATTTATTTATTTTTTTTTATTAGAATGTATATGTCTGCGTATAAAATACATATTTACTCGTAAACTTACATACATACTTGCATGCAAGTACAAATAAGAAAGTACTCATACAAATACATTGAATTTAAGTCTACAAATAATATTTATGTTGTTTATTATTGTTGCTGTTGTTACAATGTTATTCCTTAAAGTTTTAAAATCATGAAAAGAAAGCAACAAAAATGAACATATTCGTATGAAAAAATTCCAAAACTTAGTAGACAAAATAAAAGGGTGTTGAAATAAGAGAATTTAAATATAAAAAATTTAAAAACATTTCTAAATAAACTTCTGACAGTTTTCGATAACTATAGTTAGAATTTTCTTTACAAAGTTGTCTATAGTTATCGATTATAGAATTTACTTCAGAAATTTTTTTATAGCTGTCGATAACCATAGAATTTTCATCAGAAAATTTTCTACAGTTATCGAAAACTATAGAATTTTCCTCAGAAAATGTTTTATAGTTATCGATAACTATAGAATTTTCTTTAGAAAATTGCTGATAGTTAATAGAAAATTTTCAATAGTTATCAATAACTATAGAATTTTCTTTAGAAAATTTTCAATAGTTATCGATAACTATAGAATTTTCTTTAGAAAATTTTCAATAGTTATCGATAACTATGGAATTTCCTATAGAAAATTTTCAATAGTTATCGATAACTATAGAATTTTCTTTAGAAAATGTTCAATAGTTATCGATAACTATAGAATTTTCTTTAGAAAATTTTCAATAGTTATCGATAACTATAGAATTTTCTTCAGAAAATTTTCAATAGTTATCGATAACTATAGAATTTTCTTTAGAAAATTTTCAATAGTTATCGATAACTATAGAATTTTCTTTAGAAAATTTTCAATAGTTATCGATAACTATAGAATTTTCTTTAGAAAATTTTCAATAGTTATCGATAACTATAGAATTTTCTTTAGAAAATTTTCAATAGTTATCGATAACTATAGAATTTTTTTTAGAAAATGTTCAATAGTTATCGATAACTATAGAATTTTCTTTAGAAAATGTTCAATAGTTATCGATAACTATAGAATTTTCTTTAGAAAATGTTCAATAGTTATCGATAACTATAGAATTTTCTTTAGAAAATGTTCAATAGTTATCGATAACTTTAGAAAATTTTCAATAGTTATCGATAACTATAGAATTTTTAAAAAAAAAAGTTTTATAACTATCGATAACCACAGAATTTTCTTTGGAAAAATTTTTGATAGTTATCTATAATTACAGACAATTTTCTAACGAAAATTCCTTATGGGTAACTATACATTTTTCTTTGGAAAAATTTTTGTTAATTATCGATAACAATAAACTTTTCTTTAAAAATTTTTTTGATAATTATCGATTACTATAAAATTTTTTTTTAATTTTCTTTAGTTATCGATAACTATAGAATTTTCTCCAGAACATTTTCTATAGTTCTCAATAACTATGAATATTTTCTTATGCATTTTTTTGTTGGTTATCGATAACTATAGAATTTTTTAGAAATAGTTTAGAGACTTTTTACAAGCTCTTCACTTCCGCTTTTATATCAATTTTGTAGCTATCAAAAATTTATTTTTCATCTTACAGAATAGTCCGAATTACATCTCTTTTTGAAACCCTTTAATTTTCCTTACAATTGTCTGAGCATTTCAAAACAAGTATGACCGCCTCATTCCTCTGTCTGATTACATTTTAAGCACCGCAATATTAGTTTGTCTGCATTTATGCCACTGTCGTTTGGTCGTCGTCCCACTACGCCTCACTACATGTCGCTTAAAGCTTCCTAATTTTCAACAGAAAAAAATAAAATAAAATTAAGAAAACGCAACGGCAAAAAAAACTGCAGACATTTATGCGTTTCAATATGAAATTCCTCAAGAATTTGGAAGGTATAAAATGCATGTCTGCATCTAAGAGAATGATTATTTGTAAGTAAATCCCTGCAGTTCTGAATTTTTATTTACTTTATATGCTTCAGTCACTGCATATTTATCCTTGACAATAAAAACTGAAGGAAATTGATTACTTTAGTGTCCTTAAGTAATCTAGAGTGTATTCGGTTTAATATTTCAGATGATCGATATTGAAGAAAATACTCCCACCTTATTGTTTATAAGACAATAGTGAAACAAATTGGTTACCTAAATTCGCCAGATCTACTGGGTTGTGTTGCTGCTTTTCTTGTTGTTGGTATATTTGCAGAGCCGCGTACGAAATCTAAATTAACAAAATCACACAAATACAGCATTAACACAATCAAAAGAGCATTTACTCACACAAAAACATTGCAGATCTACTAAAGATTTAATTCCTTTGTATACAAAAAATTTAAGTAAACGTCAAATTAAATTCCTTTAAATCTATCTTAAATTATTTATATGTATATAGGGAAAGTTTTACTTAAATATTTACGAAATCCATCATTATATATTTTTTATAGTTATATTATTTGCTAAAAGTCTTACAGAGGAGATCATTTTGGATTTTGGTAGAATATAAAGATCTTTAGATGTTCCAGTTTAGTGAAACTTTTACTTTACCCGAACGAATTAAACATTACTTTAAGAATCTTAAAAGTAAAAATTATTAACAAAGGAATTAATTCTTTCAAAATTTTTCCCCATTCCCTGGATATTTGTATAATAGAGTAAATAAATATATTCTCACTGTACGCATACGCACTTTTCGATGTCAATTGCAACACAAAATCCCACTCACTCATACAATCGCAATCATGTGTATGTGTTCACCATCACAAGTCCAAAAACATGGACTTAGGCATAGCTTGGCAAATCATACTCGAAAGTACAATAATAACCAGCCATATCTCCAAATTGAAGATGAAATTTCGACAACAGCAACAAACACAAGAATGAAACGAAGACGTTGAACAACAACTACAAAAAAAAAAGAAAAAGAATGTGTGTGTTTAAAACCCAAAATGAAAATAACAAAAACAAAGTTTCTCACGTTCCTCTTCCTAAATTCTTGGAATTGCGATACATTAAAGATGTCTGTCTGTTCGTTGTTAGTTCATTCGTCTGTATGTCCGTCCGTTCATTTGTCTGTCTGGGTCTTTTTTCTAGATTCGGCTCGAAAAGCAGCTCTACTTTATTTCATTCCATTCAATTCATCCATACGAGTACAAACAGACAGAAGGACGGACGAACGGACAGACAGACGGACTTCGGTATCTTCATATTCAGTTGAGTATGTGCCAGTGCTACATATTTATTCAACGTGTTTTTATTTTTTTTTTTTTTTTTTCATTTTATTTCTGTTGTTGTTGTTTGTTGTGTGTAAACTACTCGTAAGTATGAGTGTGTTTATACAATTTTATTTTTTTAATTTTTATTCTTTTAACCAGTATTTTTTGTAGCTTCTGAGCATGCCGACTTAACGAAATGCATAATAAAAATGACAAAAACAAAAACAACAACTACTATAAAAAAATATCCGAACGATCGAGCGAATGAACTCATTTCACTGATTGTCAGTTTGTCTGCCAATTTTACTTTAATATTATGAAAACAATAAAGTAGTCGAATAAAAATAAAATATTCCTTTTGGCCAATTTCAAAATTTATGCAATTGTGGTAGTGTAGTACATCATCCTTTTTATTGGTATGCGAGGGTGGTGTGATATCATTTCAGCTTATGTTTATATAAATAATAATGTTTATGGACTACTTTATTGCTTTTAGGCCTCACTTAAACATATTTCAATGTAAAGCAATAGTTTTACCGTCTAACTGTATTACAATTTTATCCAAAAGTATTTTCTTCAGAAAACAATTTTCAATTAAACATTCATTTTTTGTTCTATACAATTTTTTTGAATTACATATATTTATCATTCAATGCTTACCATAATTGTCTGAGTAGTACAAAACAAATTTGTTCGACTCTATTCTCTGTCCGATTGACGTTTAAAGCAACGTTTTATTAGATTGTCCTTATTTACGCCAATTTCGTTTGGTCATAGCCTTACTTAATTTTATAAAAATAGAAGGAAGTGTCGCAGAAACTTGGCACATATATTACTTTAGACCCATAGTAAATATATACAAAGTTTTGAAAGGAGCAAGAACACGCCTACCTCCCATATATCCTGAAATCTGAAAAACGCATTTTCTTCTAAAATAATGGTCAAAACAGCATCAAAATTTGCGATAGCCATTGGAAATAGATTTTTTATGGGTCAGACAATAGTTTATTTAATAAGAGCAAGGGCAAACTTATCTCCCCCAAGCCCTATTATTTTTAAATGTTATTTAAAATTTTGCACCCACATATTATCTTCAGTAACTTATTAATTTGCTTATTTCCGGTCCAAAATTTTTAGTTTTTTTTAGTTTTCAATGTTATATTAAATTTTAAAGCAATGTCGATTTAACATCACAAAATATTTTAACATAAAGAATTCTTTGACTTTTGTGTAATAAAGGGAAATTTAGAAATTTTTTAAATTACTATTTTTTTTAGTTGTGGCAAAAAATAGGAAATAATTTTTCTTTTGTATATTAAAAAACCATACTAAATTTCAGAATCAAGTAAAAAAAAAAAAAATTTTATAATTTTTTTAATACTCCATTGAACTTATGTAATTTTTGTATTAAAATTTAAAAATGCTCTATAATTAACGCCATCTGGAGGATTTTTAACGTAATATATTGGTCCAAAAAATATATTTTTCTATTCCTTAGCTGTTTGTTAAATTTCGAAATAATTTTTTTATTTTAATTTAGCTAAATAAATTACTTCAACATTGAGAACTATTTGAAATTGAAGTAAAAACAGAAAATCAGACACTTCTTCATATAAAATTTTTTTAAAGTTGTGGCAAAAAATAGGCTCTAACTATTTTTTAATATGTTAAATAACTGCAGAAACTTACATAAACTGTAAAAAAAAAAAAAAATTTATAATTTTTTATAATTTTTTCCTTCATCAAATTTAATGAATTTTAAGGTTTTAAGTGAAAAATATGTGTAAAATTCAAAGGTTCGAAAGGCTTAATTCTTTAATTCATTTTCTTAAATCGAATTAAATTTATTATCCTAGTCATTCTTTTAAAGCATTCAAATTAATTTAATTCATTCAATTAAATTCTTTGTACTTCATATGAGTTGAATTAATTCAACTATGAATTAATTCCTTAAAGAATTCATTCAACAATTATACAATTCAAGCTTAAAAAATATATTGAATCATTCAAATTTTCTTCAATTCAAATCTATTACAAATTAGCTTTAGAAAATATTTTTTAATTCATTTTGTAAAAGATTAAAAAACAAAATATTACAAATTGAATGAAAGAAAAATATTGTCATTCATTTTGGAAAAGATTTGAATTAACGAAAATTGAATGAATTCTTTATGAATTAATTCAATAAGGAATTAATTCTATTCAAACAAAAGCCTTTGAATTAAGCTATTGAATTATATTTTTGAGAATGGTATTATGGAATGAAAAATTCATATTTCTTAATTTAGAATCAAGGGAATTAAGCTAACATTTAATTAAGTCTTTCGAAGCTCTGGTAAAATTGAGCAACAATATATATTTATTTGAAACATTATATTTTAAAAATAATAATAGTTTAAATTTACAAATACTCTGAGGTATTGAAAAAACAAAACTTTGACACTTTTCATAAAAAAATGAACTTTTGACAATTTTTTTCCTAAAACAGTTATAAACCAGCTTTTTGGTTCATTAATATTTGCTTTAAATTCTCTGATTTTAGCGCCCTCTAGTAGTCATAAAAATAACTTTTTCCAAAAAAATCTTTTTTAATTATATGATCTATATTGTTACCTTTCTAAAAACGTATATTTCAACACAATTTGAATAATGTTTTTATTTTGATTTTTGTCTATGGAACAAAACACTGTGCGATGGGACAAGAATGGAAGGGTTGTCGTAGAAAATTTAAACTTGATACGCATATTATGTTACACTTAAGGCTCCATTACTCTACCGTAAATGTAAGTATAAAAACGCAAATGTAAAGGGAAACGTAAGTGGATGATTACTCTAAAAACGTAAATGTAGCCAATACTTTGTTGTTGTTTTGTACACATGAACATCGGTGATGTCAATTACACATATTTCCAGTGGATCAAATTCAAATTGAAAATCGCTAAATTTATTGGTTTGTATTTCAGCGATTTGTATACAAAACGAAATTTGTGCTTTTATGACAAAAATTTTGAACTTTAAATTAAATATTCGACTCTACGTCTTATATAAATTATTTCAAAAATTTTTTAGTGAAGAAAACAGCAAAGCTAATTGTCTAATTGATAATCCTTTTACAGCGATTTTTTACGCAGATTTAGTATAATGAAATGAAAGGCTGTCAACACTGTCACACTGTACAGCTGTCACGTAAAAACGTAGAGCGACTGGTAAAAACCGTATCAAAATTTTTCGAAATCTATTGGAATTGATTTTTTATGAGTCAGACAATATTTTATTTGATAAGAGAAAGGACATATTTACCTCCTCAAAACCCCCTCATCTTCTAATATTATTTTAACTTCTGAAACTATTTAAAGTAATATCGATTTAACATCATGAAATATTTTAGACATTTTTTCTTTTAGACACATTTTTCTTTTGAATAAGAAAAATTAATTTAGACATTTTTTATATTAATTTTGTTTTTTGTTGGGGCAGTAAGTAAATACCTTTTTTTTTATAATAAAACCAATATTAATTTAAAGAAAAGTGCTTAATTTATGTTTTTTTTTTAACACTCCATCGAACTCATGTAGTATTTTTATAAAAGTTCAAAAATTCTCTATAATAAGCGCCATTTTGTTGAGGGGTGTTCCTACATCGAAATCTTAAAAAATGCTATTCTCGGGACACCCTAGTGTGCATGTAATTCAGCATATAAAAATAAAACTAATGAGTTAATCTTTTTGAAATTTTTTCTTATTAAAGAATGTTATATTCAAGGTTTAAATTTAAAAGGAAAAATTATTTTTTATTAGTTTTTACAAAAATATTTAATATATTCTGGAAAAGCTTAAATATAAGCTATATTGTTTTTTCGGTTACTTTTTTGTCGGAGTGAAACCACTTCTTATTAAACTCTATTTTATTTTTTTAGTCAGATTTAAGTATTCTTTAAATATTTTCTTACTACAACCCTATATTCAAATGGACAGATTTAAGGCAATTTTGTGGATTGGTTTTACTTTGTATATAGCGGCACTATTTGTTTGATACCTCTCAGCCACTTTTTTGTTGTAATGATGAGATGCGAGATCAGGCTTTCTAATGATGGAAAGGAATATTTTCCCAGAGCTCTCATTTCCATAAATTTTTCTGTTAAAAGTATAATTTGTTATAAATAAAGTACTTTTTTCCCGCACATACAAATGTTTTGCCAGAGAAAAAATTTTTTCGATAATTTTGATATGATATTTATCTGCTCCATTTTCCAATCCTAGAAGTGGTTTTATTTGGATAACATGTATTTTGCGCACACTACTACTAGCTTAAAGTTTTCTCACGGGATAACTTTCTAAAACAAAAAGTTTTAATTAACAACATTCGTTACAAAAAAAAAAAAAAAAAAAATTGCGCCAAAGTATTTTTTGGTCAAGAAATATTTTATCTTAAAAATCTAATTTTTTTAAATGAGAATCGATCCTGCAACCTTAGTTGCCAGACGAAATTAGGGGAAAATCGTCAAATAGTCTTTTTAAAATCGTCAACATCAAAAATTACTATTTTTAAATGTTAATGAACATTTCCTATTCTACTTCAAATTCCATCTAATCTACCTACACAGAAAAAATATTTCAAATTATTTTTTAATAAAATTATTAACCAACTTTGTATTGGAATTTAATTATATTATATACGAGCTGTAGACCCGCAACTTCGTTAGCGGAAATTTTTTGTAAAAACCATACTATATAATAAATTTAAACTAAGATTCTTTACACCCTTGGGAACATTTTTAATAATGGTGTTATGTCATCCATAAATAACAATTTCGATTTAATTTCAGGTTTCTAATCTTAGAATAACGAAAAATAAATATCAGAATTACGAAAAAGTATATTAGAATAAAAAAAAGGACCACAAAAACCATTTTAAGGTTTCTGATTCACTTAGGACCTTACATCTACAATTTTATGTTTCTAAGGATGAAAATTGCAAACCACAAAGTCCCTTCTTGTGAATTCTCGTTCATTTAGGACTACATATATTTAATTTCGTGTTTCTAGATTCATAATTATATAAAATTTAAAAAGTACCATTAGAAGAACAAAATAATTACCACACAGACTCCTCTTATGAATTCTTTCTCACATAGGATCAAGCATATTTAATTTCATGTTTCTACTTTAAATACTATTGGAAATTCAAAAAGTACCATTTGAAGAACAAAAAAGTACCACAAAGTCCACTCTTATGGATTCTCATTCACTTAGCACTTCATGTCCTTAATTTCATGTTTCGAGGTTCACAATTATAGAAAATTAAAAAAGTACCATAGGAAGAACAAAAAAGTACCACAAAGTCCCTTCATATGGATTCACATTCACTTAGGACCACATGTCCTTAATTTCATGTTTCTAGGTTCATATTTACAGAAAATTCAAAAAGTATCATTAGAAGAACAAAAAAGTACCACAAAAACCTCTTTTATTCATTTAAGACCACATATCTTTAATGTCATGTTTCTGGGTTAAATATTATAGAAAATTCCAAAGGTACCATTAGAAGAGCAAAAAAGTGCCATAAAGTCCCTTCTAATGAATTCTCATCGTTTAGGACCAAATATCTTTAATTTTATGTTGCTATGTTAAATATTATAGAAAATTCAAAAAGTACTATTAGTAGAACGAAAAAGTACCACAAAGTTCTCACTTACGGATTCTCATTCACTTAGCAATTCATGTCCTTAATTTTTTATTTCTAGATTAAGTATTATAGAAAATTCAAAAAGTACCATTAAAATAACAAAAAAGTACCACAACGTCCCCTCTTGTGGATTCTCATTAACTAAGGACCACATATCCCTAATTTCATGTTTCTATGTTCATAATTATGAAAATTCAAAAAGTACCATAAGAAGAACGAAAAAGTACCAAAAAGACCGCCCTTGTGAATTCTTTCCAACATCGGACCATGCGTATTTAATTTCATGTTTCTAGGTTAAATATTACAGAAAATGCAAAAAAGTACCAATAGAAGAAGAAAAAAGTACCACGAAGTCCATCCTCTTGAATTCTTACCTACATCTCTCATCACTCTTGTGAATTCTTATCTACATTTTCTTAATTTCATGTTTCTATGTTTAATGTAATTGAAAATTCATTATTAAGTTTGAATAAAATGTAATTTCCCGCCTTTACCCCTTTTATGGTACTTTTTTTTTACTCATCGAGGTATCAGAAATTGTATTCCAATAAATTTCTAAATTGTAGTGGTATCCCATATTAAAATACTCATATGAATATTTCAATAAATATGAAAACATGTTTTATGAAAAAAGTACCAAAAATAGGTACGATTTTTACCCCTTGAACGTTTGAATTTCTAAAAAGTAAAAAAGTTGTATTTCTCATTTTTTGATAAGTTATGAATACGACATAAATTTTATCTGTATGTTGATTGGTTTCAAAGATACATATGGTGCCGATTTTCAAAAAAGTACCAGACACCTGTCTGTCCAATTATTTTTTAAATGAATAACGATATCTATTCAACTTTTTTTGTATCATTATTAGTTTGCGAGTTATAAGGTTACCGATTTTACCCGTTTTTACCCTTTTTTACCCCCTAAACATTCGAATATCCAAAAATCCCGTCTTAGTGGATCTATATGGAGGTAGACCTACGTTCCAAATTTCGTCTCTCTAGCTTCAGCCGTTTGTGCTGTGGGATGATGAATCAGTCAGTCAGTCAGTAACGTTACTCTTTTATATATATAGATTAATATAATTAATTTTTAATTTTATTAATATATAATTTAAAATTTATTTTTTAACAGCTGTTAATAAAATATAAAGAATAAAATATAAAGAAAAATTAAAGTTTCGTCAATGAAAATTCAGAAATAAAATAAATTTAAGACAATTTCCAAAAATTCTGAGTTCATTATATCATATTTTAAAAAAAGCAGTAATAAGAAAATCAATTATTCTAGTTATTAATATTATCATTTTAATGATTGAAGCAAAACCAATTAAAAATTAATTAATATTAGCAATTTCGTAATTGAAGTTCATTTTTACTTTTTTCTGTGTATTTTTTTAAGAAAAAAATTTTTCCCCCACCGTATATCTCCACTTAACTTTAGGTATACATGGATAATTTCATTCAAATGTGATATTTATGTAGCTTATGTTATTTATAGCTTCTACAAATCTAAACAGAGCCAGATTTTGAAATTTCTATCAGGGACCATAAATACGCGGAGTCATTTTATTTCTTATTTTATGTAATATTACTTAATAAGTCAGTTTTGGTTTTAAGAAGTTTAAATTTGTTTTACTCATTGTTTGCTCTCCAAATCCTATCAAAAACTGAATACCACGGCTTATATTCTTGTAACATCGATTAGGGAGGGGGAAATCGTCATATATTTTCTTAAAATATATTTGTTTAGTTTTTTTTTTTAAGTTTTTTGGATTTGTTATTATAAGCAATTAGACAAGAACACCTCTGTAAAGTTTTCAACCTTTTTCGTTTTTAAACGTCATATTTTTAGACCGGAAAGGGACATAAGTCTAAAATTTTATGATTTGAGAAACACTTCCAATAGCCAAAGTCTGTAGTGAATTTCATTGACATCGGAAATGTCAAGTCCGATTTGAGTAACCAGCCACAATTCCTTACAAAGGCACTGATGAGTGCCTCCGTTCTAGATGTCTTAAACGGAGAACTTCCAGTGCAGGGCATTTACAGAAGAGTTGTTGAATGGATTCCTCCTCCTCTTCATTATGACAGCTTCTGCTGTTGGATTGAAGTCCCAATCTTATGGCATGGGTTCCAAATTTGCAGTGACCAGAGATTGCTGCTATTATATTAACTAGTAGTGTCCTAGGCAGTTTCAATAGGAACGTTGACCTACGCTTATCCAACTTAGGCCATATCATTCTTGTTGTTATGCACATGGGTTCATGTACCCACCTTTGTTGTGCCATTTCATACATTGCAGCTTCAATACGCTGCTTACAGGCGTTGGGAGGGATGCCACAGAAATGATCTATGCTTTCATCCTGCATTAGAGCACTCCTCTTTGCCAGTTCATCTGCAATACAATTGCCTTGATTCGTCCCGTGTCCGCGCACCTATATTAGTGCGATACCAGCAACCGTTGGCGTTCAGTCTCATCGCCTTGTTTAGCGCATATTTTCTTGCTTGAAGATCAACTGGAATCCAGTTGAGTAGAGCAAATAGTGCCTTGGTTGACGTGGTGCGCATTACACCCGGGTTTCCAGGACAATCTATTATCTAGAATGATGCCCAGGTATTTGGCACTGTCGGATATTGCCAGTACCGTCCCGTTTATGGTGGGAGGTTTAAAATGTGGGATTTTATATTTCCTCGTAAAAATGACTAGTTCCGTCTTAGGGGGGGATTTACGCTTAAACCACTGACAACGCTCCAATCATTGAGTGTTTTCAGCGCAAGTTCAATTCTTCGAGATAGCGTGTCAAGATGGATTTCTGATATGGCCACAGCACATCATCAGCATAGGCTACGGTTTAAATGGTAGAAAAATATTTTGTTAAGTTAACCAAAAATATTTAATAAATTTATATTTTTTTATTTTCTCAGGCCAATATCGATTAAACACTTGTACTAAAATATGGGTTGTTTCCATTAAAATTATGAAACAAATAGAAAATATACCTGAAGGTAATATATCACAACTTAATTATTAAATAACAGAATTTTTTAATTCTCAAATATATTTTTTTTTTTTATATTTCAGACGGTAGTTTATTTGGTTTATTTTAACTTCTTGAAAACGTATTAGACCCCTTGTCATAAAATTACTTATAATTAAAACATTTGCTACGTAAGTTTGTACTAAATTTAATTAAATAATTTTCTATATATATTTTTAAATGTTTATTTCTAATATGAAGTATATTTTTTATACAATAAATATTATTAGTGTTTAAAATTTCTTATTTGTTTTATTTCTGATGATAGCAACTTATAGCAAAATTTTCTGCAGGATTTTAAACAGCATTTTAGAATTGACAAAATTTTGTCAAATTGAATAAAATTCATATGTTAAAATGAATAAACATTCTTCAATTTGAAAAAATAGAAATTAGTTAATTTGAATAAATTTTTATTTCAATTCAAGAATAATGTAATAGAATTAAATTAAATAATTTAGTTAAATTGATAAAAATTCTTCAATATGAATAAAAAATTTTGTTAATTTGAATAATATTTTCATCAAATTGATTAAAAATTTGTCAAATTAACTACATTTTAATTAACAAATCGATTTAACTAATTAACGAAAAATTAACAAAAATTTCTGTTGAATAACGATTTTGTTGGTTGATATTTAACCTCTTCAATTTTCTTCAATTCTACACCCCATTTGACCGTATTTACTGTTCTTTTTTGTTTCAGTGTAATTATCATTATATATATCATAGCTGTAACTTATGAATGAAATAAAAAATAAAAATACTTTTTATTTCATTTCTGTTTCTTACTTCTAATTAAAAATATTTGTTAATCAATCTATTATCTTTTGAATAAAAATATTAAGGATTTTTATTTATACTAAAACGATTGAATTTATTATAAATTTGTATTATTTTAAAGTTTAATAATATTCATATGTATTTTATTTAAATAAAAAAAGTTCAACAAATCTTTCTGATTTTTATTCAAAAACTTTATATTCAAATAGAAACATTTAAAATAAATATTTTTATTATTTTATTCAACAAAAACTCCAAAAAATAAAAATATTCAGCCTCAAAAGGCTTGAATAACAAAAAAATATAAAATTTTTTCAAATATTCAACTATATAAAAAAATATTTTACTTATTTTTCTTTTTCAAAGTAAATTTAAAACTATTCAAACAAATTCATGTTGAATAAAAATATTCAAAAGCTTTCTATGAATAAAAAAAATTGAATGTTTTAAAACAGATATTATTTTATTTTTAAAATGGAAAATAAAATAAAGAACAATTGTATTCAAACTAAAGAAATAAAATATATTTTAAAATTAGTTAAAGACTTAGGAATTTGATTTATATTTTATAAATTCATATTCGAATACTTTTGTGGAAATTTTATTTTATCTAAGAGCCTATTTGCATTGGGGATTATCGCAGGCTATTTTTATGATATTTTGTTTTCAAGTTGCTTTGAAATCCCTTCCATATTTATACATATAAATTTGTATTGTGAAATTTTTTAAAATATGTTTGACAAAAAACAACAAATCAGAAAAATTAAAAAGAAAATTGAAAAAATTTCTTGAAATTTTTAGCTTTGCGACGACGTGCAACTTTTCTTACCCCGCTTGCTTCTCTACACCTCTTGCCTACAAACGTAAAAGTTGCAGCGATTTTTCTCAGGGAAAATCCCCAATGTAAATGAGCCCTAACTTGTTAACAAATGGAATAATATTTTAATAATTTTTATTCAAATTAATTTCAAGTAACTGAAGATCATATTACAAAGAGTATAAAATAATTTTAAAGAAATTTATTTCTAAAAATATAAATAAAATATTAAAATAATTTATTTTTAACAAATATTTTGATTGAAAATATTCACAATGAACAGCTATGATATATATATATATATATATATATATATATATATATATATATATATATATATATATATATATATATATATATATATATATATATATATATATATATATATATATATATATATATATATATATATATATATATATATATATTTTTATAGATTAATTTATTTAATATTTTCTACAGTTAATTGTTTTATATGTTTTATTTTATAAAGAGTTCAAGATATCACTTTTTCTGCTCAATAATTATTTGTACTTAAATTATTAATTTGATATGAACATATTTACAATGGTGGAGGCAAAAGTTTAAAAAACCTATTTGATTTTTTTTTTTTTTTGGTTTTTAATTTTATTATCATTATCATTCAAAGCTTTAATTTTGCAATCTATTTACATAAGTGTTTCCTATCAACAAATCTCCATTTCCTATTATACAGTCGTAAAAAGCCCACGAGTCTAAAATTTTTTTTTGGCAACTATAAACAATACATTCACATAAAATTCACAAAATGGCTGAACATTTCTCTTCGTTGACATACAATAAAAACAAAAGTTATTTCATACCATCTGCTCCACTCAACTCTCATACTACAATCAAAATTTTATACTTTTACTCTGTGAACAGCAAACGAAATGAATCTGTGAATAAAAAAATACGTAAAGAAATGAAGAGCATGTGATTGTATAACTGAGATATTCGGTCGGTTCGATCAAATGTTTAAATAATAATGATCGTGTATCGTATCGTGTCGATCGATCGATTTCTCAGCTCTTTTTTTGTATTCAATTTAATTTAAGCACTGACTGTGTGCAGCTTTTTATTATTTAGTATAATCGTGTTATTTTTGTGTTCTTTTTTTATATATAAATTTTTTATATTGTTGTTGTTGCTTCTTTTTTGATTTCAATGCTGTCGAATGTATAGATATGTATTTAGTTGTGAATGTTATTGCTTTTGTTGTTGGCTCCACTCAGCAGGGAAATTGGTTTAATCTAATTGGTCAAACGATCGTATTTCGTTAATGCGTCGTGTCCGACGACATTTTTTTGTTTTTGTTTTGTTTACTTTATTGTATTTCATTTTGTTTTCTGTTTTTTTTTTTTTCTTTTGTAAATATTTATTGTTGTTGGTGTCTCCAATTTTGTCATCAAAAGCATACAAAAACGCTATATTTTTTATTTATTTTTTAAATTTATTTATTTTTGTTTTTGTATTGTTTCATAGACAATAAGAAAAATACATTTTTTATTTATTTCATTAGAAATAAATTGGTAGTAGTGGTAAATAATTTAAATTTGTCTTCAAATCTTAATCATTATTAAATGCATGTGGTGTTGGAGTTGCATACATACATATGTATGTATGTTTGTTTGGTAGAATTTAAAATTTATGACCAGGCGTTGCGTTTGAACACAAGTTTTGATAGAAGGTGCCAAATATGACCACCTTTATTTAAGGGTAAAAGATAAATTATTTTAAAGGGCGGATAACAAATATATTACTGTTTTTCTTAATTACTTGATATAAATTATAGTTTTATTATGTTTATTGACATAAATTAATAATATTTTATTATGGTCAAAGATAACAAAAATTTCTTATCTTTTACACAGGATAAAACTTATTCCGCGTTACGGCACAATTCCAAGACAATTCATATACACAAAATCGATCATAGAGTTCTAAATCTATAAATAATTTGTTGACTTGACTTATTAAATTGGAAACATGTTTAGCAAGAAATATAAATGATAGAAAAATATTTTCATCGATTTTGCTCTAGCGCTTTTAGTTTGTTCATAAAATTAAAACCTCAATTTTATAAAAAAAATGGATTTTTGGTGAAAAACATAAGTGATCACAGATTTTCATTATTTTTTTTTTTTTTTAGCGCCTACAGTTTTCTTATAAAATGAGATTTTTTGTTAGGGGACACAATTCCCTCGCTCTTTTCCACCCCATTTTTTACATAAATTTTAAGTTTAATAATGTTAAGAAAATACTTTCATCTCCTGAATGTTAGAGTTTTCAAAATGTATTTAATATTTATTTGTTAAAAAATATATAATTAAAATTGTAAAACATGAAATTTTGAAGCTATATTTTACAATAACTATTTTATGTTGATTAAAAATATATACGCAAATTTTTTCGCGTCAAATATATATTCTTTCTTTAAATATATTAATTTTTAATTAAAACTAATTTGCAAAACAATAACAAATACAAAGTAGTTTTTCAAAAAATCTAATCATAATTAAGTAATTACATACCGGTTTATAAAATAGTAATCACTATACTACTTCTATGTAATGTAGACGGTATGTTGTTGTCATTGAAAAGTAACTACATGCCTTTACCAAGTTTTTGCTGGAATTACCAACAAAAAAAAAAAAAAAAATGAAAATGAAAATTTCAAAAATTTCTTTTAAAAAGGAAATTAATTTCCTCTTTTAAAAAATAAATTAATTAAATTTATCACAAATGTCTATGTTAATGTTAGTCAACTGAAAATTTTAACCAAAAAAAAAAAAAAAAAAAATTCTAAAAGAAAGTTGATATAAATTTTTTATAAAAATTAAAACTGATCGAAATTTTTCTTTACAAATGAAAAATGTTAAATTTCTAAAATTAGAGAAATGAAATTAAAATATATAAATTAAACAAAATTTTTCTAAAAAAAGATATTTACACTATAGAGCAAAAGTGAACACTTTTTTGGTTTAATTTACTTTTTTCGGCGGTATCTTCTTAACAACCCATAGGAATTAAAATATAAATAGTAGAATATAATCCCCAAGGTCCAATTTGAAATATATGTACAATAAATATTAATATATTTGTTTGTGTAACATAAAAAATAAAGAAAACTTTGAAATATAAAAGTGTTCGATTTTGCACCATTTTCTGATTGGATGTATAATCGTGATTTATTCGGTACTTTAAATTTGCAAATGAAAAAAAAATTGGAAAATATATTATTCAATGAAGAATATCTAGTGCAAATACAAACTTGTTAGAGTTCTGCAAAAGTTGTTAATTATGAAATAACCTTGATAAAAATCCTGTAGTAGTGCAAATAAAAAAATAAGAAAATATCAAATTTTGCAAAGATTATTGTTAAAAAAATTGCAAGGACTTAAAACTATCTCAAACCTTGATGATTATGTTCAAAAAGACGTAAAAAATATTTTTTTGTTATGCTAAATCATCGATTATGTCAATTCATTAATAGAGATGGTGAACATTTTTTTGATAATACCTAAGATCGGGAAATATGAGATTCCATTAAAACCTATCAAATTCATTAATAGTATAGCTAGCAAAAACCATAAGACTCATGAGAATATTTGACAAAAACCACAAAATGTGCAACTATTTATTTGGTGAACACGTATGACCCTTTTCAATATCTTGAAATCCATTAATTTTGGGTTATGGTAAACTGAAAATGCGTTTTAATAGTAAATGGACAATCGTAAACTAAATTAGGTTAGAAAATAATGATTTTTTTTAAGGTTTCAAAATAAATGATCGGCATGTATTGCTACGCTAAAAAACTGTAAAGTAATCGAATTTTTATATAGCGAATTAAGGAGGTATCTCAGATTTAGAGTAATTAGTGGAACTATGTCTTAAAAAAATATCATCAACATTTCGTTAAAATATGTTCAGATTCTGAGAAGAAAATATGATAACACGTCATAATATTCACCACGAATTGCAGTCTAATACCAATACTTTCGTAGAAAATCATGTTCAAACTTGTTTAAAATAAGGATTTGATAGTTTTGGAGGGATATGTAACAAACCCAGACTAAAACATACTTAAAAGTATGAAATATATAAATAAAAGTGAATTTAAGAATCCTAGAACATCAGCCAAAAACTGTAAGGGCACTATGGGATAAAATTAGTTTTGGTGCTTTATTTATATTTATTAACATCATATCTTGTTAAATTATGAAACAAATTTTTGAAAAGAAAGTATTATTTTGCTAAAAATATATTTTGGTTTGATTTTTCTTAAGTGGTGCAAAACTGAACACTTTTTATTTGAAAAACATCTTAATTTTTTGCAAAAACTAAATTAGTTTTAAAACTTTTTATTCTTCATTACATTAAATAAATTCATCATAAATTAGTACTATTAATTACTTTTTGCATTACTTTATACGATAAGAAGATATCACCTAAAAACATAAACAGTTACAAAAAAGTGTTCACTTTTGATCTATAGTGTAAACATTTTCCATAAAAAGAAAATTTAATAAAAATTTTTTTATAAAAAGAAAGTTGGCGTAAATTTTAACTCAAAAGAAGTACGAAGGAGAAATTCGCATAAGAAAATTTATCCAAAACTTTGTGTTTTTAAATTGTCTGTATTTTATTATTATTTTTTTTTTTTTTAATTTGCTATAAAATGGAATTTAATGAAAGCTTTTCATAAAATAAAAAGGTACCAAATGGAAAAAAATAATAATAATTCTATAAAATTTTTATTAATATAATAAGACTTATCTTAGTTTTTTTATAAACATTTTCTTTACAAAAGAAAAACGTTAAATTTATATAAATTATAAAAAAAAATATTAAAATATTAAAAATGAACTCGAAATTAATAAATATACACATGAATACTAAATCCTCATATTCCAAGAAAATCCCCAAATCTCTCCCTACAATAATATGTCCCTAAATGAAAGTTTAAATCCCTAATTTAGTAACAATCTGACAGTACTGAATGCATTGTATTCTAAGGCAAAGTAATTTATTTTATGTTTTTTTTTGTAGCATACTTTTCGGGACAAAATGAAAAATATATGGAAAGTTTTAGTAAGTTATTACATTTAAACTCGAATAAGTGCATTACTTTTTGTTCAAATTGATAATATTAATTCTTCTTATGTTTATTACAAAACTGTTTTTAAATACTATGTTATCATTTTATAGGCTTTTAAGGAAAAATTTATAAAATATGCAGTTAAATTCGAAAATTTTTTTGTTAAATATTGTTTCAAAATTCTGTAATATTTATTCAAAACATAAGCAAATGTTTAAAGTTAAATAGATTATTTCATTTACTTCTCAAAAAAAGTAAAAAAAAAATATATATCAGAGAGTTTTATAGAAGAAAAGTATCTAAAAATTTTTAGTATGTATTGAAAATTTTCTAAACTATTTTCTAATGTTATCAATACACAGAAAAATATCAAATCTCAAATAATTAATTAATCAAATTAGAATAAAAATAAGTGATAGTTTGAATAATTCTGATTAAAAATTTAATTAAAATTTTTTTCAAAATTGTTTTCTTTGTAATTAAAAACATCAAAACTTTACCCTTACTTAAAGCTTGTCATTTGATAATTTTTCTATCACTAATTAATATTAAAAAATATGCATAAGTAACACAGAAAATATATAGTCTATTAAACGATTGATTGGAGATTAAATCATTCCAATTACTTTTATTATTGTATCAATTGCACTGGACGACAAAAAACATTTTTTTCGTGCTCCTTAAAAAAAAATATATGTGGACTAGATGGAATTCCGCATGCTTAACTCGAATCTGCTTTCAATTTTTTTCCATCAGGTCGAGATTTTTTTTATGGGCGTGTCTAATAAATAAATAAGCCGACTACTCGAGTATATTTCACTATAACGGAATGCACGTATTATATATAAGTAATACACTAAAATATGGGGAAAAAATTTAAGTCGTTCTACTAACAAATTTTTATCCGCTCAATAGTTTAGGAGATATTTCGAAATAAGTGTCCGAAAAAATTTTTGTTCATGCTTAATTCAAGATTCAAGGTGGATTAGATGGAATTTAACATGCTAAATAAGAATCAGCTTTCAGTTTTTTTCTATCACGTATTGATTTTTTATGGACATGACTACTATGACCCCGCCTTTAGGCAGTCACACTAGTATAACTCGAGAACGATTTTTCCAATTAAGATAAATTAAACTCCAATATATAGTGACTTAAATTGTCTTTGAGCTGAATTAACATAATTTTCGGTTCATTCAATATTTCCGTAGTTATTCGGTAATTAGTAGCGAAAATATTAAATTTTTTTTCATTAATGGTTTAAAGTTTCATCCATAACTCTGAAATTCTTGAGCGAATAAAACATATTGTTGATATATCATGAAGACAATTTTCGTATGTATCTTTTGTTGTATCATTTATCAAAAACGGTTCTTGCCTTATAGTCAAAATTTGACAAACCATTCTCGAATTTTATAGTGTGACCAACGTAATAAGGTGATGATATTAGTCATGCCCATAAAAAAATCAGTACGTGATAGAAAAAAAGTGAAAGCAGATTCTTGATTAACTCGTCAAAATCCACCTAGTCCACCTATTATTGTTTAAAGAAAAAATAATTTTTTTTTTTTTTTTTTTTTGTTTTGCCCACCACTGTATTTCTACACAATTGTATGTAACATGGATATTTTTATTTAACTGTGAATAAAATCAAGATTTGTGTATCAATTTTGAAGATACATATTTTATTCGCAGCATTACCAGATTTAATATAAAGATGATAAACTGAAACATTTTTGATGTTTTCATTATTAAAGGAAATTTTAGTAACAAAAAATGTAAAATTTTTCATGAAAAAGATTTTTTTTGGACACTTATTTCAAAATAACTTTGAAACTATTGAGCACATAAAAAAATTAAGTTTGGGTGATTTGAAGATATTTTTAATACGCATTTTTTGGTGTATCACTGATGTCAATCGGACACACCGTTCTTGAATTATGAGGCTAGTGTATTTCCTCATAATTTAAGAACGGTGTGTAATGGCCTTGCTATGGGCGAAATATTAGACACGCCCATACAAAAAAATTCCAGACCTGATGGAAAAAAAACTGAAAGCAGATTCGTGTTTAGCACATCAAAATACATCAAGTTCAACTATTCGTCTATGGGGGAGGATTTTTTTGTCGACCAGTGTAATTTGAATAATCGAATATACAATTTTTAATGGGTTCAATTACAACGAATAAAATAATTGAATATGTATTATTTGTAATTACAATTGAATTTTAGATTTTTCTATGTAAAATTTGAATTTAATTTGTTACAATACTTAGATTTTAATCATAAAATTATTTGAACACATATTATAATTCTGATTAAAAGTTAAATTGATTTTTTTTTAGACCAAAATAAGTCATTTTAGTTTAATATACATATGTATATCAAATAATCATTAACAACTACACTTTCCAATTACACTTCGTATAAACAATTTTGGTAACT
The DNA here is from genome assembly GCA_951394005.1 of Protophormia terraenovae. NCBI lineage: Eukaryota > Metazoa > Arthropoda > Insecta > Diptera > Calliphoridae > Protophormia > Protophormia terraenovae. The sequence continues at coordinate 99,462,680 of OX596075.1, forward strand.
TAAACTGGCGTCAAAAACATCCATCAAATTAACTAACACTTTAATTTCACTACCACCCACCTACTCTATATCACACATTATAAATACCAATACATTGTAGGTTAATAGATTTTTCCCTAATGACCACCGTAGTAAAATTAAAAATAAAAAAATAAAAAATTCTTTAATTACCATTTAATTTATGCATTCCATTAACTCATTCAACTCGTATTCCAAAGAAAAGAAATGAAATAAATTTTCCTCCCAAAGCATTTAATAAAAAGAAATAACTTTATGGTCATTTAAAGTGAATACAATCGTTTTTTTTTTTCGAAAAATTCCTAGAATTTTGTTAAAGAATTTCAAAATGTAAATTTTAATTTAGAATTAAAACTTTTGAAAGCAATAAAAAAAAATAGAAAAGAAAGAAAACATATTTATGTCTGTAGTATTTATTAGAAGTTTGTCATAAGGCGGCTTTGTCGCTTAAATTGTAATGGGACTTTGAACTATTTAAATGCGATACAAATCAGTTAATCAATTCTTTATGTAAAAATAAGTATGTATTTATGTAAGTAGATGGAGAATTCATTTATGTCGTATGTAAATATATGAATGAGTTGATGTATTCATAATAAAACTATGTTTTAGGTTGTCCCTGGTATAAGAAATTGCTACAGCTAACTATAAGGAATTTGAAATAATTCAGCTTTGGATGAATATATATGACCTGTTTGTATAAATATAAAATGACTCGATGTTAAGAAAAAATAATAATAATAATTTTAATTTAAGATATTGTTTCTTCAAATGGAATGATAAGCCTTGATCCAAGGATACAATTATTTATAAATATTTAATTTTTTTTTATTCATAATTAAAACCTATAAAATTATTTAAATTTTATTAAACTACCCTGAATTTTTTAAGATTTAAAAAAGAAGAATATTTCAGGGACACCCTAAAAAATACCATACTTGCTTGTATTGAAGTGTAAATGTTTGTTCGAATACATGTATTTTAATATTGTCGTCATTGTCGCTGCTGTTATGATTGTGTTTTTATTGTTTTTGTCTACCATGTAAATTTTCATTCTTGTTTTCACTGCACTTTTATGAGACAATCTTACGGTTTTTCCACAATCGTGGAAAAAATGAAGAAAAATGAACTACTTAAGCGGTAAATTTACATTAAATATATTTGTTTGTTCGCCCGTTCGTCTATCTGTTTATAGTAATGTATTAATGAGTGTACAATAAATACAAATATACATTCATACATACATATGTTTGTACATATGAGTGTTGTAAGAATGAATATGGGTCTGGTATTTATTAGTTGTAAAATACACTTAGACAAAAGAAATAGCAAATTAAACAACATTAACATTAACGAACATTAAATTTTTTTAAAGAAATTTTTGTTGTAAATATAACAAGTTCAAGTGGGACAAAATTGTTCGATTTCGTCTGGAAAAATTTAATAAATATTTTTCATTTTTGCCCCAAAAAGTATGCAACAAATAGAATAAAATACTTTGTCTTAAAATATATGAGCAATTTTGAGGATGTTTTCTTGAGCTTTTTTTCAAAATTTTGAGAAAGAAAAGGAAAAGTAAAATTAAAAATTTTTAAATAATAGTCCATAGTTATTATTTATTTGTACAAATTTTAATATTTTTTTTTTTTAACTTCCCAGCAAAAACTTTGGTTATCAGGTAATGAGTTAAGAAGCTAAATTAATGGCTTTACACTACTTACACATTACCTGAATAACCCATTATATTAATACGGTCAAGACATTAGAGGCAACTACTTACCTTATGTCATTACTTAGATGTCATTACAAGAACCAATTACTTTTAAGTTGTTCAATAACTCATTAATTTTAAAGTATTACCGAAGTCATTATAAGTTAAAACAGGAGGAACTAATTGCGTTTGAGGTTGCTAATAAATAATGAAATTTTGAGATATAAAAAGCTGTTTTTTTTAATTTGAAACGTGGAAAGATTTTATTAATGTTAATTTTAAAAACAATAATGAAAAAAATAATATTTTAAAAACTATTTTATATTAAAAATTTATTCATAGGCAAATCTTGTATCGTCCCAATTTATTCCTTCTTTAAATATATTATTTGCTAAACTAAATAAAAAATCAATAAAATGTAGTTTTTCAAAAAATCTGATCATAAATAAGTAATTACATACCGGATTATAAATAAGTAGTCACTAAACAACTTCTATGTAATGTAAACGGTATGTTGTTGTCATTGAAAAGCAACTACATCCGTAACTACATGTCATTACCAAGTTTTTGCTGGGTTCATTTGAAAATCTAAAATTTACTTAGAATTTAGGGAGCTACGAGATCTTTATATCAAATATCTAAAATTAGATGATGTTTTGAAATTTCTGTTATCTAATGTTCTCAAAAAGGGTCATTTATTACAGTGCACATAAGGGCAACTATATGGAGACCTTTGGCAGTAAATCAAAAACCAAAAATGAGTTTTGTGATAAAATTTCGATATAACTTTAAAGAAAACATTTTTCTACACAATGTTTGTTTTGAAGTTCAGTGAAGAAAAAATTTAATACTAAAAGTATTATTAATTATTAATAATTAATTTTTTTTTATTTCATAAAATAAATATAGCGATTTTTAGAAATGTTGGTCCAAAATTTACCATAGCTCCCATATAAGGCCCTCTTTCGGGAATCACCTAAAAGTGAATAAATTCATATAAATGTTAGCATCGACGTAATATTCTGTATTCGTATATTTTATTTTATATTTAATATGAGTAATATTATGAGTCCACATTTGGCTGCATGTCTAATAAAAGATTCCTCCTCGAATTATAAAATAGTATTAAAAATTTCATACTAACCAAAGAACAAAATTAAGAAATTAAAAAAAAAAAATACTTTATGTATATATATTTTCATTATTTTTGCATTAATATTGTTCGGTGTGTTATATTATTAAAATATAAAATATACAGAAAATTATCTTTTCAACGATACCCAATCACTTATGTTAAAATATCGCAGTTTATTTAATGCCACGTTTGGTATACCATTACCCCTATGTGCAGTGCTGGAGGGTGTTATAAAAGTATTTGAGTGAAATCTCATCAGTGTATCTGTGTTATCAAATTCGTGTAAAATTGGGTTGGTCTTTTTAATATAGATTGAACTTACTTTTTATTAAACGCAAAATTAATTCTAGGTAGAAAATTACTGTCTACATATGATTAAAAATATCTTAGTTTGTTTAACTGCTAAATAACAAATTCAATTGTAAGCTGTTTCTTGTAGTGAATTTTTGAAGCTTACAAATATTTTAAAAGCTTTATATTATTGAATTTCGTAATCTATTGTATTTTAGATTTCAGTTTACCTAAGAAGATACTTCTTTTTATTGATAAAAAATATACATCAAATAAAAAACAAGCGGTGCTTTTTAACCGCTTTAAAGAAAGTTATAAAAACTTGGAAATTAAAATTTTGAGATTTCATAATTTTTACCAAAGTTTTTTACTAGGAAACTATCTCTAGAACTGACAGACAGTTTATTTCCTTACTGAAGAAATAATTGTCATAAAATCTATATCTGTACTTGCCAATCGATAACATAGATGCGCTATTCTAGAAAAACGTTCATTACCTTTGAAAAAAGGAGGATATGTATAGATAAAAAGTTCACTAATTTTATCAGAATATATTAGATTTTAAATATCAGGCCGTTATGTCATATTTTATCCAAAGCTTATAGACATCTAACAAAAATAGTTGAACAATATTTTTTGATTTCTAAACATTTCCTTATCGCTTCAGTTATACAATTCACTTGTTCTTTAGTTACTCGTTTTTTCACGGTTATCAAACTGTTGAACTAGGACGACATTTCCATAGTTCAAGAATAGTATAATTTTCTTTTGAAATACTTTCTCAAAAAGCTTCAACAAACAAGAAAGTAGGCCTATAGTAAAATTTTGGGTATAATTTTGAATTGAGAAGTTTCCCACATTTTTAGAAAAACTCTAAGTTTTAAGATAGCATTGAACATTATTGACATTATTTACGAAACAAATATATGCGAGAAATTATCGAAAATTAAATAAAAAGTGAATGTTTGAAGCATCGCAATTAACTCGATAATTTCTCCATATTTAAGGTTCGAGAAATTTTCTAGAATTCTTATAATATTGGATTCTTGCAATACAATTATTATTACTTTATCGATCGATTTGCTATCACAAACAGAACGACAGGTGAGCTCTACGAGTTCATTTTCGAAAAGTCTTCGATAGTCGTCCTTGAAGGTTTTGTTAGAGAAATGTTCAAGAATTATTCGAAGGTGATTTCTTTATCGAAGTTTGTGGTCAAACGAGTATCTACATATTAATAATTTTAGAATTTGGTGGAATGGTTCTGATATTAGGTAAAACTATCCTGTTCGATTTTGCTAGCTTTTAGGCTCTTTAATTATTTCTCTAAGTGTAAATGTATTTATTTATTTTGTTTTTCAGTTTTCTTGTCATTTAGTAATTTTATTTAAAGAAAATATTATTACTGTTTTTTTATTACCCATCCATATAAATAGTCGTCGTATCTGCATACAATCTATCCATCCAAACAACCATTTATTCTAACCCATCTAATATAACAATGACGATGAAGGTCTTTGTGTGAGTTTTTCTTTTTCATTCACTGAGGCAGGGATGGAAATTTTAAGATTATACAAATTTATAAGCTTCCGTTGAACTCTTTAAGTATACGGTAAACAAACTTTTGCCTGAACCACTGCAAATAAAAACGAGAGAAAAAGATATAGCCCGACCATATGATACCCTACACCATTGTGTACATTATAATTAGGGGAGGGGTCTTTTATTAGACTTGGAGCCAAATATGGACCGATACGCATATTAAGTGTAAAATAAAACATACGAATACAGAATATTGCGTCGATGCTAACATTCATATGAATTTATTTACTTTTGGGTGGTTCCCGAAGGAAGGCCTTATATGGGAGCTATGGTAAATTATGGACTGATCTTTGTAAAATTTGGCACTATCATTTATGTTTATATAAACCTTATTTGTGTCCAATATTAAATTGATATTAACACTTTAATGGTATTTATGCCCGTTAAAGTGATTTTCTGAAAAAGGGTTTATATAGGATCTATAGTTGATTATGGACCGATTTCTAAAATCGGCACACTTATTTAGACTTATATGAAACTTATATGTGCAAATTTCATTAAAGTATTGCTATATTTATGGGATTTATGATCGTTAAACCCTTTTCCGAGAGGACATTTGTATGGGCTTTTTATGCCCTCTCCACCTATGGTGGTGTAGGACATAAAAAGTAAGCCTTGATTTGTAGAGTAAAACTAAATCTGGTAAATCAAATGGTTTTGGACTGTTAAGTAATGTTTTTAGTTCGAATTTAGATTAGAAATCAGATAGAGAAATGTCAGCTTAAATAATAAAAATATTTTATGTTAACCCTTTAATAATCAAGGTTACCTCAGAATAACTTTTCCTTATTATAACCTACACCACCATAGGTGGAGTGCGTTTGTGCTGATGTTTGTAACACCGAAAAATATTGATTTAAGAGCCATCCTAATTTGTATCAATCGGCTTAGAATCACTTTTTGAGTCGATTTAACGATGTCCGTCCGTCGGACTGACCGTCTGTCCGTAGTAATCAAACTACAGGTAGCTATTTATACCCTACACCACCAAAGGTGGTTGGGGTATTATGTGTTTGTGCAGAAGTTGTAACGCAGAGAAAAAATTTTCGGACCCCCACCTAAAAGTATACCGTTCGACTCAGAATCACTTTCTGAGTCGATTTAACGATGTCCGTCCGTCCGTCTGTTCGGCTGTTCCTGTAAAGCTTGTGCGCAAAGTACAGGTCGCAATTTTGAAGATAATTTTATGAAATTTGGTATATATGCTTTTTTCAACACAAATTTGGTTATGATCGGCCCATTATTTCACCTAGCCCCCATACAAATGTCCTCCCGGAATACAGTTTTAACACTTATAGATGCCTTAAAAATAGGAATATTTTAATGAAATTTAGCACAAATAAGTTTTATATCAGCAAAAATCTGTCTGCCAAATTTCATGAAGATCGGTCAATAACTGACCATAGCTCCCATATAAATTCATCTCCCGAAAATCACTAACGTGCATAAATCCCATACAAATGTTAGTATTATGTTAATATTTAACACAATTAAGTTGTATAATAGTAAAAACATAATTATGTGAATTGAAATGGTGTAGGGTATCATATAGTTGGGCTTGACCGACTATATCTTCTTCTCTCGTTTTAATATAAATTAATAAAATTTGGCACACAGGTTTCTTATTGCAATTGGTTATGAGCGGTCCATTATTTCACCTAGACCCCATACAAATGTCCTCCCGGAAAACGATAATAAATCCCTTAAATATGGCAATATAATGAAATTTGGTACATATGAGTTCCATATAAGTTTAAATCTGTGTGCCGAATTTCAGGAAGATCGGTTCATAATTTATCATAGCTCCCATATAAACCACTTTCCTGATAATCACTTTAACGGGCATAAATCCCATTAAAGTGTTACTATCAATTTAATATTCGACACAAATAAGTTTTATATAAATATAAATGATAATGCCAAATTTTACGAGGATTGGTCCATAATTTACCATAGCTCCCATATAAGGGCCTTTTTCGGGAATCACCCAAAAGTAAAAAAATTCATATAAATGTTAGTATCGACGTAATATTCTATATTCGTATGTTTTATTTTACACTTAATATGAGTATCGGTCTACAATTGGGCGCCAAGTATAATAAAAGACCCTTTTGATGTACACAATGGTATAGGGTATCATATAGTCGGGCTTAAGCGAATGTATCTTTATTTCTAATTTTTTTAATAATTTATATTTTTCTAATTTAATCATTTGGTTAATTAAAACATAATAAATTAAGTATCTTGACCTTAAAACTTCCAACAATTTTACACTAATTATATTTTTAATCTGTCAAATAATTTAATACTCTGACCGTTAAAGGGTTAAGTTCCACTCCTCCCACTAAATATATTTGTTTTTTTATAATTATTTTCGGTCTTCCTTAGATATCGGTATCTATAATCCGTCTCAAATTATTAAAAATACGTTATGAAAAATTAAAAAAACATTGAATTTTCCATACCTGCTTAATATTATTCAATCAGTTTGTCTGGTTGGTTGCATTTATCGGTTGCATTGACTGACTGGTTAGTTGGTCGATAGATCGATCGATCGTTCTGTTGGTTATTTGTTTGTTTGGTTGCTTGTTTAGTTACTTGGGCGACTGATTGCTGATGTTGTTTTACTTTGTTTTGTTCCCTTTTTCTGTTTTTTTTTTTTTAAGAGTTTTGAAAATAATTTTAATGTTTACTTGTAAACTGATACACACACTCACAGCGAAATTCCAGGAATTAGGAAGCATCAATAGGTCAATAATAGATAATGAATGGCATGCGGCATAACCTCAAAGAAATTTCAATTTCTTTATACTAAAACTATTTTTTTGGGTTTATGTTTTTTTTACTTGTTGCTTTCTTTTCTTCTCCAATATTTTATTTAATCATTCTATGGGTTTATATTTTTTTATATATTTGTTGTTGTTTTTTATGTGTAAGCAGCTCTTTTCCAAAAAATAAAAAAATATTGAAAAAAAAAAAAAGAAAAACAAACCGTATTGATAGATAAAGTTAACAAAACTATTTTGACGCCCCTTAGAGGAGTGTGAATGTGTTGATGACGTTACAATCGATAGATTTCCAAGAAACCCATTGACCTTTTGTAAGCGTGTGTGTGGGAAATATTTTCAGTTTCTTCCAAAAAAAAGAAAAAAACCTAAAAAACACTCACACACATTTATGTTTAATCTCTGCTTGAAATATTTTTGTTTTTCTAATCCTTGTGACATTTTTTCCCCCTACAAAATATATTTAAGAAAATTTCACACACCACACAAATTTTCCGTTTTGATTTCTTGAGAATTTTTTTTTTTTTTTTTTTTGGAAAAATCTCAAACTGTACAAGAATTTTAGTTTGTTGTGTAACATACGAGTATGCATTAATTATGATTCGATAATGAATTGTAAATATCATGCGATTGATAATCTTTCTCTGGAAATCTTTTGATATTTATCAGTTTAAAAAATTATAGATCATCTAACTGCTAAAGTATAGTTAATTTCATAGTTTGAATTTTTTGTGATTGAAATAATTTGAATTTTAAACGTGATGAAGTTAATAACTGTCAACAACTTGTCGTTAGATAAATTTCAATTAGTGTCATTCGATTTTTTTCATCTTTTTTGTTCTTTAGTTAAAAGGAATCTAAAGGGGGAAATCTTGAAAAAAGTCAGGTTTTATTTTAAAGATTATAATCTTAAGGAATTTCCGTTTAACGATAACAACAGTTTTATCGAAATTTTTTTTTTTTTTTTTAAAGATTAGTATTGAATTAACACCGTTATTAGTGCTTTTTTCCCTGAATTGTATTTCCTTTTTAAAAAGTACAGTAAGTTATTAACAGTAATACAATGGATAGATCTAAAAGTAGTAGTAAAGATTATTTATAATATAATGTCATTAATATTCCTGGTTTCATATAATTATTTCAATAGGTAACATACACTTTTTACTAAAATTCATATTTGTGCTACTAAGGGCTAGTTTTTAAGATGTCGATTATATACATTTATCGGTTAAACGTAGCTTAAGCTATTAATTATGTTTTTCAATAAAAAATTATCAGGTATATAATCTAAGTATAACTCAGCTTCGTTGGCCAGTTAAACCTATGTTAGTATTGTCATGACATACACAGCAGAATAGAAATACAAATATTAAAATGTAATGAAAAACATTATATTTTATTTGATATTATAAACAAAAGTAATATAAGTGTATAAATTATAATTTATATTACATTTTGTTTGCTTTTTTGTTTATTAAATTTAAAGCATTGCCATAAATTTAATATAAAATCACCTCTGTTTTCAGAATTCAGTATGGCAATTTTAGCGAATTTGATACTTTTAGGGCCGTTATTATAACCTACCAATAAGGTATCAGATAGTTAAAGGTAAGATAAACTAAAGTGAACGATAAAGTGAGTTTTATCTACTTTTAGTTATTACAACTTTTAATGTAAATTTTATAATTTTGATAATACGGCAATATCAAAGCAAAAACCGATTACTTTTGGCCACTTAACGTAGTGGCAACATGTATTATTTGAACGTAACTGCCACTAACGGAAATATAAACAAATAAAAAACAAAGAAATTTTTAAAATAAATGAGTTTAAGCTAACTAAAAGACAACGCCAGAACAAATATAGCGGAATAAATATGTTTTTATTAATTTCTTTTAAAAGCAGAAAATATGGCAGCTCTGAATACAAAAACCTTCCGATAAAAGTTAATGGTTAGATGTTCTTACCTTTAGCTTATCGGTCACTTTTGGCTTAACTTGTACTTATAATAACCAAAAACTGTTAAAGTGAACTATAACATCCTAACTTTAGTTATTGGAAAGTTATAATAACGGCCCTTAATCTAGCACTGAAAAGCAAAATTATTGGTTAAAGCTCGTTTAAATTTGTTTGTGGATTAATTTAACAACAAGTTAAACCAAACTACTTGACGACTGCATTTTTATGCAACATTTTTTTTTTTTTACAAAATTTGCCATCATAAGGAGTGAGATCGAAAAAATCTTAACACACATTTTACCTCATAACTTTTTTCGGAATCAATATTCAAATTTTTTTTTGATCTAGTTATCATGGAAAAATACTTCAGTTATTATTTTTAATAACAACCATGTTAACTTGTCCTTATTTTCATCAAAATAAATGACGAACAGGATTTACGTCCTACAAGTTATTAAAAAATTAAAAAAAAATCCAAATAGGTCTTACAAATAATTGGTCACAGAATTAAATGTCGTCCGTAAAACCGTTTCTAATGTTATTAAACAGTATCAGGAGAATTTGACTATTGATGTGAAACCTAGTTCGGTAAGAAAAAGGACCATATGATATGGGGAAGGCCAGAAAATTAAAGACATATTGAAAGGAACTCCAAACACATCTGGTAGAAAATCAGCTCAGTTTTCTCAGTGCTTCGACTATTTGGTGCGAAAATTTAAAGCTAATGGGAAAGTTGATAACATATAAAGTTAAAGAAATTCCAAACTTGAATTCTGCAAAAAAAATTACAAGCCAAAAATAGGACTCGGAATTTAAAACCAAATTTCATACAAAAATACTCAAGCTGTATATTTGATACATTCGGATCTATAAAATATGCATAAAGGAATATTTGCAAAAAAGACTTCTTCTTTTCTTAAGAAAGCACAACGTGTCCACATATTTTTGGACCCATTTGGTATCAAGTCACTACGGTAAGAATGCTCTGGAATGCTCAATAACATAGTTTTAGTTTAGACCAGTGGAGAGATATAGAGCTCTTGTGAAAAGTGAATTCAAGAGCACAAAAAAGGTGTCCCAAAATACTGAACATTTTAACAGAAGATGTGCACACTGTTCCAAAAAAGTGACTGAAGCAACTATCAAATCTCCAAAGAAAGGGTTTTCAAAAATGGTTCACAATTTTATAAATAGTGGTTAGAACCATAAAAATTATATATTTCTGTGATCTGTGCTAAATTATCAAATGATTAAAAAAAGTAATGAAAACTCTAAGATCAACCGTTTCCAAGTTATTGAATATTATTTATGTTAAGAATTTTTTGATTTCACCTTATATAGTAAAAACTCTTTATTGCTATTATAATATAAGATGATATTTTTTGATCCTAAAGATACCCAGCAAAAACTTGGTCATGGTATGTAGTTACTTTTCAATGACAACCACAAACTGTCTACATTACATAGAAATATTTTAGAGACTACTTATTTATAACCCAGTATGTAACTAGTTATTAATCAATGAACAATTTAATGATCACGTTTAATTTTTCTATTTATTAGTAAGTAAAAAAATGCATTTTTAGAATTATAAGATGTTTTTTGGCTGAATGGTAATGTACGTCCATCTATACATTTGGGTTAAATGGGACGAAAATGACGCTTAATTCAAGAAAAGGTGATATCCAAATTTTGATGATCATTTTCTATTTTTTATATTTATTAGTTAGTAAACAAATAAATTTCTAGAATTCTAAAATATTTTTTGGCAGAATGGTAATGTCCGTCCGTCTGTCTATACATTTGGGTTAAATGTGTCGAAAATTCCACTTAATTCAGGGAAAAGTGATATCAAAACTTTAATACCTTCATTTAGTTTTTATAGTAATCAAGAAGTAGAAAAAAAAAATATCTTTCGAATTTTAAGATCTTTTCAAAAGAATTCTGATGTCTGCCCATCTGTCCGTCTGTTTGTTAATTTTTGCAAACATTTCAATTCAAAATCGTTTATCTTTTGACTAAATAAATTTTCTTGGTTCGATATATAATTTTGCTTTTTAACCAACTACATAAAACATAATAAAATCGGTTAAAAATATTTGGCTATGTATGGAAAAATCTTAACCAAAATCTTGTAAAATTGAGATTTTTGAAATTTTAAATGTATATAACTCGAAAAGTACATAAGATAAGTAATACATGCAAGCATGTTTTCTAAAGAATTTATCAAGGACTTTAAGGTGATATAAAAATCTTGGAAATTGGGTAAGGAACAAAAATTCGGTAGTGGTTAAACCTTTTCCATGACACTAGTTGTCTATTTTGAATCCCTATAGTTTATTTCAATAATATCGGACTAACATTTTTTGAGTTATCATTAATTATGTGGAAAAACTTCTAAAAAAATTTATAATTTTACATAAAAATTTAAAAAAAAACTCTCCATAGAATTTAAAATTTAGATCATATTTGGACTACTGGAACCATTACACATCAATTCTATATAGTAGTTATTCAAGCCTTTTTTTTTTTTTGCTGTTGACCTGTGTTATCAATTAAATAAAAAAACAGTCAAAACTCTAAGATCAACCGTTTCCAAATTATTGAATTTTATATATGTTAAAGATTTTTTCGATAGCATTTCTTAGTTCGAGGCGAAAATAATTTTGCATAAATGTTTAGAGCAATTAACGGGGAATATTTCATTAGAACTTTAAATTTATTTATTTTACCTTATAAGGGATCATTTCTAGTCCGTTTTTAGGAAATGACATGAAAGTCGATTTAAACTTGAGTTTAATGGGTTAAAATGTTCTACAGATATTTTCTTCGGATAAACGCTTCACCATATGAACTTTGGACCTTCGGTGACCCCTAATGAAATTCGACGTAGAAAATTTCTGTAGAATGTTTTAAACCATTAAACTCAAGTTTTAATGGACTTTTGCTTAATTTTGTTTAAACGGACTAGAAATTACCCCATATAATCAGAGATAGATGAATATCAGGTTCTAAGGAAATATTGCCATTTAAATGTTCTAAACATTTATGTTTAAATATTTTAATTTTTATTTTTTTCTATTTATCTGAAACTACTTTGATGCAAAAATATTTAAGTTTAGGTGGTCATAAAACTAAAATGTTGCCTACCAGCAAAAAATCCTTTGGAGGGTTAACTATCATATCAAGAGCTGTAAATTGCGATTGGTATGCTTCCGAAATTCTGGACGAAACTATACTTTATAAAATAAATTTTTATTTTAGATTTCTTATTAGGGCTACCCTAATGTACATTAATAAATAAAATATTTTTCTTCCACTCCACTAAATGTCATCATTTTATGCCATCTTCTATATTAATTAAAATTTATTAGATTTTTCTCTACTGCACTGAGATTTTCATTGATAAACAATAATAATAAAAATAATTGTTAATAAATAAAGAGAAAAAAATCTCAATTTTAAAATCACACGCACACAATATTCCAACATTCCGTGTTTGTTCGTTCGTTCGTTCATTGTCACTTTATATTGGTGTGACATTAATTGTTTAGTAAATTGCATTTGATTTCAAATATTTTTTTTTTCTAAAATAAAGATCGTGATGTTAAAGCGAATGTTTGTGTGTGTTCTTCGTTACGTCTTTTTTTTTTTCAGTTTCTCATGGTTAAAAATGTGAAAATTTCTTGGAATGCATTGTAATTGAATGATTAACAATTTCGATTCATTTGTATTTTGTAGTTTTTAATTTTATTTCTTGATTTTTTTTATCATGATTTGTTCATCGTAATAAATGAATGAATGAGTGACTGAATAAATGAGTGAGTGACTGACTGACTTATGGACGAAACGAATAAATGAATGAATTTTAAAGAGAAACAAAAGATTTAAAAAACAAAAAGTTTTTTAATATAAATTTCTCACTGCTACCGGCATCATATTTATAATAAGTAGTTGACTTTGACTTAAACTTTTATGTCTATTTGAAAGTATGTTTGTGTTTGTGATACAAGTATTTCTTAATTTTTTATTTTTATTTTTTTTTTTTTTTGCTATAATCACTGACACTCATTTGAAAACGTCACGAACTTACAGAATAAAAAAAAAAAAATTAAACAAGTTAAAAGAAATAATGTGTGAATGGAATTTAAGTTTATTATAGAGAACAGTTTTCATTCATATTTGTTATTCTAAGAATTGCAAACTTGGTAACAAAACTGTCATTGATACATTCATACACACATGTTTCTTAAAACATCACGTACTCAAAGGTTGGCTGGCTAGCTAGCTGGCGTTTTTTACACTCTAACGAATTGAACAAAATGTCTGTGCTATGGCAAAATTTCGATGACGCTGTCAGACTGAAACTGGAAAATTAAGGTCAACATAACAATTTTGAACTAAGACAATTTTTAAAACCCATAACTTAAATTCGATCTCATATATTTCGTGTTTAATGTATAAAATGTTGTAAATATTTTAATAGTCTTAGAGGTGAGTCCATCATAAAAATATTTAAAATATCTTAGTTATGATTCGGAAAATTTTAAGAACTTTGGCATCGATTTTTTCCAGCATATTTTTGCAAATTTTAGAACATATTTTAGCAATATATATGAAATCTTTTTTCATATTTTATACTTAAAAGCATATTTTTAAATAGTTGTCACCCAAAAACATTACTTAATATAAATTGACATTAGTAAAATTTTCCTTTTACTGTCACGCGTTTTTCAAATCCGTTTCCCTAATAATTTTCATTTTAAAAATTTATAGAAATTTTGTCATTTCATGATAAAATACACAGCGGGGTCAATTGCAATGTTATTCTTTGGATCTTTAAAACCGCTAAACCAATTTTTATGAAAAGAGAAACATTGAATTCTAAAAAATATTTGACTTCAAACATTTAATTTTTTATTTTTGGTCTTGACATTTTTGAAATAAAATTCCTATTTTTTTAATATGGTGAAAATCTCTAGAATTTTCTAATTATGTTTTTTTAGTTATCACAATTCAATAGCAAGAAACAAATTTCAAAGTCAAAATTTAAAAACAGGTCTCAAAAATTTGTTGCCAAAAAAGTAACTTTACGTATTTAAATTATTTAAAAAATTGTGTAAAACAACTTCAATACATTTTGGCATTTTCTGAAAGACTAGACCTTAGAAAAGAGTTTAAGTTTAATTTCGGAAAATTTTGAACGTTCACCCTATATCCAGCAGTGGTCAAAAATTATCAATTTTGGATGTTAAGTTTAACTTTTTGAGCTTGTAAAATAATTGACTCCTCACTTTGGTACTTCTGCTAATTAAATTTAATGATTTAATATGTTTTTGAAGGTTTTATAAAAATTGCCTACCGAAAAATTTGGTGACACGTAGCAATTTTAGGAAAGAATTCATAATTTCAAAAAATAACAAGCGCGAATTATATTCGGCCCGGCCGAATCTATATACCCACCATCAACTTTTTAAAATTTTACGTTATATGGGAGGGGGCGGTAAAGTGGGCAGGAAAGTGGGCGGACCACGCCCATTTTTTGTTTCCGAGTTTATATTGGTCCTTGAACTATTTGAACACATTTTCGTTGATTTTCACCTTATATGGGAGGTGGGCGGTAAAGTGGGCGGACCACTCCCATTTTTGGTTTCCGAGTTTATATCGATCCCCGAACTATACATACAAAATTTCGTTGTCGTACATGCTTTTGTTGAAGAAATATCAGCAGAAAAGTATGAAACGGACACCCTGTGTTTCTAGTTTTTAGCCCATAACTTTTTTGTCTATGAACCTATTTTGCCCATTTTCAATCCCAAACAAACCTTATATAAGACAAATATTTGTGCTAAATTTTGTCTTTCTACGTTGCCCCGTTCGAGCCCTATCCTGCTTTCAACAGACGGACAGACGGACGGACATAGCTAGATCGACTCAGAATCTAACCAGGACCCAGAAAATATATACTTTGTGGGGTCTTAGATGATTCCTTTGACATGTTACACACGGAATGACAAAATCAATATACTCCCCATCTTTTTGATGGTGGGTATAAAAAAATTTTACCTTTAAAAATATATAGCAAAATTATATAAATTATTCTGATCATTACATTTATTAATTAACTGCTTTATAATAAGTGCACAAATTATTTAGATCTATAAGCTCAAATTTATGAAATATGTCCCTGAAAATATAATTAGCATTGTTTTAATTTAACTAAAGTGCTCTAAACATTTTAAAATAGTTAAATTTGTTACACATAATTTTAAAGAAGACACAATTTACTTTAAAATGATACATAAAATGATTATCTTGAGTTTGTTACGCTTCTAGTAAATCAATTTCAAATGGAAAATTATTTTAATGGAGTAAGTTAGTTTTGATAAATTTTTACTTTTATTTGACAATTTTTTACTAAGTTCTTAATATATTTTTCGAGCACTGTGAAAAGACTAGTCCATATTCTTCCAGAGAACTTAACAATTCGTAAAGAAACTTAATTTTTAAAAAGACTGATTCAGCAATTAAAATTGCTTGAGTGGATAAGTGTTGAAGAAACTGAACAACTTTTGATCGAGGTTCTTAATAATGTATTTAAATTTACCCAGTTTGCTATTAATATTTTGAGATGTAGGTTCTTATTAGTGCATATGATCCCTTTAAAGGGACGTTCTTATTATTCCACTTAATGGCGAAATGATGAATTAAAAATGCAACCTTCATTCAGCATCTTAGTCTCTCAAGTGTCTTTGTCATAACAAGTTCCTCCTTTGGATGGAAATGATACGGATCACATTCGGATACGAGTGATTATGAACATGAAGGAAATCTAAATCACCCAAAATAATGTTTTAAAAAATATCATTCTGCAAGTGACCGCATAATGTCCCTTATAAAGGACACCTTCTAAAATCTTTAAAAATATTTTATATTTTAATAAATCTTCTGAAAAGTATCTTTATAGTAGGTTTTAATATAACATTTAAAAAAAATTTTAAAAGTTCCTTGGGAACCACATGGCTTAATGGTAAAAGTGTTGTTTGTGTGTTTGTTTTTACTTTTTAAGAGACATTTTAATTTTAGTCCATTTTTACGCTTTTCACAAAACTTGTCTTTATTGTACTCGTAACACAAAAATGTTGTCTTTTTACATTTAGCCCATTTTAGCACTTTTTTTATATGCAGCGCATTTACAAGAAATATTGCAATTTAAATGTAAAAATATTTAAAATCGGTTCATATTTGTAAAAGTTACAAACTCAGATATATTTTTCACTCTCGAGATTGTGATATTTGGTCCACTGCGCTTTCGTGCTCCCGCTACACACTCCAACTAACAATATTCTGAAAGCCTAACCCTATCGATGCACTATGGTTTCAATGACCATTTTTCTTGGCCAAAATTACCAAAATGGAAAAAAACAAATTGTCTTGTTTGAAATATGATTTGGGTGAAAATCAAAGCAGTTTAATGTATTTATTTTGAATTTAAAAAATTTAATTAATTTTTTTACTTTTTATGTGTCAGAAGTAAAGTCATTACAAAGGAAATTTTAGCATATTTCACTTATCAACCCAAAGGCGTGCATTTTCTTTAGCGGGATTAATTATTATATACAACTATATTTTAATAATATCTGCTATTTTATTTTTTAATCTTAGCATTTTTATTCACTGGTTAGACCTTGTAAATGACAAGAATTTCCAATGCTAACTTACACGGAAAAGATGGATTTTCTCGAAAATCGCAAAACGAGACAATATGGAAAATATAACCCAGATATATGTTTATTTATTTCCGTTGAGTTTTTCTTTACCAATTTTCACCAAAACCTTGCAGGTCTAATGAAATGCAAAATTTCTTACGAATCCAATTTCATTTTGGGTTTTGTAAAACAAACTGTATTTTTCAAAGATGACAAGAAGTTTTAACTGATTTCATATTCAATTATAAAAGTACTTATCCTTAGATCTATTTTCCATAATATACTTATTTAAACAATTGTTGTACCCAATAATTATAAAGTATTGAAAACCGTTGAAAAATACATATTTTAAATTTGCTTAAGAAACTGAACTTAGACTGTTGTATTATGAAGACAAAATAGTAAAAGTAGGAAAAGACTTCATTTTTTGGCATTTTGTGAAGTGTTTGCTACAAAACTGAGATAATTAAAACACAAATAGAAAATGTTACTAAAATTAGTTTTGGCCAAGAAAAGTGGTCGGTGAAACCATAGTGCGATGTTCCTAGCTTCATCAAAATCGGTTCAGTGGTTTTAAAGATCCAGACTTATTATCATTTATAAGTACAAAAAAAAAAAAAATAAAGTGCATTTGCTAATGCAAATTATATTATTTTTAGCATGAATAGAAAATAATAAAAAATTTTGCTAAAAAAAATACAAAAATTAAAAAAACATAATTTTAAATTAAGAACATTTTTTAAACCAAAAAACAGCTTAAGTGCAGACTTTTTTCTTTATCAAACATTAGACAGTGGTCTTAAGCCTTTGAAAAACATCATTGCATGTACTATTTATCTTATATATTTTTTGTTATATGCATTTGAAATTTCAACAATATCAAGATCTTGTTTAACCCTAGGATTACTATCTTGGTCTGGTCAGACCAAATTTGACTTTGGAGTTTAATATCTTTTATTTTAAGTAGAAAATCAAAAAAGGATGAACTGATATCTACTGAATCGAATGAAATAAATTTTGATTCGATTGGAGTACGATAACTAGGAAAATTTTGGGTTTAAAGAAAAAGTACGCTAAGTTCACCCTCTTGGTCTGGATAGAACACAATGTGTTTTCTCTTTGTAAACGTGTTTCTTTTTATTCATCTACGTACAATCATTCTAAAAACAATCATAATATGTTGTTGAAAGTATAAAATGTCTGAATAAAACTGAATTTACCCAAATTTGTGAGTAAATGTTCGTCATTCATGAACGAAAATTAAGTTAGAGAAAAATTGGCAATTCCTTCAAAAATTAATTTTTGATGCAAAAAAATGTGGTTTGGGCGTTATTAAACCATAAAATGGACTTTCCAGATTTTAACACCTTAAAGTAACTAAAAAGGAAGAGGATGAAGAGGGAATGATGTCTAGTCTTTTAAATCGAGATAATGTGCAACTGCCATTTCAATACAGTGAAGATGAGGGTGACGAAACGTTAGGCTCGGGAAATACTGGATATTCAGCAATAAAGTAAATCTGATATCTAAATGTACTTATTTGGAACCACTTAAAACTCTCATATTACTATAACAAAAAGTTACAAACCAGACAATTTCCACCAAGTACTATAAACATTTTTAAACGAATATTTACTCCAAAAGTGCTTAATATTATTGTTCAAGATATTAAAAATAAATTGCAATAGGTACCTTGAATAATAAACAACCAATGAGATAGGTTTAGTCGATCAAATTTTATATAACTTCGATATTTATAAGGCGAAAATGTCAATAAGATGCTTCACTACATTGCTATTTTTTCCGATCTGACAATTCAAACACTTACCCAAAGCATCTTTAAGTAATTATCATTAAAAACTTGGAGTCATCATATACACCTGTCGTAAATTTGTACGTGAATAAATAACTCTATTCTTATCTTTTACGTACATGTTTCAAAATATACATTCCGCCAGAATTAGCTAAATATGACATAAAAATACTATACAAAGACAAATTATCTCCTTAGACGACAAAATAATGAAAATTAGGTGAAATTGAATATTGAAATTAATCACAAAATAATTCCTCGATGTAAAAAATTTAACATTACTATCATACTAAAACATTGTAAATATACAAATTCATATGTTTGCTATGACTGGCAAGCAGAGTTATATTAGATAGACATTATTTTTAATAAAAATAACAATATTTATTCACTTTCTATGAATATCATTTATAAATAAACCTAAAATTTAGTTTTATTTAAAAAAGTGTAAATTTATGAGCTTTTTCATCTATTTTTGTTTTCATCGCAATAGTTGTTATTATAAGTCTAGCGAAACATTTCCACTTTATATTAACATATATAACTTATTTAACTACTATCCACAAAATCAAGACAAAAGTGCTACTATAAATTGTTCCTAGGGCCAACATTTTGCCTATAACCGTTCTGTGGTCTGGCCAGACCAAGAGGATAACTTAGCGCTCATAACGTTACCAGTCATCCTAGGGTTAAGTTTTTGCCATATATAGCCCAACATTTGCGATTGATTTATTATACTAAAGGAAATTTGAAGTCGTTATCTTTTTTGAGTCCAAAAATAAACGATTTCAAATTGAAAAGTTTACAAAAATTAACAAACAAACAGACGGACCAAAGGACAGGCATCAAAATTCGTTAAAAAAAATCATAAAATAAAAAAATTTATTTTTTTTTTATTTTTCCATATATAAAAACAAAATATAAACATTAAAATATTAATATCACCTTTAGCCATTTTCGAACCATTTATCCCCAATGTATGACATTACCATTCTGTCAAAATAGTCTTATAATTCTAAAAATATATATATTTTTTTTTACTTAATAAATAGAAAAATAAAACGTGTTCCCACATTTTTTTTTTAATTAATAAATTCCTTTACTGTTACATAACTATTTAAACTAAGAATAAATAATTTATTTTAATACTTTAACTCTGTAATACCTTAACTATTTCAAAAATATAGCACAAGAATGCAATTTAATATTTATTAAAAAAATATAAGAAAAAAAAAAAAAAAAAACTCAGAATTATAATTCATATAATTATAATTATTATTACAGCGACTACTATTTCCAATAACAATCATGCTTAATTAAATAACAATGATTATTACAACAAATTGCCACATGACTATCTCTATATACATATATGTATATAAATTTCAAAATGCTTTAACTAAAAAATGTAAAAAAGTGTAAATTATGTATGACTATTTTTATTTTTTTACTTATTATTATTATTTTTTTTTTTTTAAGTTTAAACAAAAGAAAAACTCGTATTTCAATGATTGGTATTTTTTAATGATTCATTCATAACAACTCAATTGATTGAGTTTTATTTGCAATTAAATTCATTCACTTAATGTCACTCTAAGTGGTCAGAAGGACGGACAGACAGACATTTGAAGTATTCAGAATCTTACTTGCAATATAACAACTGAGCCATGATTATACACGAATACTTTTTATCTAGTTGAATTAACTTTTTTTTTTTTTTGTTTAGCAAACATGCTGCTGCCAACTCGTTTAATGATTGAATTTTTGTAACGAGTACTTGGAAGTGTGTATTGGAGTGTTTTTACATGTTAACTGGTCATGTCATTGTCTTGCAATGCTAATAAATATAAAGAAATAACAACTATTAAGTGCTACTCAATTAAAATGCAATATCTTAAAAGCAAGGATGGAAATAGTGGCTTTTGAAATGATATTAATGATCAGAATCTGAATTGATTCGAGTTAAAATTTAATATCATTTACTTATTGTTATCAGAAAATATTGATTGTTATCAGAAAAACTTGATACACAGCATCATTTTTATTATTTTTAGACACACTTTGCATTATCTAAAATCGATTTTTAAAAAACTTCCTCATAATATTTGAGAAATTCTTCAAACTCGTTTACTTTTGGGGTTCAAAAAAATTTCAAAAATTTTTTAATGGCACATCAACGATATTTAGTATCAATATTCCTTGGCTCTAGTGGAACACAGATCTGTTCGCGTGAATAACTTTTAATGAACGCCGTCAATGTTATGGAGGTTTAAGATAAAAATTTATAAACAAATTGTCAAAATTCTACTTAAGGTCATAAAGCAAAAATTATTGCATTTATGTATACTACAATGATGTATTAAAAATATCGCGATATGTTAAGAATACGTGGATATATTAGCGATTTACTAATTATTATTCCCCTTTATAAAATTTGTAAAGTTCAGATTTTAGTGATGTAGTCTTGTTCATATTCATCCATTTATTGCAAAATTCATCCTCAACGATTAATGTTAAACTAAAAACATCGCGTTCTTAGCCCATGAAACCCGTTGTTGAATATTTTCAGTTAAATTATATTTTCTGCGTAAGTAAAACTTAACACAAGAACCTTTTTCAGATTAAAATTTACTTATAACGCCAAAATCCAAATTTTTTTCGTGTGCTGCAAAAAATTTTTAGCAAGTTTTCTTTGTTTTGATTTTGCAACTATAGTTTTTTTTTAGTATTTTTATTTAAGCATTTTTGTTGCTACTAAAATTTCTTCTATGAAGAATAATATGTTAATTTATGTACGAGTTGAATATTTTTTGTTTATGCTACAAGAAATTGTAAATAAACGCTGCAATTTTTATTGACAATACTGCAAAATAGAAAAAACTAATTTTAGTTGCAATTATAAACAAAAATGAAACGGTAAAAATATTTTTAGTATTTTTTTTTTTTTTGCTAGCAGCAGATATTTATTGCAAAATGTGATAAATATAGTATTAAAATCAAACCCAGATTTAGAAACCTTCTTTGATTAAGCGATACTCTAGCTTCACTGAAATAAAGTTGCCTCCTACACCAATCCTATTGGGGGCACATTAATGAGATATATGTCAAATGATGTATCATTTTAAGAGCTAATAGGCTCCATTTGAATTTTGCTATACCCGAAGCGGCGTAAAATCCCTAGGGAAAAAACTGTAAAATTTAAATTTTTTTTAAAATTTGGTTTCATGACTTTTGCACAACACAATTTGACACTGGTTAATGACACGCTAATTAAATCCATGCCGGTCTTTTTCTACAAGTATTTAATGCCTACATTAAAGAAATTGGACACTTATGATAAAATCCGCGATTGCAGCAATCAAAATTAAGAGAAAAAAAACATGTTAATTTCAAACACTTTTTTCAGATTTTTGGACTTTACCAAGTACCACATGGAACCGTTTCAGGTCTTGAATTTTTTTTCTGTTACAGTACCAAGTGTTGCAACAAAAGTTGTTTAAAAAAGTCAGAATTTAAAAAAAAAATATTTGAGGTTGAAGGCCGGATTCATAAAGGCAAACGTAAAAAGAGAATTGCCCATATATAAGTGGTTCTCAGCTTAAATTATGCAGTATACAATTTTATTTTTAAAGCCCCATAACAAACTAACAGACTGGAATTTAAAATAAAATGTGGTATCATTAGAAAGATAAAGATTTCTAGTATAACATAGAATCATTATTTATTGTTAAAGTTTACCTTTAAGTAACTTAAAATATGAAAACAAAAAAATCCAATATTTTTATCTTATTATATCAAAAAATTTAAAATTACGACCGATAATTACAATATTTATTATCTGAAATGGTAGTCTTAATTGTATGCAACAGATTAGAGGTGGTTTGTTACCAATGCGTGCAGTTTTTGTGTAATATTAGGCGAAATGTGTTCCAGCTGTATTTTTAGGGCCTAATTCCTATTTTATTATGTAAATTTCCAATATGGACCACAAATTTCCAATAATATTGAGGTCTGGCGACTGTTTAGAGAGCGTCGTTAAATTTGGGCCTTTATATATTAGCAAATTGTACACAATACCAAATTTATTCTTCGGATCGTTATGTTGGCAATATCAAAAATATGATAATATGCCCTGATTATCCTTTAGGATCTAAAGATATCTACTACTGTCCATTGCTGATCCAATAAGTTCCAACTTCCCACCACCATTAACCGACATACAGGCCCAAACCATGGAACTGTCACCAACATGCTTCACTGTTATTTTTAAATTTTCTTTTTTCAGCTTGGTATTCGGTTCTCGCTCCAGAATGGACATAGTATCTGAGCCTAATATATAGAATTATAACTAATTTATATTTAAAAATCTTCTTTCGTGAAACTCGACCTTCAAAGTAGTGCTGATCCAATGCATGGCAAAAAAGTTTTGACGCAACATTGTTTTTCCAAGTCAACTTGAACTCCGGATGTCTGTTGGTGCTGAGATCCGTAGGTTGGCTTTTGTTTTCCCTAAAATATATCGCAGTCACGATTGTAAAAATGTTTATTCGGTACTTCGCTGCCTTTTATTGTCCAACCGATTTTCATGCAAAAAACTCATAATGATTTCTTGTACCATAGATTTTAACAATTTGAATTATTTTTAGCTGCGAGTGACCGTTTTAAAATGGTTTATAACTTCTTTCTATAACACTGTGCGTAGACTTTAGTCGCCAAACGGTAACACTGGCCTTTTTTAAATGGCGACTAAATAGCGACTTTTTGAGACTATGAGCTAAATGATGAGAAACTAAATTTCTTGTAATATATCGACCCATTATATATTAATTTAAACAAATAAAATAATTATTTTGAGATTGTTTCACAGTATAGTAATATAAACAGCAGCGGAATATTTACAAATGGACTGAAACTGTTAGTAACTAAACATAATAATAAGTTTTATGAATAGCTATTTAAATCATCATGTGCCGAATCTTTTTGGACTGGACTGATTTATATTTTTACATTCCTCATATGAATTCCTCGAGGGAACGAGTTTGTTTTTACTACATTATCAAAAATAAAAATAGTTTGTCCAAGAGACTTACGTCAATTCTTGTGGATCCATGCGTTCAGTTCTAAATTGGTTCGACGGGGATTTGAAAGATTGGAGTACGAGTGAAGACCTCGTACAAAAGTACAAAAATGTAATTAATAAAAAAAGAATTGTATGTCAACTATTTTTGAGAATTAATTAATTGTTGTAAAATAATTATGAATAAATATTTTGTTAGTAATAGAATATGATTTAGTAGTTTCTCTTAAAACACAACATTTTTTGTTTTTGGTTTTATCAAATAAACAAATCTTGAGGGGTTTTTCTAAGTTTTGAAGCAGTTGGCCCCTTTTTTCAAAAAATCCCCTTTTTTGGCGACTTTTTATTTTGAAATCCCCTTTTTTGGACACTTTTTAAAAATTCTCAATGGTAACGCTGCGTAGACCAATTTCACATTTACATTGTAATTGACGTATTAACAAACAAAATCAAATCAAAAAAAGTACGCAGGGCATTACTAGAAGTAGATACAAAAATAAAGTAAACTGGACAACGCTGCATGGAAGTACTTTTCCAAAAAGAAGTGGCTGCATAAAATAAATTGTGAGCAAAAAAATTTAGTATATTTTTATTTTATACTTTTAAGTTATTTTGTAAAACTAGAGTTTTTTCCCTTTCAAATGATACCATATTTTTTTAAAAGTTCCTATCTGCTACATAGCTATGGGACATTAAACATGAAAATATGTTCTACATAAAATAAGCTGTGAGCCACTGTATTTTGATATTATGTTTATTGCTTTTTTTGATATTTATTCATCAGAAGAACTTAACAACAGCTTTGGAGTATCTAAGATTAATAAATGAAAGGCGTTGAAATCAAACTGTGTATGGTATTATCCTCTAAGTACAATTCATTAAATTAAAAACTTAATGTACTTCATTCCATGTCATCTTAGGGCACACAAGGAACTAAATTGTATAATTTTTATGATCTCCCATCATCATTTCCAAAGGCGCAAAGCAATATAAAACTTATACTTCTTTTATGGGACCCCTAATAACATGTAGCAATGGAATTTAAACAAGGTTGGGTAAGAAAATTAAATAAGGAAAATATAATTTACATTCATTATATAAAAAAAATATATATATAAAAAAAAAAAACAAAAATAAATGAGAAAGTAAAAATAAAGTTAATTTTTTTTTAATTAACAAACATGATTCATGCAATTATCGACTTA
The DNA here is from genome assembly GCA_951394005.1 of Protophormia terraenovae. Classification (NCBI taxonomy): domain Eukaryota; kingdom Metazoa; phylum Arthropoda; class Insecta; order Diptera; family Calliphoridae; genus Protophormia; species Protophormia terraenovae. Next base: position 99,487,986 of record OX596075.1, read on the forward strand.
ATTAATTTAATTAAAAACTATTTTTTTCCAAATAAACTTTTTGATTTATTCAATTATTGTGTTGTTTAAAATTTGTATTTATGAAATTATTTATTTAATTAAAATCCTAAAAGTGTTTAATTGAAAAAAACTGTTGTTCTTAAATTTTTATAATTATAAGTAATTGATGTAATCATTTTGGTAAGAGGTGCAACTTTAAACATTTTTTAAATTGAATGAATAATTTTAATAACTAAAAGTGTAGGCTGGAAATTCTGTAAATAAATCTTTAAATCACGAAATTTACCAAATTTAGCAGCTATTGAAAATATTGGTTCCATAGCCAACTTTAAGAGTACCAATAGATTCTTAATATTGATTTATATAAATATTTCAATCAATCTTAAATAAGTCTCATGTATTGAAATAAAAACTTGCTGAACTTTTCATATGATCATTTAAACAGGTCAGCACTAAAAAAGTATCGTGAAAAATATGTTGCGGATATTGTAGGTATAGTAATCCCAAACACCTGAAACATTTCAGGTTTTCTACATCATATCACATTTTCAACCCATTGAGGACCAAAGAAAATATTCTTCCCTGAGGAGTTTTTAGGTTATACAATTTTCTGGATAATAAAAAAATTCAACTTGAAAAATGTGAGCACATTTTAATTTTAACAGTGCTATTCTCGAATTCATGACAATTGTCATTCATTAGTTATTGTTACGTGCTTTTATGAATGTGACAACTATCACCAAAAATGTATAAAAAAAAATTTAAAGTCAGAATAGAAAAATTGTCCTTATTGTTACAATTTGTTTTACTATCACAATAAATTTGTTTGTCACTCGGTCGAGAATAGCACTGTAAAGTAAGATTTAAGAACATACTATTTTTTCATTTCTCCTTTTCAATGATTTTATCAATTTTAAAGAATTCTAAGTACTATGGAGTGCAAAATAATAATTATTATTATTTATTATAATAATTATGTATTATAATAATTTTAAAAAATTATTAGCGATATACATTTTTGTACAAATTTATTAGGCCTGTGTTTTCATTGAAGTACAAATAACAGTACCATGAACTTTCCATTCCTGACGCAAATTTATTCGATTTTCATACTTACCGGCATGTTTTCTTACTTCTATGTCATTCATAAAATAAAATAATACTGCAATATATCCAACTTTATAAATAGTTTTAAGCTCGATAAGACAATATATCATGATTCTAGTATGACTATTTGTAAATAAATATTTTCAATATTAGTCATTCATTAAAGTTCTTATGATAATAAGATCAACTATCAGTACATTAAACTATTAATATTAAAAAATGCATATGGTAATTTTTAATTAAAAACAACAATGTTAGATATGATAATAAAGAAAAAACTGTAGTAGAAAGTATTTAAACTGTATGTACAGCACTGACCTTGATGAGGTATTTCTAAGATCCATTAGAGCAATAAAATGATATTTTCATTGAAAAAAAAGGCAAATTTGTTACGTTATATAGATTGTAAGCTTCTTAAGAATAAAGTAAGATTTAATATCGTTTTAATTTGTAAAAATAAGATTCAACAAAAGTCATTAATATTATGTATAATATTATCATGATCACCGATCGTTTTATATCCCAGCAAAAAAGGAACTGAAAAAGAGCTGAAAATGTCATGAATTTAACATTGTGTTGTCATTGGAAGGAAGTAATTAGTGGTAAAAAAGAGCTGCAGAAGTTATTTTTTTAACCCATGATTGTCATTGGTAGGATGTTCTTCTTTTATGCTTCTTATTCATTTCTTTTGAAGTACTTCCTTTAAAAATATGTTTATGAAATCAGTTTTAGCCTTATTAAAAGATAATAAAAATGCATTAAAATTTATAAAATTTTAATTTTCTTAGAAATTATTAACCTTTTTTCCAGCTAAAATTTCATTTATTTTCACTTTTTTGGAAGTAATTATTAAGAACTTCCAAAAAAGTTTAAAATATTCACTTTGTTCTACTTTTGAAGTGGTGAAAATGTTCTTTTTTAGCAGCTCTTGATCGTTTTTTGCTGGGGTAGAATAAAAACTCCATGACTTCAAAATGTTTAGAACTAACCGAAGTTAATTCAGATTTTAATCTAGAGACCCTTTTCTCTAGCCTTTGTATCTCGAGCGACATCTTTTGATCTTTCAATCCTCTGTTCCAATGATGAGTGTAGGTTTGGTTTTATCCTCTAAGATAGGAAGTGGAATTGATACTCTCACAGTCGTTCGAAAAGGGAGTTGATCTAGATAAACAATGGGTCTGACTTCGCTAACTATTCGAATACAGTTTTTGAGAAACTTTAACGATTTATTGTTACCATAACCGATTATCTTGATACCCTTTAACCGTTTGACGCCATCAAAGGCAGTGAAGGATTCATCCTTAGTGTGTCCAAGTTCGTCAAATATCGTCTGCAAGATCTTTTCGATAATAGCAGCCATTTGTCCGTAGTCATTTTATCCTCCGTTTGATTACGGTCTATGATGGCCACCTGTAGCTCCAGTGCTGATGTCAAGTTTGTTGCAGGCGCTTGCCCTCAGGCACCTGCTTCTCATGTTTGTCTCACCTGCTCTTTGTCGCTTTATAAAAAGTTTTATATTAAATCTTTGGTAACGGTTACTGGACCTCGAGTGGAGGCTGGTACATACCGTACTTTGAGATGTGGTGTCGGTCATTACCTGGCTCTGCATTTAGTATCTCCAAGCTAGTGATCGTGTTCGGTCAGTACAGCTACAGCTGCATGTTTAGTTATAGTTACCTTTTTACTTTGGTTTTTCGCAGTCTCCGTCTGCATTGGCCCGATATCCACACATGTAGTGTTAAGCATGGCTTTATACTTCCTTATATAGTAGGTACTTCCACCTCAAACGCTTTTCGCAGGTTGTCGTGGTAGTGGTATCGAGAGAGAGAGAGCGCCTTTACCATGCCAATCTTTTTCGTTCGTTGTTTTATTATTCGTCCTGTGTCTCCCTTAGTAGGATCATGGGTCTCCGATTGTTGTTCGTCAGTGTGAAGCTTTTTGGAGAATACCATGCGAAGGTGATCCTAGTCGGCTCGTAGAGTTTTAGCTCTGTGTCGATATTCGTATGGTCTAAGCTATCCTGCTAGTCAAAAATCTATCTTTTCTGTTAACACAACAGTAACAGAACAGAACGATCGGGGTATCTTCCTATTAAGTCGTTGTTACAGTAGGTCCAGTGTCTCTCGGACCTGTTACCACTGGAGAATTTGGATTAGTTTTGACCTATGTTAGAGGTAAAAGGCGATACAGACGCTTCCCTTGAGACAGACGTATTTGGAATGACACTGCTTTTCAAACGGTCTTGGATCAGAGCTAGCAGAACCGTTACTAAAGTCCCAGATAGACACTTAATGCACGATAAATTTCAACACATAATTATCCACAGCTTTGTTAAACAAACAGAGAGTTACTAAGTTGGTCGTAATTGAGAGAATGCATGGGAATATTTTCAAGTTCTTAACCAAAATACGCTGCATAGATAAACGTTTAATGATCAATTGCGTCTAAATGTGTATTGGTGATATTTTGTGAAGATCTTCGATGAATCTTCTGTGTATTGTTTTAAGTATTACAAGGCGAGAGGAGCACAAAAGCGCCTTCAAGATTGTTTTAAAAAAATATTTTTTTTTTTTCTGAAAAAACTATTGGAAATTAGTTTAATATTATTGGAAATGGTGTTGTTCTATGCTTTGAGGTTATGTAAAACTTGAATTTGGCATTATAATTCTTTTCGTTTAATTTGTTCATCATTAAATCGTAATTTTGATAATTTTCTTTATACTTAATTCAGATAATCTTCATTCAGTTTTGTGAATTTAAAATGACGAATAATTGTGTTTCTTAATTAAACAACATTTCTAAGAAATATATTTCAAAATTTAGTATATTTTTCATCTAATTACGTAGTTATTAAGAAACATTTAAATACATTTAAAATACAAAAAAAAAAAAAAAAAAAAAAAACAAAAAAATAGAAAAATAAATTAAAAAACAAAAGAGAAACAATATTTAAATGTTTAATAAATATTTTGAGTAAAGAGTAAATTTTTTGTTAAAATTGTATAATAAATGTATTAGTTATTTTTACAAAATAATTGTATATGTATGGTACACGCCCCAACTACTACTACTACTACTAATACTATTTATACTACTACTTATACAACTACTTAAATAGCTACTAATACCACTATTATTATATGAGTTTTAAATAAAATATTGCTACGTCAGATCCATCACACGTGAAGACATTACAATTCTACAAATGTCAGAGTTGATTAAACAAAATAATAAATTTAATAATGTTTCCATATATTTTATGAAAAAGATAATAATTATAATTAGGAATATGAAATAAATTTCAAACTTTATAGAATAAAAATATACACTACGCTAATTAAATTAGTAACTAGATTCCTAAATTTTACGTGAAATCTTATTAAAATTTTTTTAACTATTGAATTTAATTTAAACAAAAAGATCTCTAAAAAAAACTTAAGTTAAAAAGATATGATCAATTGAAGCTACATAAATAGTGAGGTCTACTTCCTTTATAGTTTATAGACCTTAACCAACTGTAGGGCACCATAGATGATGTGACAAATTCGTTCTAAATTTTATTTATTTGTTTTTGTTTAGTTTTTTTTTTTTTTTTTTTTTCTATTCTGTCAGGCAAACTAGTGTCACGGCACGTGTCACAAAAATAGAACATGATTAACGATCAGTGGTGGATTTGTGCCGTGTATCATTAAATGGAAAAAGTATATCTATTTTTTTTTTTTTTTATTATTTTTTTACTTAAGCAAATGTTTCTTAACTACTATTTTAATTAGTTCACACGTCTAACGCGATTTCTGTTTAATACACAAAATTTTCGGTATTAACAAAGATTATGGAAATTTACAATCGAATTTAGAATAGAATCTCTATTGTTTAAAACAATAACAACAACAACAACAGTAAGAACTAAAAAAATCATTAGTTGATGTTTATATGTATGTGAATATGTGTGTTTTGTGTTGACAAATAAATGCTAAAAGATTATTTAATTTGAACAAAAATCGAACAGATTGTTTAAATAGACCTTAAGTCTGTTTCGATAAGATAATAAATATTTATTTTAATCTTTAGAAGGAAAAATTACCTATATTTAATAAAAAATTAAGTTTTTATCATACAAAGTAATGAAAAATCTTCTTAAAAAAATTCCAATTATTAACGATTTATAAGGAATTTTTAAATTAAAAAAAAAAAAATATTTTTGTTTTCCATTAAAATTTTTATTAAAAACATCTGTTTTAAGTATTTAATATAAGTGATCAGAAATTAGGCTTATTTTCTATTTAAAATTATCACATAAAAATCGATTTTTCGTATGAAAAATAAGTGATCACAAATTAAACATATTTTCTCCAAAATTTTACACATATTTTCTCCAAAATATTACACATATTTTCTACAAAATCATATTATTTAGAAAGACTGGACATAAACCAATCGGTTATCAGCCTCATGTGGAGATTTCTCACCAACAGGGTTATAATATCCAATATGGGAGCATCTACCACATACAAGGTAGCGAATAGGGGTACACCGCATCTCCTCTTCTTTGGAATATCGCCGTAAACCCACTACTCAGGGAACTTGATTCTCTGAAGTTTAAGACTGTCGCTTAAGCGAAAGATGTTGCGGTGAGAAATATCTGGATACTATGTCTCAACGTCTGCAAACTGATCTAGGTCCACTCAGTGTGTGGAACTTGTCCTCTTCTCTAGATGATATAAGATTCCATCTTTCCCACTACCACGCCTAAATGGTGTTGAATTGAAGGTATCAGATAGTGCGAAATACAGGGGCTAGGGCATTAAAGGCAAGTATTGCTTTATGTGTAGTAAAGCCATTGGGAAATCGTGGAGAATAAATCCCAGAAACACAAAATGGCTCTTCGACATGGTAATTAAGTCATACTTATGTATGGAGCGATAGTATGGTGGAAGACTATGGAGAAATCCACCTTGTTCAGAATCTTAGAAAACATTCTGCGTAGTTCGTCGCTACTCATTACAGGCGTACTTCATACAACTCCATCTAATGTCTTATTCGTTCTAATGAACTGGCTACCGGTGGCCCTTATGACCAAAGAGATCGCCATCATGTCGGCTACTAGGCCCAGAACTATGGGTGCATGGAACGATAGAGGATATGGCCATGCGACCGTTTTAGGGTTCTTTGACGACATTCCCTGCAATATTGATTATTGCATCCCTATACATTTTCTTGACAAAGACTTTTCAGTGTCAATCTTGACTGCTCCGGAATTAAGAGCCGGTTCAGTGGACAGTAGAGCATTTTCTATGCCACACTGATGGGTCCAAATCTGTCGATGGGGTTGGGTGGGGGTTTCTACATTCCCAAATATAGGAAAAGCATTTCTTTCAAATTGCCGGATTACTGCTGTATTCTTCAAGCAGAGATTTCGGCCATAAAAAGAGCGGTGAACTGGTTGATGTACTATAAGGTATTCGGTGTGGATATCCAGATTTGTACGGACAGTCAAGCCGCGATTAAATCGCTCTCGGGTGTCTTTTCGACATCCAGGCTGATACATGAGTGTCGGACATCTCTAAACGAGATGGCAAGAAATTCAAACCTGGAGCTAGTCTGGGTTAGGAGTCATTCAAATACTCCGAAAAATCTCATTGCGGATAAACTGGACAGAAACGGTTCTCTTCTTCGACATGAAGATGCGGATCAATTGGTCGTAGGTCCGCTTTCTTTCTGCAGATTGACAATGCTGCGGAACATATCGAGGATTGTACAGGATAGATGGAAAAATTTGTCCACATGTTCAACCTCGAGGCAAATATGGCCCCATTATGATAGATTTCGGTCATACCACATCTTGGGACTACCAAGGTACCGGTATCCATTGCCACAGGGCACTGGATTGCTGGTGCACATGCTAAAAGATTAGGGCTCCCTTTCAACGACTTCTGCAGGAGTTGTTATGATGAGGAGGATGAGGAGACAGTAGAGCATTTTCTATGCCTCTGTCCAATTCTCACTAGAATAAGGACTGCTAAATTTGGTATTCCGCTTATATTGTCAGATCTCTCTGTTTTCAACATCAGAGCGATCAATTCCTTCATACATGCGTCGGGTTGGTTCGACTAGATGGTAGTTTCAGACATGTGAGATAACATCACATGATCCCTCAGGGCATCACAACGGGACAAAAATTGGAACCATGTCAGCTCTCCTGTATTGTTCAGACAGCTGCCCACTGAACCTAACATAACATTATTTACAGAGTTATAAAGGATTTTTGTTTTTTATTATAATTATTTATTATTATTTTAGTTTTCTGTAGAAATTTTCATATAATAATCGATTTTTGGTATAAAAAATTAGTGATTACAGATTAAGATTTTTTTCTTCTAAATTGCAATAGTTAACTAGTTATACAGAATATTAGTTTTTTATTGAAATTTGCATATAAAAATCGATTTTTGGTATGAAAAATCATTATCACAGATCAAGCTTTTTTTTAAAAATCGCAATATTTACCGAGTTATGGAGGCTTTTAGTATTTTATATAAATTTTTATATGAAAATCGTTTATTGGTATGAAAGATGGGTGATCATAAATTAAGTTTATTATTTACAAAATTGCAATATTTATCGAGTTATAGCGGATTTTAGTTTTATATAGACATTTTCATATAAAAAAGGAGTAATCACTGACTAAAATATTTTCTTCAAAATCACAATATTTACCGAATTATAAACAATTTCCTTTTTCTATTTGAATGATACAAAAATAGATTTTTGGTACAAAAGATGATGATGATGATATTGCTCCAAATTCGCAATATCTACCGAGTAATGGAGGATTTTAGTTTCTATAGGAATTTTCATATAAAAGTAAATTTTTGGTAAAAAAATTTATGGAGGGTTTTAGTTTTTTCTAGACATTTTTATATAAAAATAGTTTTTTGCTACGAAAAATGGGTGATCAAAGATTATGCATATCGCAATATGAAAATCGATTTCGTTTTTGATTATTATGATAACGATATATGTCTCTCCAAAAATGTATCATAGCTTTTTGAAAACATTTGGTGGATAATAACTTTTTGTTAACAGTTGTGTACCTGACCTATTTTTGATTTTTTTTTTTCGCCTATCTGTTGCCTCGTCTCATTTATCAAACAAAATTATCAGTCATAATATTCGACTCAAAAATATTTCAAATCGTAATATAAAATGGCGTAGCAATTTAATACGAATGCAATCTATACGAAAATACAATTAAATTATTATTATTATTTTATCAACACATAGAAACACATTTCACATATATAGCACATGATTTTCGTTGAGTGTATAGATGGCGTTAACTAATACAATCAGAAATGAGCAAATGCACACAGATATTTCTATAAAGAAAAAAAAAAAAAAATAACGCAGATACACTAAATTCATTGAGAGACAAAAAGTTAATCGACAACAGCGACTCTTACGAAAATATATAAATAATACAAATAATTTTGCAAAAACCTCTAAACGAAAAAAGGTAAAAGTATTCACAGATATAAACGCATACATTCACATAAAAAACACTCTCCCAGTGTTAGATTTATGGGTAAGAGAGTGCGATTACGAGAATTTTTTTTGTAGTTGTGGTTCGAAAAAATGTTCAAAATAAAACTGAATTACGAATAGAAAGCCCAAGCTTTGTATAAAATGAAAAAATACATTAAACTACTAAATAAATGGAACTTTTTTTTGTTTATAGTGTGTGATGGCATGCAATGATATTCGAACTATTGTGTTGGGCTAAACGATGATGTTTTTTATTTAGTGATAATAATGAAGATAATCATAACAATGATAATGAGGTTTGTTTGTGGTAATTGTATGTAATTTCAGAGCTTCGGAGGAATTTGGTCTTTAATATTTACAATTACATATTTATACACAGCTGTTGCAAGGTCTATCAGAAATTAAAAAATAAAATAATAAACTTAATCTGTGATCATTTTGTTTTTAATTGAAATTTCGATACAAAATAAAATCACTGATAACTCGCCAAATAATGCGATTTCCATGTTATACATATTTCTTAATCTAAATCGTTGAAGAAAATTTTAATAGAAAATAATCCGTTTTAACTTTCTAAATACTGCAATTAATTCGAAAATAAGCATAATCTGTGATCATTTATGTTTTATATCCAAAACCGGATTTTTAATGAAATTTTCAGGGACCGTAACGATTATGAGCAATATATTTATACCCTACACCACCAAAGGTGGTTTGGGTATTATGTGTTTGTGCAGAAGTTGTAACGCAGAGAAAAAATCTTCGGACCCCCACCTTAAAGTATACCGTTCGACTCAGAATCACTTTCTGAGTCGATTTAACGATGTCCGTCCGTCTGGTCGGCTGGCTGGCTGTCCATGTAAAGCTTGTGCGCAAAGTACAGGTCGCAATTTTGGAGATAATTTGATGAAATTTGGTACATATGGTTATTTCAACACAAGGACAAAGCCTATTGAATTTGGTTATGATCGGCCCATTATTTCACCTAGCCCCCATACAAATGTCCTCCCGGAATAGAGTTTTAACACTTATAGATGCCTTAAAAATAGGAATATTTTAATGAAAGTTAGTACAAATAAGTTTTATGTCAGCAAAAATCTGTCTGCCAAATTTCACGAAGATCGGTACATAACTGACCATAGCTCCCATTTAAACTCCTCTCCCGAAAATCACTAACGTGCATAAATCCCATACAAATATTAATATTATGTTAATATTTAACACAAGTAAGTTGTATATACATAAAAACAGTATAATGTAGATCGAAATGGTGTAGGGTATCATATAGTCGGGCTTGACCGACTATATCTTCTTCTCTCGTTTTTGTTGAAAAATAACGATTATTTTTTTTTAACATCTTATTTGTTTTTTTATTATAATAACAATTTTCGAAAAAAAAAAAAAAAAAATATTATATCATTATTTACAGCCTCTGGTTTTTAATACTCCCCCAAATATGTTGCTTTAGGTATTTTTTATGCAAAAAAAAAAAAAAAAAAAAAAAATCCTGACTACTACGAATAGTTGGGCTATATGGATTTCGTTGTCCTTATCGGAATATGTTTACATTTTTTCCATCATGTTTGGCTTTTTTTCTATGTACGTGTTTAATATTTAGCCAAAAATAAGGACATTACACGAGTATATTTCAGAATAACTCAAGAATGATGTGTACGCTCAATATTTTCGTAGTTAAGAAGCAAAATTCTTCCAAGATTTCATGAAAAATTATTTTATTTTCATCACTAATTTCCGAATAACTCAGAAAATTTATACCCCATCATTAAAAAGATGAGGTATGACTGAATTTGTCATACCGGTTGACTGAATTTGTCATACCGGTTGTAACACGTCAAAAAAATCTTTTAATATCCCATGAAGTAAGTATATATGTCCTGGGTCCTGTTAAGATTCTGAGACAATCTAGCTATGTTGGTCTGTCTGTCTGTTGAAATCAGGATAGGGCTCGGAGGAGATCACCTAAGGGGACAAAATTTGTCCCAAATATTATACTTATATAAGGTTTCTTTGGTACTGAAAATGGGTAAAATCGGTTTATAAAGAAAAAAAGTTATGAGCCAAATATTAGAAACACAGGGTGTGCGTTGTAATTTTAGTTCATATCTCTTAAACAAGTACATGTACTATAACGAAATTTTGTATAGATAGTTCGATAATCGATATAAACTCGGAACCAAAAGAGGGCATGATCCTGCCACTTTACCTCCCATATAAGGTAAAATTTTAAAAAGTTTCAGATGGTGGGTATATAGATTCGGCCAAGCCGAATATAACATTCTTGCTTGTTTTCATCTTAATAATCATAATTTTTAAACAAAAGAAAAAGTAACATCGTTTTTATATAATACGACAATATTTTTATCAAAAAAATTAACCTCAAATATAATTCCATTTTATTATTTATTTCTTATCAAAAAATAAAGGCCTTTTGCATCGCGTTGCATTCTTGGATTATACTGATTTTTTGGTTAAAAGATTTGCCATTATCATTATTTACAGTCTATGTTTTTTAAATGTTCTCAATGCTCTCCCAAATATTTGGCTTCGGTTATTTTCTGTAATCAAATTTTTAGTTTTTAGGATTTAATAAAGATTATTGCTCCTCATGCTGAACATTCGCCAGACCGACCAATCAATTGAATTTTAAAAATTTAAGTTTTCATAATAGGAAAAGTATCGAATAAAAATATACCAAATTTCCGTATCCATAGCAATAAAAATCATTGGTTGGAATGCATTTTATTTTTTTGGACTGAGCTGTCAAAGTTAATTTTTTTTTTTTTTTTTAATATTGAAAAAAAATCTAATTTCAAAAAGTTTAGGTGTACTTTTTTTAATAAAAGGTTTCTTAAAGCAAAATTTGAAAATGAAACCACAAACTTCAAGTATTTTTGTGTGGTTTTCCTCAAGTATTTAAACATTTAGTTTTCTTAAAATAATTTTATTATTTTTTTGAAAATTTTCCTAAAATTTACTAATTTCGAAATTTTATAGAATGGAATTTATAATGTTACAGGTTTTTTATTCCCATAATTTTCTGAAAAATATAACATATTTTGTTTTTTTTGTTTGATATTCTGAAAAAAATCGTGCGCATATATAACCCGATTTGAGAAATTAAAATTTTTGTTAAAGAAAAAACTCCAAAGTCTCCTATACAAAAAACATCTTAAATGGCTACTTTTTCCTTTACTGCTTTATTAAATAATTTCAAGCTTGAAAAGAGGATCCTACATCAAAGTTTCGAAAGGCTTAATTCTTAAATTCATTTTCTTAAATCGAATTAAATTTATTATCCTAGTCATTCTTTTAAAGCATTCAAATTAATTTAATTCATTCAATTAAATTCTTTGTACTTCATATGAATTGAATTAATTCTGTTATGAATTAATTCCTTAAGGAATTCATTCATCAATTATACAATTCAAGCTTAAAAAATATATTGAATCATTCAAATTTTCTTCAATTCAAATCTATTACAAACTAGCTTTAGAATTTAGATTTTTTAATTCATTTTGTAAAAGATTAAAAACAAAATATTACGAATTGAATGAAAGAAAAATATTTTCATTCAATTTGGAGAAGATTTGAATTAACAAACATTGAATGAATTCTTTATGAATTAATTCTATTCAAACAAAAGCCCTTGAATTATGCTATTGAATTATATTTTTGAGAATGGTATTATGGAAGGAAAAAATAGTTTTTCTTGATTCAAAATTAATATTTAAGAAAATTAAGCTAACATTTAATTAATTCTTTCGAAGCTCTGTCCTACATACATCACAGGAGCTATGGGGGCTCAAAGTAGGGTACATCTGAAAAAGAAACTTTTTACAACTAGCCAAATTTTTGTTCCATATCCGATTTCTTATTTTAATTCCACCTTAAAGATATTGATATGGCCTTTTAAAAACATATTTACATGTAAGGAGTGAGATCGAAAAATTCTTAACACACATTTTGCCTCATAACTTTTTTCGAAATCAATATTCGAAATTTTTTTGAATCTAGTTATCATGGAAAAATACTTCAGTTATTATTTTAATTAACAACTATGTTAATTTGTCCTTATTTTCATCAAAATAAGTGACGAAAAAGATTTACGTCCTACAAGTTATTAAAAAATTTCAAAAAATCCAAATAGGTCTTACAAATAATTTGCCGTTTCTTATGTTATTAAACAGTGTCAGGAGGATTTGATTATTGATGTGAAACCTAGTTCGGTAAGAAAAAAGGACCACATGATATTGGGAAGGCCAGAAAATTGAAGGCATATTGAAAGGAACTCCAAACACATCTGGTAGAAAATCAGTTCAGTTTTCTCAGTGCTTCGACTATTTGGTGCGAAAATTTAAAGCTAATGGGAAAGTTGATAACATATAAAGTTCAAAAAATTCCAAACTGGAATTCTGCAAAAAAAATTACAAGCCAAAAATAGGACTCGGAATTTAAAACCAAATTTCATACAAAAATACTCCAGCTGTATAATTGACGAAGAAACATAGGTGCTGGCAGAATCTTCGCAGCTTGTGATTCAAAATTTTTTATTGCTAATGCTCGAAGCAATGTTGGAGATAAGTTTAAGACCCAAAAACAGCAAAAATTTCTTACAAAAATCATGGTATGACAAGCTTTTTGCAGTTGCGGCAAAACAGGAAAGTCATTTGATACATTCAGATCTATAAATACCAGAATATGCATAAAGGAATATTTGCAAAAAAGACTTCTTCTTTTCGTAAGAAAGCACAACGTGTCCACATATTTTTGGACCCATTTGGTACCATGTCACTACGGTAAGAAAGCTCTGGAGTGGTACCAAATCTATAACATAGTTTTAGTACCAAGAGAGGTCAATTTTCAAAATTGTCCATAGCTTAGACCAGTGGAGAGATATTGAGCTCTTGTGAAAAGTGAATTCAAGAGCACAAAAAAGGTGTCCCAAAATACAGAAGATTTTAACAGAAGATGTGCACACTGTTCCAAAAAAGTGACTGAAGCAACTATCAAATCTCCAAAGAAAGGGTTTTCAAAAATGGTCCACAATTTTATAATTAGTGGTAAGAACCATAAAAATTATATATTTCTGTGATCTGTGCTAAATTATCAAATGATTAAAAAAATAATGAAAACTCTAAGATCAACCGTTTTCAAGTTATTGAATATTATTTATGTTAAGAATTTTTCGATCTCACTCCTTACATTAGAGTGTCTCGTAGATAAAAATTTTGTAGGAAGACCCCTCAAACGATGCGTAAAAATTAGCTGAATATGGGAAAAATATTAAAAAAATTTTAAAACTGTTCTTCAGTTCTCTACTAGCGATTGAAAGTCACGGGTCTAGAACATTGCGTCCATAAAATAGTATGGAGTTTTGCCAATTATAGACAAAATATTTTAAAAAATTTTCGCAAACATTTTGATCTATAAATTGTTATTTTAGTTCATCATGCAAAAAAAATTTCGATATTTTTCTTAAAAAAATAGATATAATAATTTTGTTCCTTTTAGGGCTAAAATATTAATAATTTGCATTGTAGTAAGTAATGTTGATAACATATAATTTTCTAGATTTAAAAAAAAAAAAAATTCATCAGAATACCTTAAAAAGTCTTCTAGCGAAACAAAATCCCATTGGAAAAATTTTTAAAATATTTTTTCTATAACCAGCATAAAATTACGAATTTTTTGATACCCATTTCGATTAAAAAATATAAACTTTTTTTGACCAAAATGTATGGAACCCATGATTTTTCAATCGCTGGTAGGGAACTGAAGACCAATTTTAAAAATTTTTTTAATAATTTCTTCGTATTAAGATAATTTTTATGCATCGTTTGAGGGGTCTTCCTACATCGAAATCTCGAAAAAGGCTATTCTCGGGACACTCTAATGTACATGTATTTATCTCTTATAGTTTTCGAGTTATATGCATTTTAATAAGACATGTATCATTAAAATTAATGCACAAATCTTGATTTTATTCACAGTTAAGTGAAAATACCCATGTATAAATACAATTAAGTAGAAATACAGTAGAGAGCAAAAACAAATTTTTTCTCTTTCTTCTTTAAACAAAAATAGCTGGACTAAATGGAATTTGACGAGCTAAACAAGAATCTGCTTTAACTTTGTTTTCTATAACTTGCTGATTTTTTTATGGGTATGACTAATATTATCACCTTATTCAGCGTTCACACTATAAAACTCGAGAATGGTTTGTTCAATATAGACTATAACTAAAGAATCGTTTGCACGATTTTAATAAATGATACACCAAACTAAGCATCATTGTTAACATGGTATGTTAATATTACTTTTTTTTATTCACTCAACAATTTCAGTTACGGATCAAAATTTTCCCGATTTTTCAAAAAAATTTTTTAAATTTTAAATTTTTAAAAAATTTTAACTGTTAAGCGATAGAAAAAAAATAAAAGCAGATACGTTTAATTCCATCCAATCCACCTATTTTTTATATAAGACAAAAAAAATTTTTTTTTTTTTTTACCCATCAGTGTATCTTCACTTAATTGAAGGTATAAATGGGTATTTTCACTTAACTGTGAATGAAATCAATGATACATGCCTTATTTTATTTGCAGCATTATCAGTTTTAAAATAAAGATAATGAACTGAAACATTTTTGATGTTGGTCTATCACTTATGTCATTCGTATAAACCGTTCTTGAGTTAAAGTAAAAAATGAAAGCAGATTCGTGTTTAGCACATCAAAATCCATCAATACCAATTAATTCGTCTTTGGGGAAGAATTTTCTTTTTTTATTTTTTTTTTTTTTTTGTCGAACAGTGTAATTAAGTTCTTTATATCTATTTAGGTAAATTCTCTTACCAAATACTCAAGATTGCAAATTTTACAGCTCTGGGATTAAAAATTATAATTATTGTTTTGTTGTGTTTATTGTTGTTGTCATCGTCATAGTTGTATGATTGTCGTACTGTGGGAAATAATTTTTAAACAGTACGTTTTATTTTGTATCCGTTGTGCGAAAGTATCGCACAACTTATATGAGAGTGTCTGCGAATTTACGTACATACATGTACATACATACGTATGATTGAATGTATTTGAATTTGGTGAAATAGAAAACGAATAAAAACAACAACAACGACAGCAATACTGACGATGATGATGATGATGACGGCAACAATAATGTTAATGATGTTGTTGATGATTTTGCTGTTATTGTTGATGGCAACAAACTAGGCTCTTTTCTATACCGACCGAACGACCGACCTTGCGCGTAACGTTCGTTTATGGCAAAATCAGAAACTTAAAGTCTGTGAACTAATGCAGAACATTTTTTACAATTGAGACAGACCGACCGTTTGTTCGTTTATGTTTTTTTTTTTTATTTATTTTATATATTTTTGTTTTTATTATTATTAGTTTTCTATTATAATTATTATCGAGTGTTGTGAAATCTATTTTATTATTATGGAAACAAAAAATATAAAGAAAATGGATACAAAACAAAACTAACGGTAATAATTGATGACAACAACAACAAAAAACATATGTGTCATTATAAAAATAATTATGAAAAAATAAGAAAAAGAATAAAAAAAACAATAACAAACAACTGTCAAGTTTTTCTGTTTTATTATTATTTTTCTTAAAGTGTAATATTATGGGAAAAAGTTTTGTGGCAAACACTATCAACTCAGTTTCATTTGAAAAAAAAAAAGAAAAAATGGGGCAAAAACCGCAACTAATTAAACTGTCAAACTATAAAATTGTCATAAATGTCAAAACATATTTGTTATTATTGTTTGTTAAAATCAAAAAACATATGAACAACAACAAAAAGCTAAGAAATTGTTATAGTAAATTATAAATTTATATTAAAATACGCGCTACATAAAAATAGTATTTGTATGTTTTATTGCAAAAAATCTACATTTAAAAAACCAAAACTACGCAGTAAGCAATTTTTTCTATGTTTAACAAAAAATAAAAAATAATAATAACAAAGAAAGACTTAAATTGCGTTTTGAAGTAATATTATACAGTCAAAGTATTTAAAAACACAACAACGACACAGCGACAAAACGTCAGTCACACCACCACCATCCATCCCCACTTGGCCCAATTGAAATTGAAAATAAAAATAAAAACAAATAAACAAAAAAAAAAAAAAACTTTAGAACGAAATAAAAACAAAACAACGAATGAAACGTTCAATTTCTATGAAATCATAACAAAAATAAATGATAAAATATTCAAACGACAACAAAAATACAAAATCCACCACAATAACATTGAAGAAAAACAAAACAGAAAGAACCAATATGTAAGTAAGAAAACACTGCATAAAATTCGAATAAGGGCAAAGGGCCTTTAGAATAAACTTGTAAAATCAGTAGTGGATTTTTCGAGTTTCATGTTTGAAAAAAATAAAAATATTAGGTGATTGAGGTAACCTCCAAGATATCATTTTTGCCACTTTTCCCTGCACTGCACAGTGGGGCAGAATCGAAATTTTTTGGAAATAAATCTGTAACTTCTGATCGGCTGGTTGGATTTGCCTGAAATTTCATACAAGCATAGCAGAGGAGTGTACAATGTTAAGTTGGGTACCTCTGACATAAAAATTTTTGAATCGCTTGCCAAATTTTTGTTTCTCGTCCAATTTAAAATAATTTAATTTATTATATAATTTAATCATTATTGTAGGCACTAATAAGACCTAAAGAAAAACATGCTTACATGTCCTATCTATCTCTTATAGTTTTTGAGTTATTTGCATATGAATTTTTAAGTACCTCAATTTTGCATGTTCTTGGTCAAGTTTTTTTTCATATATATCCTCGTGTTTCCGACCAATTTCATTTGTTGTTTCTTTAGCTAATTAAAGAACAAAATTGTCTATTGAATAAAAAAAAATTGGAAGTAGATATCTTTACCGAGTCCAAAAATAAGCGATGCTGAATTTGAAAATTTCAAAAATGACGATTTTTGGCCGAAAAAGTAACTTCACTCTTTTTTCTCTAAAATAAAATTTTCTTTAACAACATATAATAATTTTATACTTTTCTGAAAGGTATCATCACAGAGAAGACTTTAGAATAGAAAGCAAGCTCAATAACTCAAATGGTCAAGGTACACACCCTCCCGAATTCGACCCATTTTATATGAAAGATATGACTTTAGTCTATATTTTCTAAAATCCCAAAGCACGAATCAGCATACGGAATGCAGTTTAAAAGAATCTATAATATGTTGTTAAAAGTTTTCAATCAAAATCTACGCGACTTCGGAAAAATGTGGATTTTATAGCCGAAAATGTGAAAAAACCCATTTTTGGAATTTTCGGCGTTTTTTTTAGGAATTGTGGGATTTCGTTTACAAAAATCTTAAAGTTTTTTTCACTTTCTCATTTTATACGATAAAGTCTACATTCACCGAAAATTTTGTTAAGATATCTTGAATAACAAATATTATATTACAGATAAAATATTTATAGTTTTTATTTATCTTTTTTACAAAAATTAAATTTACTTTAATTTCAAAAAATCAAAAAAAGTATAAACTCGATTTTTTTCACCTAAATTACATTGCCTAGCTGACATAATTCGTCGTTATACAGAAAAAGATTGAAATCAATATCTTTTACAGAACCGAAACTATGCCACTTTAAAGTTTATTAAGTCACGGAAGTCGATTTTTTTACTTTTTCAATTCTTAAATTGTAGATTTTTCGATTTTTTCCGACTCTTGACTATTTTTTTTTTATCTATCTATATATATATAAAAATGAAAAAATGTTTGTTTGTTTGGGCTTTATAGATTGTCTTGCAATTTTTACAGTGTCATTTTGTAATACACGAAAGTAAAATAGGCTACTTTTCGATAGGAGCAGAGGAAGGGAACCCCTAAACAAAGTAATTATTAATTATCAAATATCTCCAGAGCTATTGCAGATAAAATCCTGAGATTTTGTGGAAATAATTTAAAATCTACATAATTGATATGAAAACGGAACGCATAGAACCAGGGGAAATGATATCCTCCAAACAAGGAAAATATTAAGTATCATACATCTTAGAAACTATTACAGTAAAAATTTTAACATTTTATTAGAATAACTTTCCCAAAAACCTCCATAAGTTCAGACGCAAATTGGATGGATAGGATCAGGGAAAATTGTACCCCCCTACAAAGCAAACCCACATAAAGAAAATACCGCAGAACCCATGTTTTTTTAAATTTTCACAGCATAATCCTAAAGGCTATTTACTTTTCAATATAGGCATGGAATAGGTGCCCCAATACAAACAAAATACTAATTATCCCACATCTAAAGAACTAAGATAACAAAGGTTTTAAATTTTTATGAAGTCTATATATTTTATAAAATTTTATGAAGAAATTATCTGTAGAACATTTTAACTTAAGTTTAAATCGACTTTCATATCATTTCTTAAAAATGGACTAGAAGTGAATCCATATAATAAGAATATGAAATGAAATATTTCCAGTTAAATGCTCTATGTATTTATGCAAAAATATTTTAGCTTCGAACTACACTCAAAAAATTATGTAAGTAAATTTAACAGAAAAATCAGTAGGGAACTGAAGATCAATTTAATATTTTTTTTTTATATATATATATTTTTCCCATATTCAGCTAATTTTTACGCATCGTTTGAGGGATGTTTCTACAAAATTTTTGTCTACGGGACAATAATAATTTATATAATTTTGTTCGATTTATGGGAGACTACCTTGGTGCAAAAATATAAAAGTTTAGAAGGTCATTAAAGAAAAACTTTACCTACCAGCAAAAAATTCCTTGGGAGGGGATGGAATGATTCGGTCTCAAAAATACTGTCGCATAGTGTTAAATTTAATACAATTTAAGACAAAAATGGGACGGATAGGACAATGGTAAGGGATACTATTGTCCTATATTAAAAGCTTATTCTTAATGGATATCTAAAGAACTGTTATGAGGGAAGGCCTCAAATTTTGTAGGAACTACTTTCTTATCATATTAAATTAACAAACGCGAATGTTATATTCGGCCCGGCCGAATCTATATACCCACCATCAACTTTTTCAAATTTTACATTATATGGGAGTGGGCGGTAAAGTGGGCGGACCACGCCCATTTTTTGTTTCCGAGTTTACATTGGTCCTTGAACTATTTGAACACAATTTCGTTGATTTTCACCTTATATGGGAGGTGGGCGGTAAAGTCGTCGGACCACGCCCATTTTTGGTTTCCGAGTTTATATCGATCCCTGAACTATACGTACAAAATTTTGTTGTCGTACATGCTTTTATTGAAGAAATATCAGCAGAAAAGTATAAAACGGACACCCTGTGTTTCTAGTTTTTAGACCATAACTTTTTTGTTTATTAACCGATTTTGCCCATTTTAAATCCCAAACAAACCTTATATAAGACAAATATTTATGCCAAATTTCGTCCCCCTACGTTGTCCGGTTCGAGCCCTATCCTGCTTTCAACAGACGGAAAGACGGACAGACATAGCTAGATCGACTCAGAATCGAACCAGGACCCAGAAAATATATACTTTGTAAGGTCTTAGACGATTACTTCGACATGTTACACACGGAATGACAAAATCAATATACCCCCCATCTTTTTGATGGTGGATATAATAAAATAAGATTGATTGGATATACTTTTTATATATGTAAAGTAGTAATTTTTTAGAATTGCAACAGAGAGTATAGGTCGAGGGGTAGTAGTAGCCCCATATAAAGTTAATATCTAATATTAGCATTTTTATGGGTCGTTCTCAATTTGTAACGTCTCAATTAGGTCGTGAACAAGGTGCTTGCGAGAGAACAGCTGATCTAGCTTTTTAATTGAGATATAAAAATAAAATCCCTCTTTTTTTACAAAACTTTTCAAAATCCCGCTTTATCCATTTTATTTTGTTCAGAATCCCGCTTTTTAGTCGTTCGGGTCCCGCTTTTTGACAAAAATCATCTGGTCACGTTATGTATTAATGATACGAATGGTAAGATGATGTGTAAATATATAAATAAAATCTGCTCTGACGCTATTCCTTTTAAATAAAATATATATTAGCAAACTCTTTAGAATATATCAGAGTCTATAAAACTGCATTCCGTTTGTAGATCCATGCCTTGGGGTTTTAAAACATATAGGCTAAATTTCGATACAAAATTTTTTGAATAATTGGGCTCACTTTTACTCCTAAAATATTCTACATAAAAATACCGTTCAGAGAAGTATAAATTCATTATATATTCTAAAAAAAAAAAATGTATTGCAGAGAAAAAAGAGTGTAAACACTTAAAAAAAGAATCTTATTTTTTGGAATTTTAAATTCAATATCGTTTGTATTTGAATTTGATAAAGACATCGCATGTTTTTCACAGTTCTCATAAAAGGCTTAAAATGTTATAAATATCTTTGAAATCGGGTGAGAAACAAAAATTTGGTTAGCGGTAAATAGTTTTCAATGTCAGAAGTACCATATCTGAACATCAATATCTCCGCTCCGTAGGGGTGTAATTTTATGTAAATCCAACCAGGCGATTAGTAGTTACAGATTTGTTCCATTTTCTCATTTTAAACACTAGAGACTACTGAGATTTGTCCAGTGTTAGATTTGTTATGGGCTTTACCCATGATTTAATCCTTTTCTTAACATACCTTACAGTGACGCCGAAAATGAAACATAAATTTGTATTCATTAGCAAAAATAATTTGCACGACCGCAACTGGTAATTGCTGATTTTAAGAACCCAAGGACTATGTAAAAATCTACGATAAAGACAATTGCTTTCCATTTAAAAACAAGAGATAAATCTTGTTTTAATCAGACGTGGAAAACCTAATTCAGAAAGAAAGCACTGAGTACAGGCGCGGATTCAAGGGGAAAGAAAAAAGGAAATTTCCCTCACAGTTAAGAAACTCATTCTATTTTCCTCCCCCAAGAGCTTGAGCTGGATCCACGCCTGCCTGGGAATCTCGAGAGATATTTGTTTGTCCAAATGTTTAGAACCAAAAATACTTTATGCAAGAAGCATTTTCCTTCTAAAGTTTATAATGATCCAGGGTTCTCCGATATGTTAGACAAAGCAAACCACTTGGCTGGGTTTTTTTGTCAGTAAATCATGCTTGCCGGAAAGAAATATACCTGAACTCGATCTCTTTGGTGGCATGATCTATAAGTATTGTTCTTGAAGTAGTGTTGTTCAAGGGTAGCAAGTCTATTAGTAAATCTTATCAGCACAATATACCATGCCGGTGAATATACTACTTGTTGAAAGGTTACTAATGTTACGCCAATTATTAGATCTAAGTACATTTTATAAATTTACAAAACGCTCTTAAGCTTAAATGTCCAAAGAAGCGTTCAAGTGGCAAGGTTTTTTGAAGTGGTGTAAGAGATACTTGATTAAATTTGTTGGTCTATTACTTTAAGCATCTTTGTCCAACCAAAAATTAAATATTAACCGATTTGGTCAACATTTTTTTGAAATTTTAAATAAAACATTTCAAATAGACCGAAAAGCGGAAACTTGACAGATTCAGAACACGAAATTCGTTGCAAGTCTTTACACCAAGATCTTAGTGTAAGATTCGGCAAGTTCTTCCATACGTAAGGCCAAAATGCTGCCTTCAGCTGCAAATTATGATGTCACGGTCTTTACCCATACTACCTGCTACAGCCGCAATATTTTCCTATTCAGTAGCGTATCATCCAATAAATTAAACTGAGACTTAAATTTGCGAATGGTTGGCAATAGTGGGCAAATTTTGATCCCGACTACGCTGTAGATGGCCTATTCGGAAGAAAATACGTATTCCGTTCTGCTGGTGTCTAATTATAGTCCACAACAAGGCAATTTACGATTGCAAACTTGTTTATGGTCCGAACCGGATGTCGGCTTACTACACATTGTAACCACATCTTTTACAGCGTTTACGACGTTAGGTTCAACTTCTTGTTTACTTGCCCCAAACGCCTGGCGCTGCTAACTGAGTCCCTCAAAATTGCACCCAGTGCAAGGCGGGCATCATGTTTAGGTTTCAACGAAACCGAAATGGATAAGACACCACGAATGCTGATGAAGTAAATAGCGGCACAGAAGATACGTATTCCATTCTGCTGGTGTTTAATTATAGTCCACAAACTCTGCTTTGGTACCGCCAAACAGAGACAGCAGGCCAATTTACGATTGTATACTTGTTTATCCACTTTTTTATCAACGTGTGATCGATAGTTGGCAATAGTGGGATCTATTAAATTTTGAAAAATTCAATTTTCCCGGATTCCTAACATTCCCAAATAAAAGATACTAAAACTGAGTTTTCCCTTAAATTAATTTCCTGAGCTGTACTTAAAAATCACAAACAGCACAAAGCTATTGTTTAAATCAAGCAGTAAAATAAAAGTGAAAAATTCAATTACTGCTGATTAAATATAAAGATTTGTTTTGTTTCATTTGCTCTGTCATTCTACAGATTTTATATAAAAGCAATAATTGAATAACACAAATGTCTGTCTTTTGTGGAACTATATATTTTTACAACTCCCTTTCTACGCTTTCTTTATTCCCACCATAATCATTCACTTTTTTTTTTTATATGTTTATTTAGCCATTCTCATTCCCATCAACTGAATGATCGTCCGAACGTCTAACCATCCATCCAACCATATGTACGAGAAGAAAAAAAAAAACATCATTAAATGATAAGATTTGTCAAGTGGCATATTGATGTATGAGATGATGTTAAAGTGAGTGAGTGTTCTCCACCGCAGTGAGCTCTGGTGTATGGTGTATATGTTTGTGTGTGAGAAGTGGGGGCAAGGGAAACACAAGTAAGTGTGGTAGTAATGAACGCTATTGTCCGCTTCAGGGACAAATGCCAAAGTAATAAGCGCCATTAGCGCCAATGGTTTTTTTTAATCATTTTTTCTTTATGTGGCCTGGGACTTTTCAAAACCAGTAAAAAAAATAAAAACAATAATACAACAAGAACCTGCAAAGCAAAGTTTGAACTAACGACCGTGTAGAAGAAACAAAATAAACGAAAAAGAGTCCCATAAACAATGGAAACACATATTCAGTTAAGTGTTTTATAGCCAGACGATGTTACCAGATTTGTTTAGGGGTTTTTATAGGATTTGTTTAATACTAAGCATTTAAAAAATATAATATAATTTTAATAAGTTTAAAAAAAATTCTAAGAAATTTGAAAAATTTAAAGCTCAAAAGGTCGCAAATTGATAATATGTGGTATTGTATTAATACAATTTTAATTAATTTATTATAGTATAATGATTATCAAGGTGACTACATTTCAGCTGATTTTAATTAGATATATATACGTATTTTTGTAGGGTTCAATTGTATGGTTCTTGAGATGGTTTAATTCATAATTTGTTATTTATAGTATATTAAGGGAAATCCATAAAGAGATATCAAGTTCCAAAGTTCCATAGTTCTTTTTCCAAAATTTTTTAGTTTTATGATAAGATATTTATTAATAAGTTGGTATTAATAAATCAAGTTGATAAAGTTCGACTAAATTATACCCTAATTATACTTAATAGAAAAAAACAATTTATTATAACAAAAATTTTCACCTTATTAGAAAAAAATCCTCATGAACTATTATTGAGGCCTTAAGAAGTGACAAGGATTTTTAGAATATAAGTAATTTCTTTATTATCCTCAATTTAAGTCGTTTGAAAATTTAAATATATTTCTTTTTAATGGCATTCTAACATCTGGCAGCTTTGATTTTTAGAAATTGAAAAAATAAACAACAATTTTATAACAGAATGAGAAGAGAGAGTAATTTTAGTTAGACTTTGTACCGCTAACATTTATATTGTTTCATTTTTTTTTTTTGTAGTAGTTGTTGTCGTTTCATTAACAATCAGAATAAAGAACAGCAATAGTACAGTGGGGCAAAGATAATTGAAATATATGCATTTTGAAAACTATGTACTTGTAATACAATTAAAAAATATATACTGATTAAATTGACCGAATCTATATACCCACCATCAACTTTTCCAAATTTTACGTTATATAGGAGGTGAGCGGTAAGGTGGTGACCACGCCCATTTTTGGTTTCCGAGTTTACATTGATCCTTGAACTATTTGTACAAAATTTTGTTGTCGTACATGCTGTTATTAAAGAGATATCAGCAGATGAATCTATAATGGACACCCTGTATTTCTAGTATTTAATTTTTTTGTTTATTAACCGATTTTGCCCATTTTTAATCCCTTACAAACAAACCTTATATAAAATAAGTATTTGAGCCAAATTTCGTCGCCCTAGGTTGTCCCGTTTGAGCCCAATCCTGCTTTAAACAGACGGACGGACATAACTAGATCGTCTCAGAATCGACATGTTACACACCGAATGAAAAAATCAATATACACCCCATCTTTTTGATAGTGGGTATATAAAGAAATTATCTAATATTGGAGTTTGTAAAGATTTACAGCGGAAGCTGTAAAATGGAACACTTTAAACATTTAAGATTGAAGCTAAATTTCAACTTCATTAGTATTTATGATTAAAGTTTTAAACTCCTTTAATATATTCTTTAACAGGACTACATAAGGACTTAAAAATAAGGTATTAATTGGACTTCATAAAGACCTAAAATTAAATCATTAGAAAGACCCACAATTTAAGTTAAAATATAAATTTATAAAGACCTCCAATTAAAGCTAAAAGGAGATTTCACAAAGACCAAAGCTGGCAGCTAAATTAATACTTTATTTGCATGTTATAGAGAACTCCTTTATGTGTAGACCCCTTTCTAGGAACCTTGAGACTGTATCTGGATCAATAGTGAAATTAAGTTCAGCGAGGTTATCATTATTGACTCTATTCAGTACCTTTTAGGACTCAACCGAGATCATAATTATCTAGGTTTAAGGCTTTTCGGGGATATTCCCAACAAAAGTTTCAATTTTTTTATCTCTTCCTTTGAAAGCACCTTAACTACGACGTTTTTCCAAGATCTAATAGCCCTTAACCTTTTGAGCTCTACAGTTGCATCCAGGACAGCTTCAGCTTTTCGTCAGACCATAATGTGTTTGGGAAGTCTGGTGTGATGACTCTATACGGTTATACGATTTTGACTGTATACTTATAGGAAGGTTTCTCACAATGTATCGACACAGTTATAAGACCTTGGAATCTTAAATTTAAATATATTTCTTGTACCTTATCCAGTAATCGGAGACAGCGGATAAAATACACGGTAAACAAGTTTGCAATCGTAAATTGTCTTGTTATCTCTGTTAGGCGGTACCAAAGCAGAGTTTGATGACTATAATTAGACACCAGCAGAATGGAATACGTATTTTATGTGCCACTACACAATTCATCAGCATTCGTGGTGTCTTATCCATTTCAGTTTCGTTGAAACCTAAACACACGGTAATGTAGTGCCTTTCATCCCATTAGCTCAGTACAGATGACATATGGGATTACGGGTTTTTATTTACTCTAGATCCGTCATGCTGTGATATTTTTTTACGCAAGGGCAGCTCGAGCTTGTTTTGTTGCGAATCTACGCATGAACGGTCTTTAGTTTCGGAGTTTGTATAAAAATTAAGGATTTAAATTTCATTTGGACATGTGAATCTTAGGGTATCCAATTATTCGGGTTTTTATATTAATCGATTTATTCGGCAAATAATTATTCGAGATTAAAAGTTGATCGGTTAATAACCGATTAATGGCAAATTATTCGATTAATCGAATAGTCTCAGTAATAAATATTAGACATATAAATAAGACTAATTATAATATTTAATCGATTGAATAGAATCTTAATATAGAACATAGAGTTTTTTTATTAGTTCTTTCGGCCAATTGTATGAAAAAATTCGACCTAATACTACAAAATATTCTCCTAATTCAACTATATTTAATAAATCAGTATTTTTTATGTAACTCTTTTTATTTTCTGTGTGAGAATCATTTTCTGTCATAAAAGTAAAATTTAATTTTAATATTTTTACGTACATTTGATGATGAACATTCAAATGTTTACGACTTATATGACTCTGAATTTACTTTACTTACAACTATATTTTCGGAATTTCTATTGTTACAAGATCAAGTATTTGTAAAATTTTAATATTTTCATGTCGCATTTTATTAAATTAACTGTCTCAATAAAAAATAATATCAAAAGATCTAAATAAGATCCTAAACTTGTGATCCAGAAGTAATACAAAGTTGGATCATTTCGATGAACTTAACATAGCTTGTCATTTGACTTGTTCTCTTTTTTGATACCTATTCAGTGAGAAGGAAAACATGTTCACGACTTCATGCAAAATTTCAATGAATGTCCAAATAAATTTTTATTGGCGAAGGGAATTTAATTTTAATTTTTATATTAACCAACATATTTTTTAATAAAAAAAAATTATGCATAACACTATTTTTCATTTCCATATCAGATCTTTTTAGCAACAAGTAATTGAAAAAATAACCAAATCTCAACATTTTATAGCATAAAAATTCATTTGAATTTTTGTATAATATCTTTTGATGCTAATTGCATTAATTCTAAAGCACATGGCAACGTATACTTTTGATACTTTGAAAATAATGAAAAAGTACTTCCATAAAAATTTATTTTATTTATTTTTGCTGGAATATAATAGATATTAAAAAGAAGATGTGGTTGACATAAATTTATCTTAAAAATAAAAAATTTCTAAATTTATAACTCCAAAAAAAACTAAATTTCTGTTAATCGGTTATTCGACACAAATTATTCGGTTTATTCGTTATTCGAAAATAGACGATTTTAAATTATTCGAACAGTTAATCGACCAAAATTAATCGGATAACCGAATGACGGTTAATCGATTGCATACCCTAGTGAATCTACATTTGTATTTATTTGTCTAGTTGTTTGTACCTTATAGACAGCTAAAGAGATTTTTTTTTTTAAATTTACGCCACACCATCTTGTAAACCCCAAAAATGAAATATGTTATTTAATTTTTCGATAGGATCAGGGGAGTGGTAGCCCCATACCAGGAAAATATTAATTAGCGCATAATTATTTCCGTAGAAGTCTTACAATTTTGAGAAAATAGCTTTCTTCTCATTCTTTATAATTGAGATGAAAATGATAAGGATAGAACCAGGGAAAATGGTACACCCACACGCATAGAAAAAATATGGTTCCAGTGACCATAAACTAAGAGCAACATACTATGATTGTAATATATAATTACAGGTAAAAATAAGTATATTTGTATGTAATCATTATTATGATTCCATTTTATAATTTATTAGTAAAGTTTATAACCTTACTAATAAATTTTAGTAAGGTTTATAACCTTTTCTTAAATGTTGCTTTCGATTTCATCATGTTTTTATCATTTAATAATTCCATGTTATCATACATATAAACTAATTTCATCATATATATAATTCTATTTTAACATATATATAATATAGTTGTAGAATTAACTAAATGTTTGGATTTTTCATTAATATGATTTCATTCAAACATATTTAAATACATATTATAATTCAGTCAACCATATTAAAATTTTGATTGTGGGTAATCATTAAATGATCAAACGGAATCATAAACATTGCTATCATGAACACGGTATTATTCAAGTTAATGAAAAACGGCTATATAAACATTGAATAGTTGTAGTGATCATGCTGTAACGATGTTTTTTCTCTGCGTGCACATACCAAAGTAATAGATATCTTACATCTTAAGAAATTTTACAGTAAAAGCCTATTTTTTAGCAATATGGCAATGTTATATGTTATAACCTATATAATTTAGAATGAAAATGGGATGGATAGGACCAGTGCGAACGGTGCAGTCATACAACGAAAATATTAAAGAACTTTTACAGAAAAACCTTAAAATATTGTGGAAATAAATTTCTCTCAACAACTTCTATAATTTAGGACGAGTAGCAAGGACCAGGGTAAATGTTACCACCCATACAAATCAAATATTCATTATGAAAGATCTAAGGAACTATTATAGTGAGAGCACTCAAACTTCCTCTCTATCTGAAATTAAATTCGAAATCCAGGATGAATAGTGGCCCTCATATAAAATAAATATTAGTTATCGTATTAAATATGATAGCAAAGCATACCGGAGAAAGAATAATTGGACATTCAATCAAAGCTTTATAAAGTTCTTTGATAAATACATACTTAAAGACTAAATATAATTAAAAACAAAATTTGACTTTTTTCTAATCCCCACTATTGAAGATAAAACTTGATTTATTCAAGATCTATAATTGAAGCTAAAAACTTTCAATAGAACCCACTGTA
Source organism: Protophormia terraenovae (assembly GCA_951394005.1). Classification (NCBI taxonomy): domain Eukaryota; kingdom Metazoa; phylum Arthropoda; class Insecta; order Diptera; family Calliphoridae; genus Protophormia; species Protophormia terraenovae. Next base: position 99,517,009 of record OX596075.1, read on the forward strand.
TAGCAGTAATAACAGATACAACAATAGTCATTATAATACATACTATAGCTGTAGTGGAAGTAGTTGTTAATGTTTTGCTAACTTTAGTTTCAATTTTTGTTGTAGACTCTGTTGCTGTTACTGTTGTTGTCGGTGGTGTTTAATACATTTTAAAGTGGTTCGTTCTGGAGTACATTGAACTAAAATTGTGTTGAACTGATTTTGCCATTTGTTTTTGTTTTCCTTCGATGTCGTGTGTGTTGTTGCTGGTTGTTTTATTTATTTATATTATTTTTTGCTACTCCAAGCACTCACTACTCTTCTATACTTTTTATAGTCTGTTTTATGTGTTTTTTTTTTTTTTTTGCTGATTTCTTTATGAAAATGCCGTTTCCAACCCACCGCAATGTGTTTGTTCTAAACACAGAAACAAAAAAAAAAAAAAAGATACAAGTTAAAAAACTAGAAAAAAAAAAAAAAAAACGCCAACACCACCAACAAAAACAAACATACTAAGACTCGCATCTTATCCATAACACTCTACTATAGTTTGTCTGTATTATTTAAACTACAAACATTTATGACATGCAATCTGAAAAATATTATGTAGTAATGTATATTATAGTATCTAACCAAGTACATACATAGGTACGTATCTCAAAAATCTTAAGATTTATTTTGTGTGTGAATATAACAACAACAAAAATTGTAGTATTTGTGATAAAGTGCGTGAGTTTAAATTATGATTAAATAAAGACTTAAAGAATACAACAACAACAATGGTAATAATAAGAAATAGCAAAGTCTACATTTTTGAACTACATACATACATACTTAATTTTAAAGACGAAAAAACAACAACAATGATAATATTATGCCGCCAGTTAGACAACAATAAAAAAAACTATTACATAATCAACAATACAATACAGTTACAGGTGGGGAGGTGAGTATTTACTAATAATAATGTTATTGTAGTCTATAAATAAATTAAATCAATTAAATAATAGTTTAATTAAGTTAATATATCTACTAAAATATATTTTTACCCACATACATATGTATGTAGGTATATACCTACCTATATGGTTATACATAATATGTTTAGAGATATATCTATAACTATTTATCTTCATATAAATAGTTCTTCTATAAATGTTAATAATTCACCCACTCATTTACAATTAAGTGTAACAACCACACAATCAACAACCTGTTGCATACCACACACTGCTGCTAAATAAGTTCATTTTGTGTATGCGTTGTCGTTTTATATACATATCTATCTATTTGTACGATAATTATGCTCATTTTCATTTTATTTGTAATTTTTTTATTTTTATTTTATTCTTTTCCGTTTAACCGCCCAAAATGTTTACAAAAATAAACAAACAACTCTTACTTTTACATGAACTTCCGCTGTACATTTTTGTTTTCCTCTCAATTTTAATTTAATGACTTTTGAAGTGAGCCAACGAACAACCAACGCCACTAATTGTATCTAATGAATAGGAAAAAAAAGTAAAAGTATTTTTTTATTTTTTTTTTTAGTTTTAAACTTTGTTTTTACTTGTATTATAGAATTTTATTTTTTGTTAAAGGGAATTTAAATTTCATAAAAGCTGAAGAAAAAAATAAATAAAAAAAAACTAATCCGTCAAGCCTGAACATATGATACACTACACTATTTTGTATGTGCATCCAAATTCGGGTTGGGGACTTTTATGGGACCTGTGACATATTGTTGACCGTTACTTTTATTAAGAGTAATGCCTTATATGAGAGCTGTGGTCATTTACATAAAAATTAAATATGACAAATTTTAATTAAATATTGCTGTATTTAAAGCATTTGTGATCGTTAAACCACTAAGGGGGTGGAGGCATTTGTATAGGGATTAGCTGAAATAATGGACTGATCATAGCAAATTTCAATAGGATTACCATAAAATACCCTACACCATTGTATATGTGCATTAAAGCTCGGGGATGGGACTATTACACCTGTGGCCAATTGTGGATCGATTCTTTTACTAATAGCGTTTTCCTTTCTGAAGAAAGATGTTAACTTGTTACTGTGTAACATTTTTTAAGGGTTACCTTCACCCTAATAAAATGGTACCTTTTTATATCCACCATCAAAAAGGTATATTGATTTTGTCATTCCGTGTGTGACATGTCGAATGAATCATTTAAGACCCCATAAAGTATATATTTTCTGGGTCCTGGTTAGATTCTGAGTAGATCTAGCTATGTCCGTCTATCTGTCTGCTGGTATTGAAAATGGCCAAAATCAGTTAATAAATAAAAAAGTTATGGGCAAAATACTGGAAACACAGGGTGTTCGTTGTAGCTTCATTTCATACTTTTCTGCTGATATCTCTTAAACAAAAGCATGTACGACAACAAAATTTTGTACGGATAGTTAGGGGGTCGATATAAACTTGGAAACCGAAAATGGGCGTGGTCTGCACACCTTCCATATAAGGTGAAAATCAACGAAATTTTGCACAAATAGTTTAACGTAAACTCGCGTGTTCCGGCCATTTTACCGCCCATCTCCCATGTAGCGAAACATTTTAAAAAGTTGATGGTGGGTATATAGATTCGGCCGAGCCGAATATAACATTCGCGCTTGTTTATGATTACCATAGAACAAAAAATCTGAGACCAGTTCTGTAATTGTAATTTTTAATTCAAAAATCGGATTTTGAATTTTTGGTGAAATTTCGGATTTTTGATGAAACTTTAAATTATTGGGGAAATTTTTGATGAAATTTTAGATTTTTGGTGAAATTTCGGATTTTTGATGAAACTTTAAATTATTGGGGAAATTTTTGATGAAATTTTAGATTTTTGGTGAAATTTCGAATTTTTGGTGAAATTTTGGATTTTTGGTGAAATTTCGATTTTTTGGTGAAATATTTGTTTTTTGATGTAATTTTAGATTTTTGGTGATATATTAGATTTTTGGTGAAATTTCGGACTTTTGGTGAAATTTTAGAATTTTGGATTTTTGGTGAAATTTTTAATTTTTGGTGAAATTTCGAATTTTTGTTGAATATTCGGAATTTTTATGAAATTTCCATAATTTAGTCAAACATAAATTTGTTCTCGCTAAATATTTCAGTGTGCTGTTAATAAAGTGCATCATGTTTACCCTCTACTTTTTTTGAGGGTAAAACATGTAACATATTTTTTAAATTTAAAGGCAACACTATTAGAAAAGAACATCCGACCCATTTAAAGTATTACATTTTTTTCAGAATAGAACACAAAAGAGGGCATAGGGGCAGAATAAAGGCAACATTTTAGCCAGAAAAGAAAAAGCTATAAGTGAAAAAAAAAAAAAATATGCGAATACATTTCATAAACTTTTGGACGATTTCCGAAGTGGACATTATATGGGAGCTATGGTAAATTATGGACCAATCTTTATAAAAATTGGAACAATGATATATACTTATATGTAAGTTATTTATATCGAATATTAACTTTTTACTAACATTTGTATTGGATTTATGCACGTTAAAGTGATTTTCGGAAGAGGGGACAAGCCCTATTGAGACTGGTTATGTTCGGGCCGAAATCTATAGAGTCGTTCCACTTAAATTCGACACGAAAAATTAAAATTTTGAACCTTACATCTCCAAATTTAGTGATATTTTTACAATCATTATACTCATCAAAATTAAAACTGGCACAAAATTCAAATAAAGCAATTTGAAAGTGTAAAATACATACATAGCTAAATAAATGTATAAAGTTGTATTTACAAAATACCTTTCAAACTATCTATAGTACATGATTCATTGAGGTGATATATTAAAGTTATCAAAATCACCTTTAATATGACGTATAATTTTTTTCTTGGGTAAATATCTAAAACAAATGGTATTTTTAAGAAATTAAAAAAAAAAAAAAAATGGGACTTGCAGTAGTTTATTAATTATTACAAAAAATTTCATAATAAATACGAAATATTTATTTCAATTTGTATTGCTTCATTTATAATAATGCAGGAAGATCGATTAATTCCAAAAAAAATTTACAAATTTAATGAAACTTGCCAAGAATATTAACTTTAACACTGGCAAATACCGATTTTTAGCTTGATTTCCGGGATGGTTCGCGAAATATAATATCTCAAATAGGATAGGAACTTTAAAAAAAGTATGGTATCATTTGAAAGAGAAAAAACTCTAGTTTTACAAAACTATTTCATTTATTGCAAAAATTTGCATTTAAATAACTTTAAAGTAAAAATAAAAATAAACTAAATTTTTAAGCTCACAGCTTATTTTATGCAACCACTTCTCTTAGGAAAAGTACTTCAATGTAGCGCTGTCCATTGGACTTAATTTTTTCTATCTGCTTCTAGAAATGCCCTGCTTACTACTTTTGATTTGATTTTGTTAGTTAATGCGTGAATTACGATGTAAATGTAAAATTGGTAAACGCACAGCGCTATAGAAAGGAGTATTGGTTATAAACCATTTTAAAAAGGTCACTCGCAGCAAAAAATAACTTAAACGGTTAAAATATGTGCTTCTATGGTACAAGAAATCATTATGAGTTTTTTTTTTTTTTCATAAAAATCGGTTGAACAATAAAGGCAGTGAAGCACCAAATAATCATTTTAACAATCGTGGTTACGATATATTTTAAGGAAAACAAATGCCAACATAAGGTGCTTAGCACCAAAACCGACAGCTGGAGTAAAAGTTGACTTGTAAAAACAATTTTGTGTCAATACTTTTTGCCGTGTATTGCTCCAACACTATTTTGAAGGCCGAGTTTCACGCAAGAAGACTTTTAACAATTTAAACAAAAGGGACTGCATGCTCAACTTTACCGAGGAACTTGTTTCCAAGGATCCAACGCACAGTGGGGTCAAACGCAAATTTTTTGGTAATAAATCTGTATCTCCTAAACTACTGGTTGGATTAAATTGAAATGTATGGACGGGATGTAGAGGAGGACTTAAGCTTTGAGAAAAATCATGTTGCAATCACCCTGTGATAACACAAGAAAATCTACAGGGTGTCAAAATTGACTACCTCAAGTATGTAAAAGTTAAAAAAAATCGTAACTTATACAAATGAAGTACGACTTTAAAGATTTTTATATTTCCGTTAAGTGCTTGGCAAGATAAAGAAAAAATAAGCTTACTCGACTAAGTTATATCTTACCGCTGAAAAGATATTTACACTTGAATTTTGATTTTTTGCCTCGACTTTCCTTCGTTTTTCTGGTATAAGTCCTGAGGTATATGAGGTAAAATTTTTTTAAAAATATTTTGCAATTTGCTATATATTTCAAAATAACATGCTGAAAGAATTTTTGGATTATCTTAATGCGTCTGGACGTGAAAAATTTTTCAAAGTCAGCACTCTGAAATTGGTATGAAAAATGACTATTTTTTACAAAAATATAGTACAATTCTTTCACTTTTTCTCAAAATTCCGTTAAAGAAAAAAATTGTTTCTTTATATATTTCAAAAGACATGGCTTCATAAATGACTAATGTAGAAATTTTGAACTGATTTAGACTTGTACCCTACATCAGGCATTAGTTGAAAATGGTGAATTTTGGAAAAAGTTAAACTTTTATCGATTAATAAAAAAAAAATGTCACGCTAGCTTTTTTAAATTTATTGACAATATTTCATAAAAAAATAGATTTAGAACGATTTGACACTAAACTGCTTCCCGCCCGGCTAAAAACGATTGCGGGAGAGCATATATGTGGTGTATAAAATATATAGCGATCTTTCTCTCCTGCAAAAATCAGTTAAAAAGCTTTACAAATCAATTTTTGCCAATTTTTCAAAATTAAAAAATATAAAAATTGTATAAAAACCAAAAAAAAAAATAAAAAAAATAAGGTTTTGTAAAGCAAAACTCCGCCTATTTTCCAAAAACTAATAAAATATTACAAGAATACAAAAATATACTTATTTACCAATTCATTGATGTATAATATGTATATATAAATCGTTCTAAAAGCATTATATCATGGTCTCAAATCTGACAACTTAGGTCAATTCTCACAAAATTCATTGTTTTACAATATTTCCATATGTGCGTATACGTAACCCACAATTGTATTGGCACGTTTTGGTTGTTGAACGAGATAATATTCGTAATAATCGCTTACATTTATTTAATATTGTTTACTTTTGAAAAATTTCCAAAAATTTATTTGTAAAGATTTTTTAATGATTTTTACAGGAGTGAAAGATCGATATATATTCTATACACCACATAAGAAATAATAGCGAAAATATTATGTCAATATGCTCTTTTATGCAATTAAAAAAAGTCGTTTAAAAAATTTACTTTCATGAAATCAGCTCTCTTGCATACGTTTTTGGCCGGGCGGGAAGCAGTTTTGTGTCAAATCGTTCTAAATCATTTTAAATAAAACTTATTGGACTAGAAAAATTTCTAGGTCTATAGATACCTAGAAATTTTTCTAGTCCAATTTAATTTTTTAATTAGTCTAATTCTAATTAAAAATTATCTGAATTTGCGTAATTACTTTCCCTTAAAGATAACTGCTTTAAAAAAACCCCCCCAAATGTCAATAATTGCACCTGTAAAACTAATAAACACAAAAAAAGAAAAAAACTTCCTCAAGTATTATTTGTAAAACAAATTTACGTTAATAGTAAACTGGCAAAAATAAAACAATTAAAAAACTGAAAAACAAAAACCTAAAACTAAAACTAAACGTTTGTTTACACAGTGTAAAAACTTTATCGAAGATACGGAAAAATAATGAAAAAACACTCGCACTATCATTATTTTTAAAACCATTTAATGACGCAAAAATAAAATAAAAAAAATATATTTTACAAGGTTATTGTGGGAACCAAACGGGGCTAATTTGTAGTAGAGGCCTATAAGAGTGTTTGCAGTAACGTTTAACAAAAAATAAATATTAAAAAAAATAATAACAAATTAAAAAAAAAAAACAACAACAACAGCAAAAATAAAATAGTGTGTACGTCATAAAAATCATCATTTGATTTACATCAAAACATTTTGTTTTACGTCAGCTCAATGGTTTTAGTTCAACAAGTATTTAGATACAAAAAATGAAATCGTTTAGATTTTTTTTTAATTTTTTTACACAGTTTACATACGTAAGAATAAATATTTAGAACTTTAATTTAATTATAGTTCTTATTTTATATATAGTATATTTTTTTCAAGTATTTTGTTAATTAATGAGTGTAATAAGCAAAAGTATTGAATATAATTTGTAAAACTTTTTTTAAATTTTTAAAAATAATTAAATGTTGAAATCTTTTACAATAAACTTCAAACAATAATAATTAGCTTCAAGCAAATAAAATGTAAAATTACACTGGTCGACAAAAAAAATCCTCCACCAAAGACGAATAGTTGAACATGATGCATTTTGATGTGCTAAATACGTATCTGCTTTCAGTTTTTTGTCTAATATTTCGCCCATATTAAGGCCATTTCTATAGTATATTTTCTCATAACTCAAGAACGGTATGTACGATTGACGAAGTTATTTTGAAATAAGTGTGCAAAAAAAAAAAAATCTTTCTCATGCTAAATTTTAGATTTTTTTGTTATTAAAATTTCTTTTAATAAATGAAAACATCAAAAATGTTTCAGTTTATCATCTTCATCTAAAAGCTGGTAATGCTGCGAATAAAATAAGGTATGTATCTTCACAATTGATGTACAAAACTTGATTTTATTCACATTTAAATAAAAATACCCATGTTACATACAATTGAGTAGAAATACAGTGGTGGGCAAAAAAAATATATTTTTTTATCTTTTCTTGAAACAAAAATAGGTGGACTAATTGTGGATTTTGACTAGTTAAACAAGAATCTACATTCACTTTTTTTCTATCACGTACTGATGTTTTTTTTATGGGCATGACTAATATCATCATCTTATTCAGTGGTCACACTATAAAATTCGAGAATGGTTTGTCCAATTTAGACTATAACTCAAGAACCGTTCACACGATATTGATAAGCGATACACCAAAAGATGTACACGAAAATTTTCGTCAACAATAAGATTTATTCGCTCAAGAATTTCAGAGTTATGGATCAAAATTTTGACCATTATTTAAAAAAAATAATAATAATTTTTTCGCTACTAATTACTGAATAACTACGAAAATATTAACTGAACAAATTCAATTCAAAGACAATTTAAGTCGCTATATGTTGGAGTTTAATAGGACAAACCGTTCTCGAGTTATACAAACGTGACTGCCTAAAGACAGGGTCATAGTAGTCATGCCCATAAAAAAAAATCAATACGTGATAAAAAAAAAAGTAAAAGCTTATTCTTATTGATCACATTAAATTGCATCTAATGCACCTATTTTTTATTTAAGACGAAGAAAAAAACTTTTTTGCCCACTAGTGTATTTCCACTTAACTGTAGGTATGCTGGGTATCCTTACTTAACTGTGAATGCAGTCAAGATTTGTACATCAATTTTGATGATACGTGGCTTTATTGACTCGCAGTTTTGCCAGCTTTGAGATAAAAATGATAAACTGAAACATTTTCGATGTTTTCACTTTTAAAAAGAAGTTTTAGTAAAAAAAGGAAATCCTGAATTTAGCATGAACATTTTTTTTCGGACACTTATTTCGAAATATCTGCTAAACATTGAGCGGATAAAAATTTGTTAGTAGAACGACTTAAAACCAATTTTATTCCACATATTTTGAAATGTGAAATATACTCGAGTAATCGGCTTATTTAGGACGCAATATAAGACACGCCCATAAAAAAAATCTCGACCTGTTTTTTTTTTTTTTTTTTAATAAAAAAATACATCAAATATCTTAGCGAATCACAGTGCAGTGGTTCCAAAAATTAGAATAAAATTTAAAAGTACGAGGATATTCTATTTAAATTTTGGCATAATATAGAAAAACTTATCCTAAAATTAAATGATATAAAACATTCCTACTTTTTTGTATCGAAATACCCAAAATCTCAATCTGGGGAAAAAAAAGCTTCAAAAATTTACTTCTTTTATTTAAATCGTCATTCTGTCGTTATAAGAAGCGTCCGCAAGAAAATACTCTTTGGGGGTTTATCTTACATACGGAGGTATTTAATAAGAATAATTTTATGTTGATATCTGCTTTGCGATATGAGAATTTAATAAAAAAAAATTTAATTTTTTTTTTTCAAATTTGACAAAGTTTGGAGGGCTTGTGGGGAGACGTTTGCCCCAAGCTCTTTTGGATTTACTTTACATGCATTTGCGTAAAGATTTCTTTTAAAAACATTAAAAACGTGATATAGCCCAGAACCAAAAGCAAATAAATACCTTTTTGGAAAAAACACCAAAAATTTAAAATTTGTTTAAAGTTTCTGTTTCAGATTTATATAATTTTTTACCAGAATCATATATTTATATGATTTTTGCAGCAATATTAATTAGAATTTTAAAAGAAATTTGTTGAATATTTAACAAAAAAGTTGGGTAAATATTAAGCCCGTTAAAAAAAAGCTTAAAAAAATACACTAAAAATCAGAGAAAATGTATTCCGAACTAAACTAAAAAAGATAACCTACAAGCTTGATATTAACCAGGTCTATCTATAAATAAAATTTCTTTCCTTTAAATAAATTTTTAATAATTAAAAAAAAAAAAAAATACATACCCGAGTTGATTTTGGAGGGCCACCCACTACCACCCTGACCTGCTAAGAATTTGTTCCCCCAAAAAATCAACTCAAAAACACCTCACTTCTCGCCCAGTGATATTTTATTGAGATATCTTCTGCGGTTCACAAGTTACAGAATTATTCCAAAAAAAAAGCGTTTTGCAACCACTGCACATTGGGGGAAATATATCAATATTTTAATGATCACGTTTTATTTTTTTTATTGATTATTAGGTAAAAAAATTCAAAATTCAAATTTAAAATTTTAAGATTTTTTTAGCAAAACCGTAATGTCTGTCCGTTCGTCTATACATTAGAGTTAAATGGATCGAAAATTATGCATAATTCAGAGAAGGTTGGTATCAACACTTTAATGATCACGTTTAATTTTTCTATTTATTTGCAAGTAAAAAAATGCATTTTTAGAATTATAAAATGTTTTTGGCTGAATGGTACGAAAATGGAGTTTAATTCAGGAAAAGGTGATATCCAAATTTTTAAGATCACATTCTCTTTTTTCTATTTATTAGTTAGTAAAAAATGATATTTTAGAATTCTAAAATATATTTTGACAGCATGGCAATGTCTGTCCATCTGTCTATACATTTGGTTTAAATGGGTCGAAAATTATGTATAATTTAGAGAAGTGTGATATAAAAATTTTAATACCTACATTTGGTTTTAATATTAATCTAGAAGTGGCAAAAATATCTTTCGAATTTTAAGATTTTTTTGAGAAAATTATAATGTCCGTCCATCTGTCCATCTATTTGTTAATTTTTGGAAACTTTCCAATTCAAAATTGTTTAACTTTTGACTCAATGAAGATAACGACTCAGAATTTTCTTTGTTCGATAGATAATTTTGCTTTTTAAACAACTACATAAAATATAATAAAATCGGTTGAAAATATTTGGCTATATATAGACAAATCTTAACCAAGATCTTGTAAAATTGAGATTTTTGAAATATCAAATGTATAAAACTCGAAAAATATATAAGATATGTTACAAAATATCTTAATGATTTATCAAGTACTTTAAGGTGATATAAAAATCTTGGAAATCGAGTAAGGAACAAAAATTCGCTAGTGGTTAAATATTTTCCATGACACCAATACCCTATTTTGAACCCCCATAGTTCTGCTCCTGAAGCATATATATGATCCTGCTTCTAAACTCAAAATAATACTGTCCTCTGCTACGCCTGTGTGAAACTTTATGTAAATCCAACCAGCCAATTATAAGTTACAAATTTATTTCGATACTTCCCCACTGTTTAATGTTTAATAAAGCAAAAATGTCTGCACTTAAGCTGTTTTTTGTATGAAATCTACTAAAAAAAATTATTTTCTTAAATCGGGATATATGCGCACGATTTTTTTTTCATAATATTAAAGTGGATAATATATACTATTTTTCAGAAAATTTTCAGAACAAACATCGTGTAATATTTTAAGTTGCATTCCTTAAAAGTTGAAAATTGGTGTGTTTTACGACTATTTTCAAAAAAATAACAAAAATATTAGGACAAAATATAATTTACAAATAATTGAAGAAAAGTGAACTTAAATATCTAAAGTTGATGTTTTCATTTTAAAATTTTACCTTAAGAGACTTTTTATTTAAAAGAAATACACTGAAAGCTGATGAAAATTAAATTTTTTACTATTATTCAAAAATGTAAAAAAATATTTTACATATATTTTACACAACCTAGCTTAAAGATTTTAATTGATATTGATACATAATTTTGTCTATTTTTATTCGGTATCCAACTTTAGTACAAAAATTTAAATTTTAAAATTCAATAAAGCGCCACTTTTAACACATTTTACCCCATCGAGCACTGTGTGAAATTTGTTACAAAAATTGTATCAAATTATTATCATTTTTTAAATAATTTTGTTTATCTAAAAAGTTATATTAAGAATTCTTAGTTAATTTCATTCATCTAATTTAAAAGCGGTCATTAAAGGGTTAAATTCGTAAATAAATTGTACTCTTTTTCTGCTAGAGATTTTCCATTTATTTCAATAATTAAAACATTTTAAACCAACTAAAGATAACAAGTTAAATTTTCAAATTATAATGAAATACAAATATAATTTGAGGGGATTTTTTTTTTGTATGACTATCATACTGAAACAGATGTGACAAATTCACATCTAATTCATTCTCAGTTTGTAGTTTTCTATAATTTGTTGTGAAAAACAAACATTTTATTGCGCATTTGGAGCAACAATGGAAAAAAGTAAATAAACAATATCTAAATATTGTGACAATAATGTAAATATCACTATAATTGTATATTTTGTAAGTATTGAAGTTTTTTTTTATTGAAATTCTTTTACAGTTTTAAAAACACCACACTTATATCTTAACTTAGAGCATGTTAATTTTGAGCTTCGTTTTGTTAAGTTATTAAAATTCAATTCAATAAAAAATCATTAAATTTAAATTAAATTTTCCTAACGAAAAAAAAAAAAAAAACGAGAGAAAAAGATATAGTCGGTCAAGTCCGACCATATGATACCTTACACCATTGTATACATTATAATTCGGGAAGGGATCTTTATTAGACTTGGAGGCAAATGTGAACCGATACTCATATTAAGTGTAAAATAAAACATACAAATACAGAATATTACGCCGATACTAACATTTATATGAATTTATTCACTTTTGGGTGATTCCCGAAAGAGGGCCTTATATGGGAGCTATGGTAAATTATGGACCGATCTTCCTGAAATTTGGCACTATTATTTATGTTTATATAAAACTTATTTGTGCCGAGTATTAACTTGAACACTTTAATGGGATTTATATCAAACTTATATGTGCCAAATTTCATTAAAATATTTCTATATTCAAGGGATTTATGATCGTTAAACCATTTTCCGGGAGGACATTTGTATGGAGACTAGGTGAAATAATGGACCGATCATAACCAATTTCAATAGGCTTTGTCCTTAAACTATAAGAAACCTCTGTGCCAAATTTCATCAATTTATGTTCAAAATTGCGACCTGTAGTTTGATTATAAGCTTTACATGGACGGACGGACGGACATCATTAAATCGACTCAGAAAGTGATTATAAGCCCATTGGTATAAATTAAGGTGGGCCTTAGACCAATATTTTTGGGTGTTACAAACGTCAGCACAAACGCAATACCTTCCCCACCTATGGTGTAGGGTATAAAAAGAGAATTCCCCCTTCAATAAAACCGGCGACAGTGCACCATAAAAAACTATAATATGAAAATGTTTTGAATATTTGTATCTTGTATGTTTTATTTATTTTGGAATTTACAGGGTGTAACACTCTCCGGTTTGAAAGCAATAAAATTTAAATTTTAAATAGGGAATTCCCCATCAAATCAAGTAAAATGTTTGTACGTGAGTTGACACTCAAAATTTTGTAAAATTTTTTGATAAATAAGTTATAATGTCACATAAGTAATCACAATGGGTTTGGTCATTTAAAAAAAAAAAAAAAAAAATATTAGAAAAAATTCGCACGATTTTTTTATTTTTTATTTTTTTTTGAGGGGGAAGTGGCGCCAATTAAGCAATAATTGATAATAAATTTAACATTTTTTATTAACGAAATTTTTTTAAAAGAAAGAAAGTATTATGAAATTATTAGTGCTTACCCTAGATTTCACATGCTTTTCTAAATATTAAACTGCAAATAAAGAAATAAAAATAGAAAATTAATTAAATAACTTTCATTGAAGATTATGCATTTATTTTAGAATATAAAAAATAAAGGAATAATAAATTAAAGCCCTAATGATTTCATTTTTGAATGAAAATATTTAAAAACTATTGAACCACAGATGTCAAAAATGGCAAAATTTTTTAAAATCACACTGACAAAAAATAGTTTTTTGAGGGTTAATAGAGAATATCTTGATTTTCTTTGGTCCTCAATGGGTTAAAAATGTGACGTGATAGAGAAAACCGAAATGATGCTGGTGATTGGGATGACTATACCTACAATATCTGCGACATGTTTTTCCAGATACTTTTTTAGTGTTGACGTGTGTTATTAAAAGCATACAAATACACTTCGTTGCAGAACTATAAATACACACTATTATTGCGGATTTCTGGAGATATAAAAGTCGTAGAATAATGAAAATTTGCAATATGTAAAAACAATTGAAGTAGAAAATATTCCTGTGAATAATTTTTTTCTACTTTGAATTTTATTATGTATTTTAAGGTGAAAATGACTTAGCAGTGTTTCATAACTATAAATACACTTAAATAAAAAGATCAAAATTTTTAAAACGGAAAGAACAAATTAAAAAAAGAATATAAATTAATAATGAGTATGTACAATTGTATTATTATATATTGAAAAAAATTTTCGCCGTCGTTCAATTTACCAGTGTTGCCATCATGTTTTCGGTTAAGGACCTCCTGCTTCAATTATTAGTTATTTTGAATGGAAATCACTTTCATATTTCCGGTTTTCAGAATAAATCCCATGGAATAACAAACCCCAAATATTTCCAATTAGGTTTTAATCCGAAAATCAAGTAGGCGATTTAAAAATATTATGTTATTGTAATTTTTGATGGTTGAATTTTATGGACAGAAGCGTTCTTTTGGTTGAAAATTGGCTCATATCTGCGAAAATTGTCTACAAAAGGAACTAGTTTATTATCTAAATACTCCATAGAATGTTCGTGGGTGCAAAGAAACACCAGTTGAAACATTACCTCAGCATAAAAAGATCTCAAACGTATTGCAAATCAGCCTATGAGATTTATTTAAATAAAATGTCAAAAACCCTTTAGTAGGCTAGAGTTATAGCGTTTTTATATAGAATTATTAAATTTAATCCACTTTTAGTATTAATGGGATGGATCTGTGAAAGAATTTTCCATATTTTCATAAAAATACATCTTGGAGGTAAATCTTCAATGGGTTTGGGATTTTCTCTGTGCTTGCAATAGTTGCGCTTACGCATTCTAGCCTTTTCACGAATTATTTAGAGTAAATTGGAGTGTAATAAGGCAAACTTGTTCCCTTCGTTGAAAATTTTCGCAGATATGACCCAATTTTCCATCAAAACAAATGCTTCATACCACACGATTCGCTTGACAAAAATGTGGTTACATTACAAAAATATGATTTTTTTGATTGCCTGCAAGATTTATGGATCAAACATTAATTTGACAAATTTGGGCATTGTCATTTCGTCGGATTTATTTTGAAAACCGGAAATATGGAAGTGATTTCTATTCAAAATAACTAATAATTGAAGCAGGAGGTCTGTTTAGGTTTCAACGAAACCGAAATGGATAAGACACCACGAATGCTGATGAAGTGTGTAGCGGCACAGAAAATACGTATTCCATTCTGCTGGTGTCTAATTATAGTCCACAAACTCTGCTTTGGTACCGCCAAACAGAGACAACAAGGCAATTTATGAATGCAAACTTGTTTATGGTCCTTCGAACCGGATGTCGGCTTACGACACTATGTAACCACATCTTAAAAAGCGTTTACGACGCTAGGTTCAACCTCTTTTTTACTTGCCCCAAACGCCTGGCGCTGCTAACTGAGTCCCTCAAAATTGCACCCAGTGCAAGGCGGGCGACATGTTTAGGTTTCAACGAAACCGAAATGGATAAGACACCACGAATGCTGATGAAGTGTGTAGCGGCACAGAAAATACGTATTCCATTCTGCTGGTGTCTAATTATAGTCCACAAACTCTGCTTTGGTACCGCCAAACAGAGACAACAAGGCAATTTACGAATGCAAACTTGTTTAAGGTCCTTAACTGAAAACATGATAGCAACACTGGTAAATTGAATGCCGGCGTAAATTGTTTTCAATATTTAATAATACAATTGTACATACTCGTTATTAATTTATATTCTTTTTCTAATTTGTTCTTTTCGGTTTAAAATTCATTTCACCTTAAAATACATAATAAAATTCAAAGTAGAAAAAAATTATTCACAGGAATATTTTCTATTTCAATTGTTTTTACATATTGCCAATTTTCATTATTCTACGATTTTTATATCTCCAGAAATCCGCAATAATAGTGTGTATTTATAGTTCTGCAACGGAGTGTACTTCCATAATACAGATATACCCAGTACAGTGCCTTGATTTATATGGGGACAAAATGCAAATGTACCCCCCTAAAATTAAAGTTTGATATGTTTTAAACTAATTCCCAAAATATTTCGGTTCAATTATTTAATTTAAGTGAGCTGAACCATTTTTAAAATACCTCCAAAAATATGGTTTTCGTTCGACAGTATACATAGTATTTAACTTTTTGTCAAAAAAATTACAACATATGTTAGAAAAACGATGTCTACTACATATTGAATAAAAAATAATTTAAAATTTGTTTTCATTCTCGCGAAATTAAAATTTTAGTAAAATTTTCAATGATTTTATTTTAAATAGTATTTTATTAAAGTTCGAATATTTTGGACATTTTTCATCATAAATTTAGCACATCAATGGATTCATTTAACCCTTTAGTTGCACAAATAAAATTTTGGGAAATGATTAGTTAAGAATATAAATGTCCCTGAAAGCGTTAATTGATCAAAAAAGCTGTAAATTCGTGTAAATTAGCGGCTAAATTTCAAAAACTCTTTTTTATTCGATTATTATCGCTGTTTTAAATGAACTTATTATATTTTTCATAATTTTATCAATATTTAAGTGTAATGAGTTTTTCCATGCGACTTATTTGCAAAAATTGCTAATTTAACCTTTTGGGAACTAAATGCAAAAAATTGACCCTCTAGCTCTTAATGGGTTAATTACGTGTTATCTTCAATAGTAACAGGATAGACCATTCTATGGTACATTTAAACCTAATATATTTTGGAAAATGTCCGAAATATATAAAATAACAAAATTGAACAAAGAAAATATGATACAAAATGTAAGTAAAATCTTAATATTTCTCGACTGAAAAGAGACATAATAATAATTTAAATGAATATTCATGATCATAGTATGCCTCTTTTATAATTTGAAGTTAATTTTCATATAAGAGGTGTTTTGAAAATGGTCCAGCTCACGTAAATTTAAAGATTGAGATGTAATATTTTGGGAGTCATATAAGAACATACTAATCTTCATTTTTATAGGGGTAAATTTGCAACTTTTTTCGTAAGGCATTTTAATACCCAGTAGTCCCAGTCGTGCAGACAATATTGACGATACCTTGATGATTTGCAATAATCTTCGATGGTACAAACACGATAATTCCGAATAAACATTGGTGACTTTTTCTAACAAAGTGTACTTAAGTCATCAACGACAACCTTTGCGATATAGTCATGCATATTTTCGTCAACCATTAAAAAAAAAATCGGTTCTGCTGAGATTCCAACTTTACTTTCCTTATTGAATAATCAATCAAGTGCGCTAACCAGTTCAGCCACAACATTCTCTTTTTTAATGATTTTATAAATGATTTTACTCATCAGCGAAAACGTCGTAACTCACGACATTCTCGCTGGACATTTAACTCATGTAGTCGTTAATATAGCACGAAGTATGACAATTCTGTATATTTTCTTAATACAGTCGACAAAAATGGGGTAAAACGAACACATAGGTGACTTTTTTTTTATTAAACTTGTCCTCTACATGCATTTTATTGACAACAAATCTTGACGACATTTTTGACGAAAGTGTGATTAATGGACATCTGAAGTACTGGATAAAAGAAGTTAAATTTCCTTTTTTGGGAAGCAAACAATAAAATATTGAAGTCCTCTACAACACAGGGCCCTTGTTAGCGCAGACTTGAAATATTTAACATTTTTGTATAAAGGACGCGATATTTAAAATCATTTAAGGGATTGAAGAGACTTCGCAACAGTACTGTATAATAGATATAATGAAAACTTGGAGGGGCAAAGCTCTAGATTCTACATCATTTTTTTATTTTATTTTTTTGTAATACCTCTTGTAACATTCCAGCAAAAACTTTGTTTTCCTGGTAAGCTAGCAGGTATAATTGGAAACAAAAATAAAATACTTATTTTTTGGCTGAATAACTAGTTACTTTTGTTCAAGTTATCCACGGACTCATGTAGTATTTTTAGACTCTAGGGATACTAAAAAATATGTACCTAAATGAAAATAAAAAAAATACTATTGGGCATGGGTAGAGAAGACAAATAATAATGACGACTCATTACCAAGAAACTACTTTAATAAGTAGTTGTCATTACCGAAAACCAAAAAGTTTTTGCTGAGATGAAATATTCCCTTAAAACCCCCTAAGGTAGATATACATATACTAGATCCTGAAAAAATTCTATGAAGAAGTAATTTAAAAATATTAATATTATTATCAAAGAAAGTATGAGTTGTTAAAGAAAACCAATAAAAATTGCTAGTACCCTAATGAATTAATATAATTTGTATATGAATTTTGTTTAAATGTATATGTATATATTTATGTGAATGTATGTATCTATGTTTGTAGTATGTAAATCAACCTTATCAAGAATGTAGTTCCGCAAGAGGAAGTTATTAAAACTGTAGACAAACGAGAACACCATGAAAAGAAACAAACAAATAAATAAAAAAAATCCCAACCAACAAGTAAACGGATGAAGAATAAAGTGCTAATAAGTCTATTGCACCGAATCTATACATTCATCAACCACATTTTCTATATACAACAATTTATAGCAGTGCAGCTCAGAAGCAGCAACAGAAACAAATCTTTTATTTCTTTTCTTTTCTTAAAGTTAAAATCAGATTTGCTTCTTGTTGATTTTTATTTCTTTAGATTTGTTTTTTTTTTATACTTTAATTACAACTAAACAATTGTATTCGTACAAGTATGAACTACTGTATGTAATGGAAGTAAAATTGTTGTTGTTTAATGTACAAGATATACAGACAAATAAATAAACTACTCTAGTATAATGGGAAGCATGATGATCATGATGAACTATTTCAAAATAAAGATGTCATATTGTCAGTCATCATTATTCATTCATATACTTTCCAGCATTTTTTGTTACAAATTTTGTAAAAACATAAAGAAAAAAAAAAACAAAAAATACAAAAAAAAAAGAATGATATTTAAAATAAAAATGTCACTTTTTCCAGCATCCACACTGCCACTACCATTCGCATACACATCTCGTCATCAACATCATCATCATCACCGACAACAATGAAATTGTTTTGTTTAATTCTTAAACGGATGCGGAAAGTAGCATTGTAGGAAATTTCCTATTTTCCTCAAATAATAATAGAAATAACAACAACAGAAACTGAAAATATACTTTTACATTTTTTACATCATGATTTAGATAAATATTTATATGATAAATATTTATAAAGGGGAAATGAAAGAATGCAGAATATATGTATACAGATTATTACTGTTACCTACATATGGTTGGCAAATGACGTCAGGTCCAAATGTGATCTATATCTTTTTTCTGTTCTGTTTTCTATTTGTCTTAGTCATCATTCTCACAACGACGTAACCGGAAATGTTTGCACCCTGCAAAGTAATTGAAATAGTGGAAAACGGTGAAGGCAAACAATCAAATGCATTGAATTTATTTAGGGCAACTATTTTTGTCGATTTAATAAATTCTTTAAAGAAATTCGTAACCGAATGATAAGTATATTTGATGTTACATTTAAATCTAATCGAATGATGTGAGTTTCATCTAATTTAATCGAGTAAAATATAAAGTCCGATTTAAAGATATTTCATTACTTATGAAAGACTGTATTAAGATATTGCCATGGAGTAAACAGTAGTTTTTCCCAAATTAGACTGATAAATTTTTTAATTAAACTCATTTTTAAATTAATCTTATAGAGAAACTTGGGAACATAACCAAAGGATTTTAAAGTTAAAGAACGTTATCATGGTTTTGGATATCGAAATTTTAATTTTATTTGTAAGACCTATTTTGTAAGACCGCTGTGGGACAGGAATCCGAGAGTTCCAATCTTTGATGTATTTATGAAAATCAGTTAGTTGTAATTTATAGATATGAGACTTGAGAAAGAAATCCTAAAAGAAAAAGTGTAACGGCGCCAATTTGCACGATACGTTAGGTAACTATGTTATCACTAGTTAAGAGTAGATATTGTGACATAATTTTTGTGGCACTGAGACCACATATTACTAGTTCATTACGATTTCATGCAATTTTTTCCTAAAATAAGTTGGTTTTCAGTCAGTGATCATCGTTGAGGGTCGTAACAATTCCACCATTTTTTTAGAAGGAGTATAAACTCAAGAATACGTTTCATTGAAGTTCGATTTTTAACACTTGCCCATTGAACCATTCTAGTCTAGAGTCTAGACTGAAATGAATTATAATTGCATCCTTAAACTCCAGAAAATTGTTTAAGGTTTACAGAATCTCTATCAACTTAGACTTGGTGAGCAAGGGGGGTGATAATTGGTTCTCAACTAACGCTTGATGACCAAGGAAGTGTTCATTTTTATCCAAGTGCCAGTTGGTAATTGAGTAGCAACCAGTCCAATTGCACCAGCATATAACGCAGTTATATAATAATTCTATATTATAATTCTATAATTCTTATAATTCTATTACATGATCGAAGGATACATGAGGGTATAATAATTATAATACCTTATCTGATTAGTTCTTAAAACGAACTCAATTGAAATACATCAATATAAATAGATTTTTCTTCAGAATATCCACATCATGTGAAACATCAGTATTAGAGAGAACGAATTCGGCCTTAGTTTTTTGAAGAAGTATTAAATTTTAAATAGAGCACAGTGTTCTGTATTGCTAGTCAATTGCTCATATTTATACCCTACACCACCATAGGCGGTTGGGGCATTAAACGATTGTGCTGATGTTTATAACGCATAGAAAAAGATATCCAACACTCAACTTACAGCATACCAATCAGCTCAGAATCACTTTTTAAATCGATCTAATAATGTCCGTCTGGCTGGCTGTCCATATAAACCTTGAGCACAAAGTACAGGTCGCTATTTTAAAGATATTTCTATGAAAAATCTTATAAATGTTAATATCAATGTAATGTTATGTATTCGTATATTTTATTTTACACTTAGTAAAAGTATCGATCCACAATTGGCCACAGGTGTAGTTTTGACGAACATATACAATGGTATAGGGTATCACATAGTCAGGATTGACCGGCTATATCTTTTTTCTAGTTTTATTTATGACTCAACACCAGGACAACCAAAAGTATGTCCTAAAAAGAGAAAACATTTTTAAAATGTTTCGTTTTACCAATCAGTAACGTCCGGCTTTCACTCGTTACTCGAGGGAAATTTTATACAGCTTGTCTGTCAGGTGTCCTTTGCAGGCAGAATCGAAATTTTTTGGAAATAAATCTGTAACTTCTAATCGGATTTACATAAAATTTCATATAGGCGTAGCAGAGGAGGAATTTTGGTTCCATAAAAGATATTGACTTCATTCTTTTTGTAAATAATTAAAAATTATGTCAGCTGGATGGAAAAATTTCTTTCATAAACATTTTCTGATTTTTGGAATTAAAGGATAATTTTTGAAAAAAAAAAAAAATTGTTTTTGGAGAAACTATAAATATCTAATAAAATCTTGATTTATTAAATGGTAAAGTGAAGAAAAATTTAAGATTTTTGTAAAAGAAATCCCACAATTCCCAAAAAAACTGACGAAAATGTCCTTTTAGAAAAAAATTATTATATGTTCCTAAGTAAAATGTTTTTTTAGAGAAAAAAGAGTGTAGAAACTTTATTGGCAAAAAATAAACATTATTTTTGCAATTTTCAAATTCAATATCTCATGAGAGATATTGACTTCTAGTTTTTTTCTATTCCATAAATAATTTTTTTCTTTATCTAACTGGGTTAAAATTTACGAAAATCTGATAAATTTTTTGGCATAATATTGAAAAACTGGACCAAGATTTGGCAAAATTGAGATAGTTGAAATTTTAAATGCAAATAACTTGAAAATTATAGAAGCTAAATAACACATGTTCAGTGTTGCCAAAACGGCGGTTTTCCCGCTAGATTTGGCGTTATTTTGTTGTGCATAGCGGGCACTTTCCATAAAAAACCGCTAAGTGGATTTTCTGGTTGCAACATTTTTCTAGCTGGCAGTTTCTAGCGACTTTTCTTTATTGTAAAAACTCGGAAACTGTACATAAAATCAACTGTTTTTTTATAAAAAATATATTAATTTTATTCAGCTCGGCCGAATCTATATATCCACCATCAACTTTTTCATATGGTGGGCGGTAAAGTGGTTTCCAAATTTATATCGACTCTCGAACTAACTGTATAAAATTTTGTTTGTCGTACATGCTTTTGTTTAAGAGATATCAGCAGAAAAGTATGAAATGAAGCTACAACAGACACCCTTACTTAGCACATAACTTTTCTGTTTATCAACCGATTTTGCCCATTTTTTTAATTCAAACTTTTTTTTCAAAATGTTAAATCACCACTACATTATAGTATGGAAGTATCCTTCAAACCTTGGAGTATTATTGGGTAATTCGATTCGAAAGAAAACGTTTTCGAAAATGTTTTTAAAATAGTCTGATGTTTTGCAGTATGAAAATGCAACTGAAACTGATTTTTTAAAGAATTACAAGTTGATTTTGCCTGCAAATGCTCTTAATATCAATGACAGACGAATATAGTAAAATATAAGCAAAAATATATTATAAGTTTTTAAATTTGATTTTATGACTCTGAAATGCATTTAGTTACCCAAAATTAAGTTTTTGAAGGATTAGCTATCAATTTTAAACATGTTTGAAGAGATGAAATATTTTAGCCGTAAAAATCGGCGATTTTATTTTAAGTGTAGGTGGTTTCTAGCGGTTTTTCAAATGCAATCTGGTGGGACATGGCCTCAAAGTTTTGGCAACACTGCACATGTTTATGTTTTTCAAACGTCTTATAGAGAGCTTTAAAAATATGTAAAAATATACAAGCTGGTCCCCTATGAAGCTTCATATCTAAAATTTCATTAGAGTTAAAAAAAATTTTAAATTAATCTACATGAAAATATTTTATTGTAAAATTACATTAAAAAAAAACGATTTTTCAGTAAATTTAGTAAACAGAAATAGATCTCGTATAAAAAAGTACTTAAAAATATTATATTTTATGATTCCGGTGTCATATTTAGCCCTAGAATACTAACGTTATTTTGACTACATTTTTATTTGTGCGTGTACTAATAATTCGAACGACTAAAAATTTTATATTTTTGCACTTATATATGTAAAAACACCTGATGAAACTTTCCTAAAATTTGGTCGCATTATATCTTCGGATGTCTGAGTAATAAGGTTTTAAAAAATAATTGTATACGTAAAATTTACATACATTAGTATTGCAGGTTAGTGTAAATTGCGTAGTTTTCCCATAAATACAAGACAAAATATTGGAACAATACCTATACCAGTGTCCTGCGTGAAGAAGTTTGTAATCATTAATTGCCAGGTCTCTGCTGAGCTTTTTATACACCAGTAGAACGGAATACGTATTTTCTAACCCGCTACACATTTCATCATTCAAAGGTATAAAATACCGAATCTGAAATATCTTAAGGATCGCAATTGGAAATGTCTGAGAAATTATATTGTGGGTGCTATGTTTTTAATCAAACCAAACTATTTAGTGCAATACGGAATGCAGATCATACCGATACAGGCAAGTTTATATTCGGACAAAGTTTGAACATTATTAAATACGACCAGCTTTTTCGTGGCTCATATTTTCGCCTGAAGAACACAACCTAAATTCAAAACTTCCTTTTTCTTCGAATCATGTAAGAAACCCTGACATGGTCTTAATCATGAGTAAACACAATTTTATTGAACAAAAATTCTATCTCAACCAATAAGTGCCAACCTAATAAATAAACCCATATGTTTTACATCCGATATAACGATTTCTCTGCACCCTTTACTCTATCAAATGTATTGTTTTCTTTAAACTAAAGAATGAATGAATAAATGACACAGAATTGTACTTTGCCTTCTGTGTGGAAAAAAAGATATAAAGCAAACAGCAACAAAATTCTATATTTGGTTCTTTCCAGTTACACCAAATACCAATTACAAGTACTATTTGTAATAGTACTAGTAACATAATACAAAGAAAAAAAATGAAACAGCAAAATATATAAGAATAAAAGTATTGCAGCACTTTTAATACAGATTAATGTGTATAGTATACGAGGGCAAGCTAAAAAGTACATTTGGAAGTAGTGAACCCTATAGTATAGAGATGAATTAACACAAAGTAGGTATCGATGGGATTTAGCACAGGTTTTTTAATTTTCTTATTGAAGTATTTTTTATAGAAATACTGGAAGACTGAGTGTAATTATTCGATTCAATTAGGGAATATAATCAAAATCTATATCTGTAGAATCTAGTAGAAGTATTTGATAATCTTTACAAAGAATAGATCTTATAAGTAGAGGACTTAAAGCTAATTTACTAATAAGACATTAGGAAAAGATTTTTTCAAAAAAAATTGAAGTAAGATTGAGATGAGAATCCATATAACTTTAGGTAATATAAAAGCCCTTTTAACATTGGAAGACTCTGAAGGCAATAACAAGCGACCCACTGCGGAATATGATACTAGAATACCACCAGTTTTTTTTTTAACAGTTTTTAATTGATAGTGACTGTAGATGATTAGTCACTATCAAATAATTGTTCCCCCCATTAGTACAAGGATTCAATCATTACTCTGTTATGACAAGCCATAGACTCAGATGTTTCTACTTAATTCTAGAAACATCTGGATCCACATAATTTGAATGCTGCGATTATACTTCTAAGCTATTCAGAATCAGAAGATTTACCAAACTTCTAAAACTGACCTAGAATTATTAAGTTGTAGGTAACTGCCAGAGCAACAACTGCACATGCAACAAAAAATACATAAATCTAGTGTTGAATGGTATGTGTTCATGTGTATGGTGGCAATCGTAGCATTCGTATGTATACGAGTGGAAGTAACATTATGCACATTACGCAATATAAATAAGTATAGAAATGTATGAATGAATAAATGAATGGATGGATTAATGAATGAATGAATACTACTTGTCAGCATATTTAAGTTATCTGTCTATCCGTTTGCCCGTCCTTCCCAACCCACCACTCTTTCTATCTATTTTTGTTTTTATGAATAGCAACAGCATTAGCAATTTCATCAGCTTTGAAAAATCGCAGCAGCAGCAGTCATCAGAATATGTAGTAGTTGTAGCAGCAGCAAATGATAGCTACAGCAATTTTATAATAATAACAACAAGCAGCACTCAAGTGGCAGAGTTCACTTCCGTTCTGCGGATTTATTTTGTATTTAAAACAAAACAAAAACAACAAAAAATTCACACTCACACACAATAACAAAAAGTACAAAATGAATGAAAAAAAAAAAAAAAAATGTTGTTGGCGTTATTGTCGTTGCTGACAAGTTGTCGTTAACAACAAAAATATGCTATAGAAAATGAAAATAAATACAACAAAATATAGATAGATTCAGTATCATGAGAATTATTATATTGGCGTTGGAAAAAAAAAAATATTAATAATAATGATGATGATAATGATGAGTAGTTAGTTAAGCTTTCGTTGTTGCTATTTTTCATTCATGAATTCATAATAATTGCGTGCTACACAGACTACACTTATACAGTCAACATTTCATTGAATTCATTTATAGTGCCTTACACTATACGAGATACAGACCAGCTACGGATACTACTCATCTGGTATTCGTTTATTTCATTGAATGTATTTTGATGTCTCTGTATGTGTAGGAGTAAATGACACTTTTTTTCCTCTTCTTGATTTAAATTAACGAATGCAGTTCAGTTGCTGCTGGGGCTGCGGCTGCTCTACATTCAATAAAATTCATTCATGATTTTTTTCAACACACTATCGCTGTGAATCGTACATACAAATTGGGATGGGGTTTTTTTTAATTTTTTTCTTCAATTCAATATTTATTTTTCTCATTTTATTTGCTGTGGTGTTACGAGTGTGAGATTTAGTTTAGTTTTTTTTGTTTTATTTATACGTTTCTGTGTCAGTATTTGTTTACTGATAAGTTTATTTCCTTTCCTCTGTCTCTTGGTTTGTTGCTGTTTTTTTTTTTTTATTTCTTTTGGATTGGGGGCAACTTTTGATCCCCTCTACAGTTTATACCTTCCTCGCCCTATTCACACGTTCTTTGACTGACGCAAGAGGTCACTAGTGTTTAACTTTTTTTTACATACATTTATTGTTTTTATTATAATTTTTTTACCATAAAATGATAATTTCTTTAGTGCATATTGTTTCAGACAGATCGGACGAAGAATTAGTTCTTTGAAGAGGGAAGTGACTGGGAGAAAATTTTGATATAAAGTGAAAAGATGTAAATAATTTTATAGAATATTTTATTCAGAGCCCAGTATTTTCAAAATGTCGGTTATAATAATTTAAGGGTGACGTATGAAAAATTTAATGCATACAATTCAGCTTATAGAAATGAAACCAATGCACGTTGGGGTTATATGTTTGCATGTACTACTTATATTCAAAAATCTCAATTTTACAAGATCTTGCTTAAGATTTTTCCATATATAGCCAAATATTTTCAACCGAATTTATTATATATTATGTAGTTGGTTAAAAAGTAAAATTATCTATCGAACAAAGAAAATTTTGAGTCGTTATCTTTATTCAGTCAAAAGTTAAATGATTTTGAATTGGAAAGTTTCCAAAAATTAAGAAACAAACAGACAGATGGACGGACATTATAATTCTTTAAAAAAATCTTAAAATTCAAAAAGTATTTTTTTTTTCCACTTCTCGATTAATATAAAAATCAAATGAAAGTATTAAAATTTTGATATCACCTTTCCCTGAATTATATGCCATTTTCGACCCATTTAACCTAAATATATAGACGGACCGACAAACATTGCCATTCTGCCAAAAAAGATTTTAGAACTCTAAAATAGCATTTTTTATTTACTAATAAAAAGAAAAAATTGAACGTGATCATAAAAATTTGGATATCGCTTTTCCTGAATTAAGCATAATTTTCGTCCTATTTAACCCAAATGTATAGACGGATGGACGGACATTACTATTCATCCAAAAAACATCTTATAATTCTAAAAATTCATTTTTTACTAACTAATTTTCGACCCATTTAACTCTAATGTATAGACGGACGGACAGACATTACCGTTCTGCTAAAAAAATCTTAAAATTCTTACACTGAATTTTTTTTAACTAATAATCAATAAAAAAATAAAACGTGATCATTAAAATATTGATATCACCTTTCCCTGAATTAATTGCCATTTTTAACCCCTTTTACCCCAAAGTGCAATGCGTCAATCTCATTGAAATTTGAATTTTGTTAAAAGCTGTTACATTCAAGTTTAAACATTTTAAAGAAAAATTTATAGTTATACGTTCTTAATAAAATGTTTAGTAATTTTTGAAATATCATTCATAAGATTTTTATTGTGTTTTCTGTTACTTTTTTGTTAAAATGGGTCCACTTCTTTATAAATTCCATTTTATTTTTTAGTCACCTTTAAGTATTTTTTAAATATTTATTTACTATGACCCAATACATTAAAAATAGCAGCACCACATGAGAATATAGATAGGGTCAAATAAATTGGAATTCGTTGTGTTCTCTAAAGATTTTTAGGAATCTTTTCTAATAGCACTAATTTGAGTACATTTCTCAGTTAAAAATGTCATTAAAGTGCTGTGACATGAAATTTATGAGAGGATTATTATAGAAAGAGTGCAGCATTCATGTTTAGAAAAAAAAGAATCTCTGAAATTTTCGTCCTTTGTTGTGGCTTTAACTCTACGGTACGTACCCAAAAATATTAACGTTAGTCAATACTCGTGGTACCCGGGTACCATTCGTTGATATTATTAAAAAAATATGTAATTTTATACAAATTATTTATCACATCTATTTAACTGGTCATAGATATTAAATCCAATCGGTAAATATATGTAGTTTAGCGATGTTCGTCCATCTGTCTGGTCGTCCATGTTAAGCTTTTAATGTAGCTACAAATCGCAGATTTTGAAATAATTGTATGAATTTTGACTTTATATGATGCAGACATGAGCTCTGTTAAAATTAGTTTATAATGGATACCTATTATAACCAAGTCCCCATACAAGGGGTTTTGACGCCCATACATTTTTTTATTGCTTAATTTAGTACATTTAACACTTTTATGGACGCTAGAAACCCTATTAAATTTTATAAAATAATTATTATAAACGTTAAAACTAATCTATATCATTTTTACCACGATCGCACGTGAAATAAACATAGCTCCCATATATAGCTTATTTCAGAAAATCATCGTAAAGTGCATAAATTAGTATTGGTAAACATTACTTTTTTTAACAAGAGATTGTAAAAAGTATACATTTTAATTTTAAATTTTACAATAGTCTATAATGAAACACACGCTCCGTATAAATTCTCTGAGAAAATCGGTCAAGGCAGACTATAACGTTCTTACAGTCCTAAAGAATGTTAGCACTGACTTCATCCACTATTAAGCACAGGATGCATATTCTCACCAAAAATAGGTCACGTCCGATAATATCTTTATTTACAACATTTATTAAGTTTGGAGCTACAACATGGAAAGTTTACGTTCCTTAGCACGAATATAGGAAATAATTTCAATATCTTGAGCTCTTGCATGATATTTGGGAGTAGAAGTGGTGGACATTACTATATAATAATGAACAAATTAAAGGAATTAAAAAAAACCAAAGTCAATGCGGTGAAGGATGTAAAAAACGGCTAAAATGTGCTAAAATTACGTGGCCTGGTATGAACATGCTTATACATTATTTTAAGCAAAAAATTAGTAAAATTTTAACTCTACATGAATCAAAGGACAATAAAAATAAGATTTTCAATAATAAATAGTGCAAAAAAGAAGTTAATTGTAGTGAAAAATACAGGTTAATTTTTTTTCTAGCGTTTTTATTATGAACTTTTTATACCCTACACCACCATAGGTGGGTAGGGTATTATACGTTTGTGCTGATGTTTGTAACATCCAAAAATATTGGTCTAAGACCCATCTTAATTTATACCAAGAGGCTTAGAATCACTTTCTGAGTCGATTTAATGATGTCCGTCCGTCTGTCCGTCTCGCCGTCCTTGTAATCAAACTATAGGTAGCTATTTTGAACATAAATTAGTGAAATTTGATACACAGGTCTTTTGAAATTAGTTATAATCGGTCCATTATTTCACCTAGCCCCGGGTTTAAAGATCATAAATCCCTCAAATATAGTAATATTTTAATTTTATTTGGCATAAGTTCCATACAATTCTAAATCTGTGAGACGAATTTCATGAAGATCGGTCCATAATTGACCATTGCTCACCACCATAGGTGGTTGGATGCAGTTATTGAAATTGGTTATGATCGGTTCTTTATTCCACTTAGCCCCCATACAAATGGAATATTGGTTTAGTAGTCATAAATACCTTACATATAGCAATATTTCAATGAAATTCGGTGCAAAGTTTTATTCTTTGTTAATATTAAACACAAATAAGTTTTATATAAGTAGAAAAACATTGAAAATTTTATAAGAATCGGTCTATAATTTACCATAGCTCCCATTATAAACCCACTTCTAGGAATCTCCCTAAAGTCCATAAAATCCTATAGATGTTAGTATCAACGCATTATTCTGTATTTGTATATTTTGTAGAAAATAAATTTAATTTTACAAACAATGTAGGTGTTTAATTGGATCCATTTTATATCAACTTTGTGTTTAGCCTCATTATGATTGCGATTGACAAACAGAATGTATTTTTCTAAAGACTATTTTCAAACATAGAAAAAATTCTAAAAAAGTCAAGCATTTAACAAAACTATTTCAGGGGGTCTTAACAAGCCATAGATTCCTGGCCAACATAAGTATAAATAGATCACCAATAACATATCGGGGACGATACTGAGTGCTCTATCTATAATTTTTGACATCTATAATATTTTTTAATACTCCTAGACGATTGGTGTGATCTTGTCCTATCGATGCTTACCGATTTCTACCAAAAATGGTGAAATATATTAGAGCAATTGCCTTATTATGGGCAAAATATTAGACACGCCCATAAAAAATCCAGAACTGATGGAAAAAACTGAAAGCAGATTGGTTTTTATCACATCAAAATCATGTCTAACTATTTGTTTATAAGGGGATATTTTTTTTTTGCCGACCAGTGTAATTCAAAGCCCGGACAACCTCTATCTCTGTTCACACCATAAACATACAAACTATGTAGGCTTTTGGATCTTAATTCTATTAAGGAGCTACTTTTCATAATGTACCTTTAATTTAAGACCCTTGGTACTTTATCCAGAAGACATTTGTTTCAGTATTAGACTTTACATATATCGCTGGACAAATCTCAAAGACTCCTTTAAAAGATCCAACCTATTACCACCGACAAGATTTCATCTATTAAAGGTCTGTTAACTCAACTATATAGTAAATATATTTATTTGATTTTTTTTTTTGTTATTTTGTCGTTAGCTATTGTTGTTGTTGTTGCTTCATTTCTTTATATATTTTCCTCAGATTTTACTTCTTATTGTATTCGTATGTATTTGTTTATACGCGCTTATTTGCGGTTTTATTACTTCCGCTGTTGAAAATAAAATTAACAAAAATAATAATAAAAAAAAGTACTAAAAGAACGAAGTGTATTTTTAGCTTTTAGCCCCACACCAATTGCGAAACATTTGAGTATTTTTAACTCCATAAATAGCACAATATTTACCACTGCCAACCAGCTAGTCAGCCAGTATTTCCCATTTCCCATCAACAGTCAAATGAACGAATGAACTTTATGTTGTTCTTGCTGCTGTTGTTGTTATTGTTTGTTTGTTTGACTGTTTGATAAGACACACAGTCCAACAAAAACAAATACAGCAAAAATAATAAAAAAGCAAATGAAATATTTACAAAATACACACCGTCATCATTAGATGAACGAACCGAAAACAAGGGAATGACGAAATGTTTGAAATATACTATACAGATGCATAGTGAATATGTTTCTAATTTAAACTAATAAAGAATGTTGTATTTGTAATAAATATTTCACTTTTAGTTTTTGGGGAAAAAGGAAATGAACGAATTTGGGTAAAACCAAAAATGAAAATAACTAAATAACAAACGATTTTTAAGGGGGAGCTAAAATTAGGATAGAGATCAGCCAAACTTTCTTGGCTTTGTTTTGAGAATACTAGAATAGTTTCTTAATATGATCTATTCAGAACTTTGAAATATCTAGAGTATTTCTAATTCAAACTACAAATACGTGATAATATTATTGAAATTGTGTCTCTTCAAACACTCTTTTATACATGTTTAAAGTTAAGAGAATGTAAGGTATTTTCGAGATTCCCTAATAATTCTAAATTTACATAACTCTCCAGAACATACTAGATGTTCATATAAGATCCAAGCAAAATGTTCCAGGGTATGATCACTGATCATCCTATAGAACAAAAGAATTTAACTTTCTCTATTAAGGAGAACTACCAACATTTGCTGCTAAGGCAAGAGAGACAAGGATCTTGGAAATTGCATTTAAAAGAACATGAAAGAGACTAACATTTCAAAACTCAAGAAATCCTATTCTTCAGAAATTTCGCTGATAAATTGAAGTAAACAAAAAAAAAAAAAAAAAACATCTAATATTACAAAACTATTTAATAAACTCTATACACACAGAAACATACTACATCTCATTTCATAAAAAAAAACATATATTGTTGCACAAAGATAATGGTATTGGGTGGCATAGTGCAGACATTGCAATAAGACGGGGAAAAAACCATTTATGTTGAAGACATAAATTGAGAAGCACAAATAATGTAAATTGTTTTCTTTGCCATTTGTGTGGGCGTTGGAGTTTGTAAATATACGATTATGTGTTCACATATCTGTCCGTCCATCTGCCAGTATGTCTATCGTTTTGTATGTGTGTGTGTGTGTTAAAATGTATATAGCATGAGAAAAGTGATACACTTGGTGGTTCCAGGAAGTAAAATCACTAACTCACATATAAAACCAGCAAAACGACAATGACAAGAAGAACAAATGTCAGTGAGAGCGTATTTATAATGGAAATGGAAAATAAATAGAATATAAGTAAAATGATATAGTGGCTCATGTATATAACCTACACCACCATAGGTTGTTGGGGTATTATGTGTTTGTGCTGATGTTTGTAACGCTTAGAAAAAGTTATGCAACACCCACCTTAAAGTACACCAATCGACACAGAATCATTTTTTTTTAAATCGATCTAACGATGTCCGTCCGTTTGGCTGGACGGCTGGCTGACTGTCCGTGTAAACCTTGTGCACAAAGTACAGGTGACAATTTTGAAGATAATTCAATGAAATTTGGCACGTGAGACGAAGTCTATTGAAATTGATTGTGATCGGTCCATTATTTCACCTACCCCCCATACAATTGTCCCCCAGAATAGAGTTTCAATACCCAAAAATTTCTTAAAAAGAAAAATTTTAATGAAATTCGGTGCAAAAAAGTTTTGTACAAGTATCAATCTTTGTCCACGATTGCCCATAGCTGCCATATAAACCCCTCTTCCGAAAATCACTTTAACGTGCATAAATCCCATACGAACGTTAGTATCAAGTTAATATTCGACACAAATAAGTTTTATGTAAGTAAAAACAACATTGCAAAATTTTATGAGAATTTACCATAGCTGCCATATTAACCCACTTCCGGGAATCTCCATAAAATCATATAGGTGTTAGTATCAATACATTGTTCTGTATTTGTATATTTTATTATACATGTAGTAAAAGTCTTGGTCTGCAATTGGCCACAGGTCTAATATAAATCCTCTTTCCGAATTTTTATGCTCGTACACAATGATGTAGTGTATCGTATAGTCGGTCTTGACCTACTATATCTTCTTTTCTCGCTTTTTTATTGGGGATTTTGGTGGGGACGAATTTGTAGTGCCCTTTTGTGGAAGTTGGAAAATTTTTAGTTTGGATTTAGCTTTTTGCTAATTTAGCTTTTTGTTCTTTTTTGAAACGCTATAAAACGTCTAGTTTTTGGACTATGGAAAAACTAGTGATATCCCATTAAAGATAATTATCTATACTTTGGACCAAAATACAAATTATTGTTGAGTTTTTAGCCACTTTGGAATAATTAACGATTTTCTCTCATCAAAATTCGAAAATTTTTTACTTTTTAAACATTTTTTTATTATTATTTTTATTAAATTATGTTTATTTTTATTTTATAATTTTTCGTTAATGTCGATGGCGGCTCACCGAATCGAACCCATGTTCATCTAACGCATGTTATGTTTTATAGTCTTCAATGCTAACTTGCACGCGATTTGCCGCCATGGCGGCTTGTCTTCTCGGAGAAAATTCCTCCTTGATGTATAAAATCTCTTTAACTTTGACTGGCTTTTGTTTTAGAGTAGGTGTGTAAGTTAAACGGGATACACAAGGTCTAGCAGTACCTTGGAATTTCTTGGGTTTTCAAAATGTAGAGCACAAGCTCGAGGTCTTACCTAGGACTTAAAAGTAGGTGCTACGGGAACCAGCAGCCTAGGGGTTGGTGGGTACACTCCAGGTCATTAGCCTTTGGCTGGTTATTGGTGAGGCCCTATAGAAGGGGGGTACGTAGTGGCTTACGGTTTCAATTGTGTTGTGTGTTATCTGTTGATAACAGTAACATAATGACAGGAGTTTCTAGGTAGCTCCACACCAAAGCAAATTGGAATAATGCAGCCAAGAAGTGGATTATTTAGTTGCAACCTGTATGTGTAACAGCATATGGGGGCGTTGGTTGGCGCATTATAGTTCACTCGGTGCTAATACCACCATGGGGTAAGGCTGTCATGGCAGGTACCCACGTTAATCTGTAATTTGCTAATTGCGCACTGAACAAGCATTTTATAAATTTACTCTCAACTGTTAAATAGTGAGTGTGTTTGTATCAACTGGTTCTCAATTGGAACACTGGTGACGAGTTAGGTGTTAATTGGTACTCAACTGGTACTGCGGAACCGATCCATTGCAGCAATTACCACAAATTTCCCGCAGGTATATTTTTAAGTACGGAGTTTTTCTTAACAAAAAGAACCAGAAAAAACCTTGCTAATCCGTATAATTTGAATTATGTACACTAGGATGGCTCTCTTTTATATTGAGGAAAATAAAGGTTTTTAAATTTACAGTCTCACCACCTGGAAATGTTCGAATAGCCCAAAAACTATAAAACACAAAGTTTTAGATTGATTGAAACAAGTTTAGAGGTGGCTCAAAGCTATTAAAATATTAAAAATTTTAGTTTTTTTATTCTTTTCAGCCATACTTAATTCATTAAATCTTAAATTTTCCTCGTTTTCATATTTTTGAATTCCACAGTTTATTACCTTACTAAAATCACCAAACTGAGGAAAATTGAACTATAATTTTATTTTAATATTATAGTTATTAAAATAAAATTACGTAAAATTGTTGACCAAATATACCCCATTAAAATTAGATTTCATCCAAACTTTTAGGGAGAGAAACGGAACTCGGCATATGGTTTTGTCTTGGTATCTTATATTTCATGTCAAAATTTTTCGGTAATCACGTGTGATCTGCGTAAGATATTCACGACCAAAGTTCACAAAAATCTCTTGTTTCGCATATAACTCATGTATTTTTCACTATTACAACAATTTTGATTAATAAAATTATTTACAGTGTATATAAATCGTCAATAGGAAACTACATGTCAAGTTTCGTTTCTCTCCTTCAAATTTCGGTTGAAATTTTATTTGTCGGGTCTATTTGCGCGAAAATTACGTGTTTTTCGGTCATTTTATTTTAATAACTATTATGTTGTTGCTCATAATGTGTGGAATTCAAAAAGATATAAACCCAGAAAATTGCATTTAAAATAAATTTCTTATGATCGATGAAAGGAAAAAATTTAAAAATCATAATTTTCAAGATTCTGATCGCTTTGAGCCACTTCTAAATCAATCAGTTCAAAACATGGCATGTCTTAGTTTTTCGACTATCCGAACATTTCCAGGGGGTGAGAATCAAAATCTATACACTTATAATGAGGGCCACCCTAATGTACACATATATATTTTTTATTTTTTAATTTTTGAACCTTTAGAGAGTCTCAATCTTTACAGGGTCTATTAAAGTCCAAATCATATTATCTAGACTATTCAGAAATCGCATCATATAGCAATTCTAAGAATTCTGCTCTCTAAGATACTGTAGGGAAATAATAATTCAAAAGAAGAGTAAAATCTAAAATTTAATTAAGCTGATTTGACACATTTTAAACCAAAAAATAAAAGCAATGAGCAGGGAAGAAATAAAATAACGAGTGCACAAAGAACTTATAAAAATTCTCTCAAGAACGAACTTTCAATAAAATAAACAAACGAATGAAAGAACGAATGAAAGACCAACAAACAACGAAGAAAATTAAGGTTTTATATTTTATTTATTGTACTTTTCTTTCATTCATTCTCTAAACAATAATGAAGATTATAATAATGACGACGAAGATGTATACGAACATATTGACACTGATGATAATAATGACGATGATGATGAAGATGATAATAATGCAGCTTTACGGTTTCTGTGGAGGTGTTAGCGGTGTAAGCTCAAGCTTGATTGATGCCGACACATAACAACAGTGGCGCCACCACTACAACTACACAAAAACCAAAAAAAATAAAAATAAAAAAACAAAATCATTACCAATATCGGTGAGGTACTATAGAAAGAAGCAGTATAAGAATGTTAGTGAGTATCTGGTAAATGTTAGAGAGTATCTGTGTTAGAGATTCTCTATGTATGTGTGTGTATTTGTAAGTTACTTGCTCTTTTGGCCCACTGCAATGACTGATGTTAAAGCTGTATTATAATGTTGTTGCATTTTTTTCAATTGCTTTTAGTTTCAGCTATTGTTGTTGATACTATTCTGTTGCTGCTGCTGCTATTGCTACTCTTCCTGTTTTTGCTACTGCTTCTTGCTGTCTGTCTGTCTGTCTGTCTGCTTCATTTTCGTTTATAAATGTAAAATATTATTGTATGAATGAACTATAAAATTATACGCCATTTCCCCCAGCATGTTAAACAGAGATAGACAATTTTAAGTTTAGAGCTCTAGCCAAGTGCATCAGCAATAACAACGACAACAACAATTACCAGTCAACCTAACGGATGCAGAAAGACGACAAAATTTCGTGAACAATTCGTTAGAGTATAAATGAATGAAAATGTAGGAAAAATAAAAGACAAAACAAATTGAATTAAATTTGAACAGAAAAAAATAAAAAAAAAAAAAACTAGAACACACCACAACAATAAACCTTAGGAACGAGTATTGACCGACACAAAAGAATGTGTGTGTTTTTTCATTTATTTGTTTAACAAATAACAATAATTTATATCAAAAAAGAGAAATGTTTTACGAAGACAAAATGTCAGTAGAATATGGAAAAAGGAATTTTGATTTCTAGATAATATCATTTCGTACTTTCACTGAAAACATATAGATTAGGGATTATTCCCAAATGATTTTACTATGTTTCAAAGTGAATCAAGATCCTTAGTTTTTACATGGTTATTATCATAAATAATGGATAAATCATTCTCTATTAAGACAACTTTTGAGATATTTAATTTCTTTATACCCTTCACATAAAATGAAGGATATACAGTGAAAGCTCTCATAGCAAGACAGCTCCTGTGGGCGGACAGGTCCCATGGTCTAGGTGGCATTTTTATTTAAAGAAAACATCTTTCATAGACGTACAAAATCATAAACAGTAAAAGAAATGTACCAAATATTGTATAATGAGATGCTTCTTATTTTCATTTTTGTACGTGTTTGCATTCATATTTCATCTTTACATACATTTTTTGAAATTAAATAGTTTACACAATGGCGACAAATTCCTACAAATCTTGACAACTTTTTTGAACAAAGGGCATAGAAATTCTGCACAACAAGCACAGCGACATTGTCATCAGTCATATAAAAAAAGTAATTGGGTGCTGCTTAGGATCGAGGCCAGGCCACCAACATCATTTTCCCAAGTTAATCCTGTCGTTTTTAAAATGGAGTAACATGCCAACATATGTAGATGACTTTGTTGTCAAACTTATCCTCAATATACTTTTTATTTTTAAAATTTCTTGCAAAATCGTTACTAAAAATACTGTTGAAAAAGTCTGACCCTTAGCCAGTTAAGAGATAATTTTTTTCGCATAGGAATTTAGAAAGTCATTTTAGGAAAATGGAATGAAAACGGAACTGTAGCCATTAATTCCATAAAATATATTTCATAAAATTATAATTTGTTTTGCAAATAGGGTTTGGGGTTTCCCGTGATATTTTGTTTCCCGGGAAACGGGAATAAAAAATTCGATTTCCCGGGAATCCCGGGAAATTTAAATTTAAAAAAAAAAGCAATGATTTCTTATAAATAATGTAATTTTTTCTATTCAATACTATAAAACAACGTTATAAATCAAATTTAAGATCAGTTAAGGCGGTTTTACACTATAATGCTTTGTATTAATACCAGATTTTCATTTTCTATAATGCATATCTAAAAATGTATTAAGGAAAGTATTACTAAATATGACATTTTAATTTTCTTTTTTAAAATATTTCTTAATAAATTAAAAACGAAAAATTGAACAGAATTGACTACAAATAAAAAAAAAATGTTCCGAAATTTGCTTTAATAGATGCAATTACATTTAAGAAATTTAAAGACTTCAATATACAAAGTATTGAAGATATTTACAGCATAATGCATTTAAAAATATTTTTGGTATTAATACAAAGTATTATAGTGTAAAGCCAATTAAAAATTTTTTTTTTTATATATTTCATACAAATAAAATAAGTCTATATTGTAAGCAAAGGTTCCAAAGGTTTAATTCACTTTTCAAAATCGAATTAAATTTATTTTGCAGTCATTTCTTTAAAGCTTTCATAACAATTTAATTCATAGATTTAAGGGAATAATGTTCTACGTCTTGCACAAGAAATAGTCTATTTTTTGGATAGACTTAGTAAATAGTCAACTAAACAAAAAATATAAAAACAAAAACTGAATGAAAATACACAGAAAAAATTATTACGGTCTTTTTTTTCAATTAACATAGTTGTTTCATTTTGCATCGAAATTTAATAAATTTATTCAAGCAAAAATTAAATAAAAATAAAATTTAACTATACTTTTATATCATATATACATTTTTAATTCATCCAATCAACTACTTGATTGATTTAATTAATTTATTAATTGGGATTTTTTTTCTGTTTTGTATTTTTTACAGTTTTAAGTAATTGTTATAATCATTTTGGTGAGAGGTGCAAATTTAAACAAGTTTATAATTGAATGAATTATTTTCATATATATTTCTTAATTGGTGACTTTTTTCTGTGTATAATAAAAAATATTTTGTTTTTTTACTAAGGAGAAAGTTTCAATTAAACAAATTAAAAACGTTGATATATGCTAAAAAAAAAAATAACATTCACATATGAATTTCCAAATAGTTTGATGTTTTCTTTCTGGCTAAAAATTGGTTTTTGTGTTCCCGTATTTTTGTACATTTTTGAGACAAACATCAGCCTTTTCTCATTTTACCCAAAAAGTACGGGAACAAACCTATTAAAAAACAAAATATATTGAATTCAATGAAAGAAAAAAATATTTATAAAATATTTAAAATATATAAATATTTCCACTTAATTTGCAGAAGATTTAAATTAATAAAAATTCAATGATACACAGCTTCAAAAATTAATTATTCACGTTTATTATGGCGAAAGATGGTTCAAAATCTTTTCTTAAACATAGTATGTGATCCAACTTAACTTTAATGTGTCGAAAAAATCGGAAGATATATACAAAAAAAAAAATATGAAAAAACCTTTCAGAGCCAAGATGAGATTTAAATGAAGTTTTAAAATGGTACATCATCATTAAATGTTTAAAAGATTATAGAAATATGTAGTTAAAAGCTCGTGTATTCGAAATATGAATGGACAAAATAAAACGTTTTTTTCCTAGTGAAAAGTAGTCAAATAGGACTTTTCATCAGCGCACCGATGAAATATTTTTTCTAGTATAAAATATCACTTGTATCTAATTTTATTTATATTTTGTGTTAACATCTAAAAATGCCTTTAGTAAGTAGTGTGTTTACATTAATGTAAAATTTTCACTGAGGCAATACAAACAGTAAAACTTTTTGCTATAGGATTATAAACCTACATGAATATTAAATTTCCCGTTTTCCAGGGAAAATTTGAAAAAATTCCCGGGAATTCCCGATGAAAAATTTCCGGGAATTCCCGGGATTTCCCGCCCGGGAATTCTTGAACCCCAAACCCTAGTTGCAAATAATGTCTAAATGAAAATGCAAAACTTTGTTTGCCGCAGAAGCAAAAGAAAAAAAATATTTTTAGTTTATTTGCTTTAAAATTGAGCCATTAATTAAAATTTTCCAAACGATCCCTTAATGCAAAAATAGATAAATTATGAAATACCTTTCAAATAAAATTTTTCTTAGATGGAACAAATTTCACGACTGTTTCGTTTATGAAGTTAATGTTACGATTATTTGACTTTTATAAATATTTTTTACATAAATGTAGTTTGGGTCAGTACATTATAATCCAGTAAATAAAACCAACATTTGATTTTTCAGTGGTTAGGCTTTTTTCATTTTAGTTAAAGATATTTAAGTATAAATAAGAATAAAAAAGTTTATTCATCACTATCAATCTTGAATGTTGAAATAAAAAGATATAGTACTGAATTACCGCTTGTAAAAAAAAGTATTACGTACCATATCCCATAGACGGACATCTCCCGACAAAATCTGTGTGACGATCGCTGTCCGCCTATGGGAGCTTTCACTGTATGTACAGTAGGTAGCACAAATGAACACATGCTTGTAATTTGTGCACTTGTCGTTGCATAAAAATAAAAATAGTAAAGCAAATCCAAGAATGTTTTCTTTAATTTATTTTATGTTTAGTACCTATTAGGGTATCCAATTATTCGGGTTTTTATATTATTCGGTTTATTCGACAAATAATTATTCGAGGTTAAAAGCTGATCGGTTAATAACCGATTATTGGCAAATTATTCGATTAATCGAATAATCTTAGTTATACGTGTAATACATATAAATTACACTAATTATAGCATTTAATCTATTGAAATAGTTACTTAGAAATATAATATAGATCAAATTCTTTCAACTTTTATTACTTTTCAACCCATTTGTATTAACAAATTGCATTTTTAGCTAATACTATAAAGTAATCTCCCAATCCCGCTTTATTTAAGGAATTTTACATGTAAGTTTATTTTCTGTGTAAGAATGGTTTTTTGTTAAAAGAATCAAATTAATATTGGTATTTTTTAAGAACATTTTGGAGTCGAAAATGAAAATTTTTATGACTTCTGTAGCTTTGAATTTATTTTACTCAAATCTATGTTTTAACATTTTCTATTATCTCAAGTTTGAATTCTTAGGAAGATACCTCAAATTTTT
Organism: Protophormia terraenovae; assembly: GCA_951394005.1. NCBI lineage: Eukaryota > Metazoa > Arthropoda > Insecta > Diptera > Calliphoridae > Protophormia > Protophormia terraenovae. Next base: position 99,557,410 of record OX596075.1, read on the forward strand.
TTTACGGCGCATGAAAATTAGTATTAAATTCTATTAAACCAACTCATTTTTTTAATAAAAAAAAAATACTCATAACATTTTTTTTAATTTGTTTCAAATGGTATTTCGAAAATTGGCAACCGAATATCAACGTTCTATAGCAGAAAAATTAATTAATATATATTTTTTATATTGGATACTGTTTGTTTTACTTCTAAAGCACAAGAAAAAGTATGTCACTAAAAATTATTTTTATTTATTTTTACTGGGTTGTTACAGACCTCATAATATAAAAACCAAAAAATTTTCTAATTTATAACTCTAGAAAACTACATTTCGGTTAACCGGTTATTTGACACAAATTATTCGGTTTATTCGTTATTCGAAAATATACAGTTTTAAATTATTCGGACAGTTAATCGACCAAACTTAACCGGATAACCGAATGACGGTTAATCGATTGGATACCCTAGTACCTATTTAATAAAATAATTTATAATTTAAAAATAAGAGCATAAAGCCGAATTGGGAGCTATATCCAAAAGACCCATTTTTTCAGACTTAGCGGATTTAAAATTTTATATCTAGAATACCAGTATACCAAATTAAATATTTTAAACTGCATTAGAAAGATAATTTATCACCCTTATTAAAAAGTATTCTACATTTAAATTAATAGTAAAACTATGTTGGATATTAAGGACATAAATTCAGTTTTTGAATTTTTTCTCTTATTATTTTGAAGTTATATTAATTTTGGCCCACATTTTATTATACATACATACATACATACATACATACATACATACATACATACATACATACATACATACATACATACATACATAAATACATACATACATACATACATACATACATACATACATACATACATACATACATACATACATACATACATACATACATACATACATACATACATACATACATACATACATACATACATACATACATACATACATACATACATACATACATACATACATACATACATACATACATACATACATACATACATACATACATACATACATACATACATACATACATACATACATACATACATACTTAAAAAATGTTTTTTTTTTTTTAATTTAATTAATAAAAATTCTTCTTGTGTTTTTCAAGAATCGAACCCAGGGAAGTTTTCATAGGTTCGATCGTATCTTTAAATTGGAATTTGATGAAACTTTTTAGTTCTAGTCCATTAAAAATTAAATTTCTTAAATATATATTTTTTAATATTATGCTCACTTTTAAATAAAAAAATAAGCGTAAATATTAAGGTTTTGCCTAAAAATATTTAATGAAATAATTTGGATACATCTCTTATTACATACCAAAAAAAATCATGCCAATATCTGCAGTATTTATAGAAATACAGTAGGGCCTCGATTATACGTGATTAGATTAACCGGCAATGTCGATTATCCGGGAAAGAAAATTTGTAATTGCTTTCTTTTTTTTTTTCATGCATTTAATTTTTTTGTATCTATTAACCGTGATTACCTCTGTCATCCGGGACAATTTTTTTCGATTGCTTTTGAACAATCAGACACAATGTGAATAAAACAAAAAAGAGGAATTCCATCGATGGAATAAGATGAGTCAGAGCAAGGTAAAATCTAAGTTTACTGCATTCATGAAAAGCTACTCAGAGAATTGTTCGCCAATCGAATTTAGTCGGTTGTGACTACTATCGTCTGGATTCGTTTACAAGTACCAAATAATTCGATTGTAAGTGCTGAAATTATTAGTAGTTGCAACTACAAACTTAATTTAAAAATTGGTTGGAATCGAATTATTCAGATGAAAAAATAAAGGTGGTTAATTTTAAAAATTAGTTTTAATTTCATTTATCAATTAACTATTTCTTTGCGTAATATTATACCAAAATAAATTTAACCATGATTACTTAAGGGCTTTCTGTGTAAATCCAAAAGTAATGTCCATTTTTATTCCGTTCTTCACATATTCATCTTTAAAGCTAAATTGAGATTCATTTTGGACAACATTACCTAGCAAACTACAAACAAACGTCATGTTCTAGGACTATAGCGGTTCTCCCTTCTCTTTCGATGTCGTTTGTTGCTTAAAACCCACATAGATGAATGATATAGAATAGAAAAAGGATTAAAAGAAATTATTACAAAAAATATAAGTAAGTAAGTGTACCGGTATTCGGCAGTTCAACGTTTTTTCCCTTAGGAAGACATCTTACATATGTATCTTTAAACACAAATTACTTAAACCTGATTTGAAACCATGTTATCTTTGTTATTTAAATCTGCCCTTTTTCTATGTATGATATATTACATTCCATGGTTTTTGAAAATCGAATTATTCACATGGATAGTATGCGATCTGGAATCGTAAACAGCGTAATTTAAATTCGTTGTTTTTATTCATAATTAACTTTTACTTACCCTTTAGTAATACTTGAATAGATATGGTTTTTTTCATTTCATTTTTATTTTTTTAGTTTCAACAATTTATTTAATTTTTATTTTTAACGTCAAAAATAATCTACCAATTCTTTGATTGTTATAGCTAATTTATTTCATTGTTATTATGGAATTCATTTATTTTTTATTACAACCGAATTTTTGAAGTTAGTACAACTGCATATCATTCAATACATCTGAATAGGTAGTTTTGAAATAAAAAATTCTAACAAAAAAAAAATTTTTGGTTGTAACCACTAACAATCAGTAATGGTGAGATAATAAATATTTAATAATTGTACCGAATTTATAAAATTAATTTCAGTTCCACGCATATTGGTTATGTAAATTAATTTGATAGTTACTGGAACTCCAATATAATTTTTCTGTGTGTAGTTAACGAAAATATGAATTTGAAAAAGAAGAAACAAATAATATATGATTTTTTTAAGAAACTACGTAAAAATTTTTACTCAATTAACCAGAAAAATTGATTATCCAGAATGTTTCCGGTCCCGACCATTACAGATAATCGAGGTCTCACTGTATAGTAGCTAGAGATAACATACTTCTTCATAAAAAATTTAATTAAAAATATTTTTTTAAGTAGCATCTTTGAAATATATAATATGCAATAGACTCTTTCCAATATTCTAAACGATTTTTTCATAACATTTACCAGTAAATACGAAAAAAAATTGCTTCATGTACTAAGTTTTTATTTTTGTTGTTCTAATTTGGTCAAATGTGACACTGTGGGCCTGTGTTCTTCAAATATTAGCAAATCCCTTGTAAGAGAATTAGGCGCTCACTTATCTCCTTTCGAATGATGGAAATGTTCAGATTCTTAAGGATATTATTCCTAGTTAATATCTTCAAGAGTTTCAACTGTTTTCTCTGTAATTTTTCGATACTCGAAGAAGAGCCTGTTTACCATAAATAGGGCAACCATAAATATGCATAATAATATTTTTTCCTGGGTTTCAAATGAACCAAACTGCTAGATGTTTATCCGTTTCAGACAATTTAAAGAATTTCGGCAACGATTTGTTAATGAATATTTTTGCATATTTTGATCTTAAGAACATATATTTGCATATTTTCAAGGAAAATTATTACTTTACAGCATTTTTTAGCAATTTAAATTTCATATTTCTGCATATTTTATGCTTAAGAGGATAATTTTGCATATTTAACACTTAAGAGAAAGTTTTTGAATATTTTACACTTATTGGATTTTTTTTACTAATTAGTGAAATTTTCTTTTTACTATAGGAATGTCAATTCTAAATTCTCAAAAAATATTAACGAATTTCCAATGCTATAAACCCCAATTGTTAAATAGTAAAACACATAATTTTTTCTATTTATTTTTATGCGATTTTAATAAATTATTTTCCTCTTATTTTACATATTTCTAAATCTATAATATTTTAAAATTAATTTATTTAGCAAAAACCAGCAAAAAAGGGAGAATGAGAAAAAGCCAAAGACAAAAAAAAAACATGATTAAATACTTGGCAACATGCAACAATTTTAAATTAAGTGTAAAACTTAAACTTTTCGTATACAATTGATAGACGACGCCATCGACCAAAAACTATGCAGACAGTCAGATTTTTTTCTTTTAATTTTTTTTCTCTTCTTCTAATCTAAACTAGAAAATAAAAATAAGATTGGGCCAACAGACAGACGGAGCAACAATCCAACATACCGACTAATAGATATAGACATAAATAACATTTTAAATCCCAGGCCATATTAGTTGTATGAGTAGTAGTAGTAGTTGTACTACTTGTACTCACTACACCCAAAACTTAAGAAAAATGTTGCATGAATACATACCACAACAACAGAGTTTTCGGGGTATATATTCCTTAATTTGTTACAAAAAAAACAACTATTTTTTTAAGGTGAAAATTTTAATGAATGAATTGTAAGACGATTAAAGTGAAGGTGGCACCACTGATTTTCTGTGCAAAATAATTTAAAAGCTAAGAATTTATTTTTCAAAGCTCTGGAGGTATTTATTTGTTTGTTGTTGTACAACTACTATAACAACTAGTTGTTGTACAATACGAGTACAATAAGTAAATAGTTACAAACAAAATGTATGTTCAATAAACATGCATTTTTAAACGAGCAACAAAAGAGAACGAATAAACCAACCCAAATAACAAAAGAAAATATATGTATAATGAAAAGATATATATTTACTACTAAAGCCATAAACAGTAAGGACAATTAAGCTGTTTTTTATTAGAATTATGTGATTAATTAGAAAGAAATAGAAAATGATACCATTCTGTGTTAACAGTGAAGTTATTTTACATTTAATTATTTCATTGTTTTAGGGTTAATTATTTTTCCAGTTGACTTAGAAATAATATCATATGATATAAATATTCTTAAAGGAAAAATGTGAATTATACCAGCATCGCCGTCAGATTGTTTGTGAATTATTGTCGCTGAATGCTGAGTTTTATGTTATTTAAAACGAAGATTATTTGAGTTTTGCTTAATTCAGCTGTAAGAAATTTCCTCTAAAATTGTAACATCAAAACCAAAGATCTATTCAGACTTTTTGGTATGCAATTGTATTCAATATTTTCATCATTAATTGAAAATAATTTTATGAAATTTTTAATGATTCGATAGCTATGACTTGATCTTTTTTTATTTATGTTTTCTCTGGAATACTGACTTCAAGATTACTCAGCGATGTATACCTGAGACCAGCGTTACCGTTGAGAATTTTAAAAAAGTGTCCAAAAAAGGGGATTTCAAAATAAAAATTCGCCAAAAAAAAGAGATTTTTTTAAAAAAAAGGGGCCAACTGCTAAAAACCCTAAAAAAAAAAAAAATATATATATCTACTAAATCCAATTCTGTTACCAAAAAAAATAATTTATTTATAAATATTTTACAACAATTTTAATTATTACAAAAATAAAGATTAATAAACAAAAATAGCTGACATACAATCCTTTTTTTGATAACACATCTGTACTTTTGTACAAGGTCTTTACTCGTACTCCAATCTTTCAAATCCTCGTCGAACCAATTTAGGACTGAACGTATGGATCCGCAAGTATTGACTAAAGTCTGTTGGACAAACTATTTTTTATTATTGATAACTTAGTAAAAAAAAACAAGTTCCTCCGAGTAATTGCCATGAGAAATGTAAAAATATAAACTGGGATAAAAGTATTCATCGTATCTGTTGTTTATTTTCTCAATCCAGTACAAAAAGATTCGGCATATGATGATTTAAATAGCTATTCATAATCTTTATTATTATTTTTAGTTACTTACAGTTTCAGTCCATTTATAAATATTCCGCGGCTCTTTATATTACTATACTGTGAAACAATATCAAAATATTTTATTTATTTGTTTAAATTAATATATAATGGGTCGGTTAATAACAAATAACTTACCTTCTCGTCATTTAGCTCATAGTCTTAAAATGTCGCCATTTAGTCGCCATTTAAAAAAGGGGCCAAAAAAGTGTCCAGGTGGTTGAAAAAGGGACATTTGGCGACTAAAGTCGCCAAACGGTAACACTGCCTGAGACCATCTAGGTTCTCAAAAAATATGCTTGTCTGGTTACTGCATTAATGAAGTACCGGACTGTCACAATTTTCTATCAACTTCTGCGAGTCTTTAAAAAGACATTTTAATACTCCAAAATGAACTCCACTGATCATTCAGTAATGCAGTTAAGTCTACTTTCATAAGGTACTGAATAGTCGATTTTGATATCACGTCACTCAAATCACTTTCTCAAAATGCTCACCAAAAGAATAATATATGATCTATCTATTAATCAAATTGCTCTGGATTGATGACTCAGTGATGCATTCTTGTGATCAATTAGGTTATCAAAAAAGTGCTTGTCAGCGACTTTGAAGTGCAGGAAAGTCATGATTCCCTTTCATCATCGATTAGTTGGCTTTTGCGAAGCTAAAGAAGATATTTAACTACTCTCTTGACATTTCCAAAATTACAAATTCAATGATTACTCAGCAATACATTTTTTATACAAAAAAAAAAAAAAAAAAAACAGTTGTCAGGTCACTAAAGTCTGTGTTAGTGAAGTATCAGTTAGTTTTGTCAGTTTTTGCGAGTTTAAAGTAGTTTAGACATATCGTTGTCAAGTGAAAGTTGTATAAAATAAATATACTAATTCATCTGTAAATCTAATTACGATGGATACAAACATTACCGTTTACGCATCAATGCATTCCTGCGAACATCCATCTTCACAAAAAATGCTTGCAGGTCCCATAAGTCAGTATTTTTAAAGCGCCGAACAGTCACGATTCCGTATCTTCAGCGATTAATAAGCTGCAGCGATTTCAGAGTATTTTATATACCCTAAAGGAAAGAGAACCAGTTCAAAACTAGTCACGTGACAGGTTCTATGGGCTAGTGACCGGTTACAGTTCCGGAACTTTATATGGAAGGAACCTCTCACTTCAACTCTAATCACTCAGTCACAGATTGTTATTTCTCGCGAGTGTGGTGGTGTTAACTGGTTCTCAACTAGAACTTTGGTGATGAGTTAGGTGTCAATTGATATTCAACCGGTACTGAGGGACCAATCCATTAGTGCTATTGCCAATTTCTTTTATAGGATCATAGGAATACAACTTTACGTCCGTGAATGTCTTTATTATTTATGTTTATTTATTTCCATCAACCAGATGTTTTAACTGAGACAAACGTTGAAAAATGTGAGTACATTTTTTCACTTCTCCAAATATGATTTTGGGTTTACATTCAAAAATATTCTCCATGTGAAAATTGACATACAACGTTACCAAAACCATTTCCTCAATTTATCGAGAATATTTAATCCAGTACGTCTTATTAGTTATTTAAAGGGGTTAAATATTTTAATCTTCAAGTCCAAGATTCATAATCTCTTGTGAAATTCTTTATATATTCCCGAACTAATTCTCAAATTAGTTTTAATAATAAAAAAAAAAAAATATTGTTTTATTCTAAATTAAATATTTTGAATGCCACTCATCCACACTAAGCTAATCGAATAGAGTTTATCAGAATGTTTTAAAAATAATATTTAATACGTTCGAACATTCAAGTTTCATCTATTCAAAATTCATAGAATAATTTAGTAAGCGGATTTGAATAAAGATTTGATATTTTATAAGCATTAATGAAATTTCTAGGAATGTTTTATCGTAGCTGGAATTTTTTCAGGTTACCACTATTATAGCAGATTCCGAGTGCTTAAGGTTATTTTAAAATATTCTAAAAAATCTCAGAACAAATATTGTATTACTCAGTTATTCTTGATTGGTAATATAATCCTGGAAGATTTATTAAAGTAATTTCGAGAAAATGTTTAATTCTCAATTAAATTAGTAACTCAAATTAATAGCATTGATTTTTGCTTGGAATTCCTTTTAGCTCTAGGAAATACGGAAAGTTCAAGACCATCAATAAACATTCTGTATTTAATTTTCAAATTAGTCTTAGATTTATTAAAGAAAATATAGAATGTATTGCTCTGAATTAAAGAACTTTGCATTCCAATTATCCTCGTTTGATAATTTAATCCTGGAAGATTTTTCATAGGGAATATATAGCTCGATGGAACCTTTAAAATGGGACTCTTCAAAATTCATAGAATAATACGAATGTGTTTTAGTTGTAAAGTGGAGTTCACGAATAAAAATTTGATCAGAGTTTCAAGAGGAGGCAAAGTGCCAAAATATTGTTTATGGTACCTGATCTAAGTCATGAAGTTAATAACATTTATATACAAGTTTTTTTTTTTTTTTTGACAAATTCCTCCAAACTTTGGGCATAATTTGATCCAACTGTTTTAATATTATCCATACCTAGCTGTAATTAAATTTAAATTTACTTCAAATCTTTAAAATATAACAAGAAAGATATAGTCGCTCCAGCCCGACCATATGATACCCTACACCATCATGTATGTGCATCAAAATTCGGGGAGGATCAATAATTTTACTAAGTGTAAAATAAAAAATATACAAAATATTTCGTAAAAAATTCCTGAAAGTGGGTTTATATGGGAGCTATTATAAAATATGGACCGCATCTCACAAAATTTGGAACTGTGATTCCTACTTAAACAAAATTTATTTGTGTCGAATATTAATTTGTATGGTATTTATGCACGTGAAAGTGATTTTCGGAAAAGGGGTTTATATAGGAACTATGGTCAATTATGAACAGATCTTTATGAAATTTGGTACAAAGATTGACACTTATTCAAAACTTCTTTGTACCAATTCATTAAAATATTGCTATATTTAAGGCATTTATGATCGTTAAACTTCTGTTCCGGGAGGACATTTGTATGGATGAAATAATGGACCGATCATAACCAATTTCCTAGTGTACAAATAATTATTCGTGCCAAATTTTATCAAGATATCTTTAAAATTTCAACCTGTACATTGTTTACATGGACAGACACACAGCCACCCAGCCAGACGATCAGAAGGGCGGACATCGTTAAATTGATTCAGAAAGTGATTCTGAGTCGATTGGTATACTTTAAGATGGGGTCCGAAGATTTTTTCTGTGCGTTACAAACATCGGCATAAACGCACAATACCCCAACCACCTATGGTATTGTAGAATATAAAAAATACAATGCAGCGTTTTTTCTATGCATTCTCCAAAGTTGGCATTACTAATCAACTGAACCGAATACAAGACATACATACAGGCACACATCACAGTCAACATTTAAACGAATAACGAATGCATTGCATTTGGCCAAACACTCAAAGCATACTTATGTACAACAGCATGGCAACGAGACAGATAAACGGACAAACAAACAAACAAACAAACAAACAGTCAGTTATTTAGTCAAGTTGTCACTCAGTAAAAAGTCGAGTAAACATTTTTATGAATGAAATACATTTTTGTTTTGAGTTCGTTGAACTAAAATGTTTGGTTCGCTGGTTGGATGACTGACTGGCTGCTTGTGTTGGTTTGTTTGATCGTCTGGCTGGCTGGCTGCCTGGCTAAATATCTTCTGACTGGCAATGAGTATTGCAGAGTAGAACAGAGTAGAGTTCATAATGCACTCACTCATTCGTTCATTTAGTATGTAGTTTATTTTTTATTTTTTTTGTTGTACATATTTTCTTCATTGCATTTGATGAGATACATACGAGTATTATAATAAAACATTAAAAATATTTCTTATTCTTATTTAGTATTGTTGTTGTTGTTGTTATTGTTAATGTTAATGTTGTTGTTGTTTGAACAACTCGTCTGCATGTCTGTTTTGATATGTAGTATTGTATGATCTTTTGAGAGCGTTATCATCATCATTCGTGCATGCACACATTGCACTCTCTCCTCAACCAACAACAGAAATAAATAAGAAAAAAACTCATATGAACGAACAAACAATCTACAAAATACCAAAATTATTGTCTGTATGCCAGTTCGTCTGTCCGTCCCAAAAGAAAATAAACAACAGGGGAACAAACATTTTTTTTTTTCATCGTCTTCTTTAACCAGGTTGATGCTTTCAAATGCAAACATTATGTATGTTTTTTTTTTTTTTAATATTATTTAAACATAAACAATGCCAGCCAGTGTTGAACTTATAAACTAGTTCAAAGGCTAATGAAATACCAATTATTTCATTCAAATATACTCACTACTCGCACATTAACTACTCTGCTACTACTTATTACTGAGATGTTGTTGCAACTTTAACCCTTGATCTGCATGACTTTTTATTTAAATTAGTTGTAAGCCAATTTTCTCCTTGGTTTTATATTGGTTCATCTATTTAAATATCATTATGAAATTACAAAATACTTTTGAGAATTAAGTGAAGATATTCACGTGAAACACCTTTGGGGTTAAATGGTGTTATAGGTTATGGGGAGATTGTAGCAATCATAGTTGGTAGGAATATTGCTTTGAATGGAAAGTGAAAATATTTATGAAAAAGGAAATATGAAAATAGATGGAAAATACTTAAGTAATGAAGAGGTTCAAAAAGCTCTATACTAAGAGGGTATCCGGGTTAAAGAGTAACATTTAACACTATAAATCCATTATTTTCGCCTGAATACATTTAAGAGTAACTTTCTTAGTTAGTTAATAAAAAAGTTTCTTTAAAACTTGCACTTTACTTTTTAGTCCAAAGTGCAAACATTTATACTACCATTACCCAACTATTTTAAGAGAGTATAAAATCATAATCTCCCAAAAGCTTAAAACTCATACCAAAGTTTTTACTTCCAAGACCGTCATAATTCAAAAAATTATCTTTTTATTCTCTTAAAATATTGTTACCATACCATTTGAATGGAGAATATGTCGTTCAATCTTCTAAATCAATCTAAATCTCTATATATGGGTATTCCGCAGAATTGATATTATATTCAAATTCTACTTCAACGGAAAATACTAGTAAACCCTTTCAGAAGTACTAAAATAATGTTAGGAAATCTATTGAAACTAAATTAGTCGGATATTGGCAGAATACAACTTTTGCTGGTATAAAAAGGATATTTACCAAGGCACCTATAGCGTTTATTCACACCGCTTACTCGCAATTAAATATATTGCTATATGAACATTTCGCCGTATAATAGAACTATACTTCTAGTTCATTTCTTTTAAAGTACTTCCCTTAAAACTATGTTTATACATTTTTTTATCAATAACTCCGCTTTAGGCTTATTAAAAGATAATAAAAATGCTTTAAAATTTTAATTGTCTTAGAAATTATTAACCTTTTTTCCCGCTAAAAATTCATTTATTTTCACTTTTTTTCAAGTAATTATTAAGAACTTCCAATAAAGTTCAAAATATGCACTTTGTTAAACTTTTGAAGTAGTGAAAAAGCTCTTTTTTTGGAAGAACTTCATCGTTTTTTGCTGGACTGAGTTAATATTTTATTTGCGATTTAGTAACTCACTAAAACTGATCGTGATAAGTGAAACTAATTGCAAATAAAGTATACGGGGTTTACACTTCCTTTTGCGTTCATAGAATTTTCGATTTAGACAAATAAGGAAATATATTTCTTTATACTATTTGCGTATAAACAGCGAGTTATTTATTTGCAGGTTTTTTTTTTATTTTTATTTGTAATAAAGGAACTCTGAGGAGCAGTGTTGCCAGGAGGTAATAAAAAAAAGTGGCTAAATCGGACTTTGAAAAAGGACAGAAAAGGCTAATGCACCAAAAAAAAATAAACCAGGAAAAGGCTTATATTTTTTTATTTCAACTTTTTTTTTTTTTTTTTGTTTTTCTGTTTTGATTAGTTTTTGATATACATATTTGATTTATACTACACCATTTTCAGTTGTATTTCAGAATTTTCTAATTATATTTCAGAAAATTCTATTTATATTTTATTAATTTCCATTTATATTTTCGAAATTTCTAATTATAATTCAGAATTTTCTAATTATGCTTCAGAAGTTCCTAATTATATTTCAGAAATTCTATTTGTAGTTTAGAAAATTCTAAATGTATTTTAGAAATTTCCTATTTGTAGTTCAGAAAATTCTAAATGTAATTTAGAAATTTCCATTTACATTTCAGAATTAAACAAATTTAATTTAAGAAATTTCCATTTGTATTTCAACATTTTCTAAATGTATTTCCGAAATTTCCAATTGTATTTTGGAACATTAAACATATACTTTCTATATAAAAGTTATTAAATACAATTAGAAATTTCTGAAATAGAAATGAAAATTTCGGAAATACATTTCGAAAATGTTGAAATACAAATGGAAATTTCTTAAATTAAATTTGTTTAATTCTGAAATGTAAATGGAAATTTCTTAATTACATTTAGAATTTTCTGAACTACAAATAGGAAATTTCTAAAATACATTTAGAATTTTCTAAACTACAAATAGAAAATTCTGAACTACAAATAGAATTTCTGAAATGTAATTAGAAACTTCCGAAGCATAAATAGAAACTTCTGAAATATAATTAGAAACTTCTGAAGCATAATTAGAAAATTCTGAAATATAATTAGAAATTTCGAAAATATAAATGGAAATTTCTAAAATATAAATAGAATTTTCTGAAATATAATTAGAAATTTCTTAAATACAACTGGAAATGGTGTACACCACCAAAGGTGGTTGGAGTATTATGCGCACAGAAAAAATATCCCAACACCCACCTTTAAGTATACCAATCGACTCAGAACCACTTTTTAACGATGTCCGTCCGTCTGGACGGCTGGACGGTTGTTTGTCCATGTAAACCTTGTGCACAAAGTACAGTTCACAATTTTGAAAATAATTTTATGAAATTTGACACATGTGTTTACTTTGGCATATCGACGAACGCTATTGAAATTGGTCATGATCGGTCCATTATTTCACCTCGCCCCCATATAAATACTCCCCGAAATAGGGTTCTAATGCTAACAAATGTCTTATTTATGTCACTATTTCAATAAAATTCGGTACGAATAAATTATATACAAAAATAAATCGGAAAAGAAAAAAGATCGGTAGACAATAAGGCATAGCTCCCACTTTAACTAGCAAAAATCGCACATAAATGACAGTATCATTGTAATATTTGACACAAATAAATTTAATATAAGTGGGAATCATAAAAACTAATTCCATATGGATCGATCCATATATTGCCATAGGTCCGATATTAGGTCCATTTCCGAAAATTAATGGGTGATTTTTTCTTTTTATAAGCATTTTTGAAGTTATATTCATAAGTATTTTTTATAATTACAATAATTGATTAAGTAAGTCCATAAAATGACGTAAGTTACATCTGATATTGAGAAAGAAGCGCCGCAAGAGAAAATTTTTGTTAAATATGAATATTTTTTTCCCCCAATTAATGCACAAAAATTCTTAAAAATAAAACTAGTAAAAGCAAGTAAGAAATTATTATTTATTTTTTGGTTGAAAATACTAAATGAAAATTTGGAGGCTAAAAGCAAAATAAAATGGCAAGATTTAGCCTTAAAAAGAATAAACTGGCAACACTGTGGAGGAGTTTAATTGCGCTCAATAGAATGAAAGACCGGTCAAGACCGACCATATGATATCCTACACCATCCATAAATCATCAGATTATGACTGATATGGTCTTATTTTTCGCCAGTATAACTCCCGAATACACTGTGGGGTCAAGCAACAATTTTTTGGTAATAAATCTGTATCTCCTAAACTACTGGTCGGATTAAATTGAAATATATGGAGGAGTTGTAGAGGAGCTTTCAGAAAAATCATATTGTAGTCACCCTGTGATAACACAAGATAAACTACAAGGTTTCAAATTTGACTACCTCGAGTATATAAAAGTTACAAGCCTAAATCAGTTCAAAATTTCTATATTGGCCATTTTTGAAGCCTTATCTTTTGAAACATATATAAACAAAATTTTTTTATACGGAACTTTGAGAAAAAAGTTAAAGAATTGAACTATATTTGTGTTAAAAAGTTGCCATTTTGACTTTGATTCTTTTTCATGTGTAGACGAGTTGAGATAATTCAAAAATACTTTAGCATATTATTTTGTGATATATAAAAAATGATAGAGTATTTTTAAAAAAATTTTACCTCATATACCTCAGGATTTATTCCAGAAAAACAAAAGTAAGTCGAGGCAAAAAATCAAAATTTCAAAATTTAAGTGTGAATATATTTTTAAACGTAAGAGATAACTTAGGTGAGTAATCTTATTTTTATCTTTATCCAAGCACTTTACCGAAATATAAAAATCTTTGAAATCGGAATTAATTTGTAGAAGTTACGATTTTTTTAAATTTTTATCTTGTGTTTAATCCGCCCAATAGTTTAGGTGTTACAAATTTATTACCAAAAAATTCGCGTTTGACCCCACTGTGGAACGGTTTATCCAATTTAGATAAATTATCTTTGAATCATTTTAACATAATTTTTTTATTAACACATTATTTTCATAGTTATCCGGTGTGTCTCCACTTAATTGTAGGTATACATGGGTATTTTCAGTAAACTATGTATAAAATCAAGATTTTTGCATAAATTTTAATGATATATTTCTTATTTTATTCGTACCACTACTAGATTTCTGTTAAAGATTAAATAAAAATTTTATAATTTTATTTATTTATAAATTTTAAATAATTCCGATAATATTGATACATTTTTAGTCCGCATCTTTTCTCATATCATTTATATAAATCGTAAATATTGTTCTTGAGTTATGAGTTGAGTTATGAAATATACTCGTTTAATGGCCTTATTATTAGCGAAATATTAGACTCGTCCATAAAAAAAAATATGTCCTAAGGAAAAACCTGAAAGCAGATTCGTAATTTGTACAACAAGACAAAATATTCGTCTTCAGGGAGGTTTTTTTTTAATTCTAAAGCTATGTTCACATTTGTAAAATTTTTGATCAATTTTGCGTAACAACTATTTTTAAAAATTAAAAAAAAATGTTTACCGTTGCTTGATCTTACAAAAAATTTGTAAGAGCAAATAGCGTCAAACAAGATTCGGTGAAATGGTAGCTATGACATTTTAATGGGAAAATATATTTTCCCAAGTTAGTTTCATATATTGGTTACGTCATTCTGAACATACCTTATTATTGCAAATGAAATCTGTGAATAATAAATTGCTAAAGAAATCTGTAAATAATATGATAAACAATTCTTTACCATCATGCATAAATATCGGCACATTATAAAGCATGTAAAATTTATACACTCACATATGATACACATTTGTTTGCTAAGAGACATACAATATTTCCAATATTTATTTAATTTCTAAATAATTTTTCGACAAATGAAAAAATGTGACTGAAAAATAAAAGTATTTAATGCGTTAATTTCTTCTAGATGATTTCAATGAAATATAAATTTATTGCGGAGATGATAATCACCTTACTTGGAAAAGGGCGATAATTTGATGATAAATTTTATTTTATAAATGACAAAAAATAAAAATTTTATCTATTTTTTGTGTTTGTTTCCTAATTTTCTCTAAGCTGATAAAAATATAATATTATAAAAATATTGCTTTGATGAATTTCTTCCAAATAATAAAAAGAAGATATTGCGTAAATAATAAAAAGAAGATATTGCGTAAATATCTTCTAGGAAGATATCTTCTAAATGTTTGTAGGGAAAATTATTAAAAATAAATTCTTTTCATAGAAGTATATCATATATACATATTTTTTTGTATATACATATTTTAATTTGCCTAATATAAAGTTAAAATTAGCAATTGAATTAAAAAAAAAAAAAACCCTTATAAAATGTCAAAATTCATTATATTAACCTACATCATCGTCAACTTCATTTTCAATGTACAGAATTAATAAAGTAAAAAAGAAGAAAAAGAAATGTGAAAGATGTTAAATGAAAAAATCAACAAATCAATTGTAATTAATTTCAATTTAACAAATTTCATTTCATAACAAAATTGTTACAATATTGATTTATGCATTCAACTACCCTGCAAAAATTGAGGCTACTCCCTACACGCGTGAAAAGAGTACTCCTCAAAGGAATAGGACTGGTCCAAAACTAATCCAATTACATACAAAAAACATACTCCATTTAACATTGTGATGTCCTAGGTGAGAACCACGTAATCCATCCATACATTACATCAGAGTACTCCCAAAACTACTCCATGTCACTACTCTAAGGATTACCACAGGAAACTAGTTTGGAAACCATTTTATGGTAATACTCCAAGGAATACCAACATAGGGTTAGTTTTTAAACTACTCCAATGTTAATACTCCATGGAATACCACAGAAAACTAGTTTTGAAACCAATCTTTGGTAATACTCAATTGAGCACACCAAAAAATTACTTTTTAATTTATTTTTATTATTAATTAAAAACATAACAATATTAGTAATAAAAAATAATTCATTCAAATTGATGAATAAATACAAAACAATAGCAGTAACAATAACAAAAAAATGCATTTTTTTCAATTCAATTTTTAAAATATAAATGTGTGTTAATAAGGAATTATTATTAAAAATTTAAGTTGTATTTAATTTTCATTAGTTTCTAGAATCACATCGGTTTTAGCAGATACCTTTTTTTTTGCACAAACGGAACGAAAGTGACGTTTCTTTACCACTTGAAGTGCGGTCCTTAATTCTTTTTCAGCGTTGGTTGAATAACTTTTTATTGCAGCTGAAATTAAATTTAGCTATTACTATTAAATAATTGATTATTTTTTAATTAAATGCTTACATATAATAGATCTGTATACGTTTTTATAATCTCTTAAACACTTTTTTCCACATATTCCGTCTGTATTATATAATACGCACAAATCTCGGGATAATACACGTTCAAGATTTTTTACAACATTTCCATCTACTAAATATTTAATAGCTGATATCTGAAAAAAATTGTAAATTGAACAATATTCATTGTCATTTTTAAAACTTAAGCATTTCGCAATAATTACATATTTGTCTTCATTAGCTTCGTTAATTTGAGCATCTATCTTCTGAAGATCTTCTTCAGTTTTAATTGGATATAGCGTTATTAGGTTGTTAATATTTTTCCGGACATTATGTAAACCTTGCAACTGAATTTTTTGTTCGGCCAGCATTTCAACTATTATTTTATTTTGTTCAACCATTGTTTCTAAAAAAGTAATTTTAATGGTTCATAAAAAACAACTTTAATATTGGTAGCATATATTATACCTTGCAATTTTGATATCTGTTCTCTTAAAATTTTGTTATCACCATTTATTTCTGTAATGACCTGATTTTGTTTGTTGATCATTTCTGTAACGTAAATAAATTATGTTATTGAAAGTGAACAAGTATAAATTGGTTTTAATAACATACCTTTAAATTCGATACAGTTGTTACAAGGATTTTTCTTGTTACGATCTAAAAGGTGAAGCAAAGTTCATTTATTATATATTTGGGTGATTCGGAACTGATGGATACTTTATACTTACAATTTAAAAGCTCGCTACAAGCATTTAGCCTTTTCAAATTTGAGTTTTGTCCTTCCATATCTATTTACTTTGTTGATATTTGTAATTATTAATTGCAGCTATGATAGCTATTAGATTATTATTATTAATTTATTTTGAATTTATTGTTAATATTTTTTGTAATAATTGTAATAATATTTATGTGGAGCTATGTAAGATAGGTATTAAAAGAACTTTATTTTCATAAGGCAATGGCAGAAGTTTGCAGTGAATGGTATTTATTTTAAATGTCGTTTCTTCTTCTTCCAGCAGTTTATCAGCCGAACATATGCCTAATGCCGACAATGAATTTAACGGTTCTTCAAAGAATGGCTGAATATTTTTAAAACGGTTCCCTATAACCAAAGTTTCATTATTTGGTCCAATTTTGAAGTATTTAATTGTAAAAGGTTCATAAGGCAGTGCAAGACATACATTATTCGGAGCTTTTATATTTAAATTAAATTCCTCGGAGGAATAGCTATATATTACACCATTTTTCTCTTTTAACCCAAAATTTTTTGATTCCTTAATTATACATGTATGAAAATTTCTTGCATACAATTGCTCCAAAATGCAGTTAGGCTTGCGAACATCCTTTTTTATCATCTGCAAATGATTTTCAAAATCATATGCTGAGAAGTTGGATAGCAAGCCGTGTTGCCTAACGCAGTCGCATATGTGAAGCATGCTATGCACATTGTATGTTACACCTTGAGGGCCAAAAACAATACTAAAATTTTCAACAAATAGTTTTAACAAATCTTCTGCAGATTGGATGTTGTTTTTAAAATTCTTTGGGCAGGACAATAATCTAACTGCACAATGCAGCTGTAGAAATGTGTAATAAAAGTCATCACTAACATTGTTTTTTAAAACTAATACGCCTGTGTACAGCAAGAAAGTGCGAAATTCCGTAGCCTTCCAGTTGGCAAGTTCTTCTAAACCCCTAGGCAATCTTGTAAAATCATTTGTGATGTTTTTTTTTAGGGAAACCAATAATTTTGATATATTTAATTTTTCTAAACTGGAACTTCTTTCAGATACTTTATTTTGCATAAGTTTTTTAAGCATTTTTCTAGTAACACCCAAATCAATGACATGCATGGGATCCAAAGGAACTTGGCTAATCATATTTAAATTAATTTTCTCCAAAGGTGTTTTATTATTTATAAACTTCAATTGATGATGATTATTATATTTTCTTTTAGAAAAGTCCTCATCATTTATAACTACAGAACTTTCTGTGCTATAAGATAAAACATTGCATATTTTTTTTGCAACTTGTGTGCACTTTGAGCATCCATTGGCTGACGAATGATGAGCTATTCCACAAACTAATGATTTTGCGGGTGCGTCACATATTACGGCACCTATTTTAAATATTATTTCCTTACCTCCGATTTTCAAAGGATTTTGTTGCAAATCAGAAACTTCTTCTACGAACTTTTCTAAAAACTTATCTACATCATATGGCTTCTGTTTACCACAGTATACACCAGCAGCAAACACTTTTATATTTTTTATGTTAATAACTTTAATTAATATTGGCCAAAGTTGTGTATTTGAACTGTTAAAGATTGGTAAACCGTCGATGTTAATATAGCAAATAATTTCGTCATATTTTTCTATTAAATTGGCTGCTTTCATTAAGCTTTCTTTTATTCCAAAATGCACGTATTGCCCAGTTTGTACTGTCACAATATTTACTTTAGTATAGTTCTTTTTTAAAAGTGCCGCTGGAGATATAGGCAGATCCATACCATATTTATTTAAAATGCACAAAAGTTCTCTCATATTTCTATGTGAAGTTCGACTACACATCTGCCATTGCCCTAAATCACGTTTTAAATCATTTTGAATGTTTATTGTATCTTCTAACTCTACAGGCACATCATCGTCTTCTATAAAAACTTCTCCAGCTGTAGGTTCATCAAGAATTTCGGACCTTTCGGAGCCTAAATTCGCGCTTGCGCTGTCTAATCTTTTTAGAAAGTTGTTTTTCTCCGCTTTCACCAGCCTTCTCTTGTGACGCGAACTCCAATTCATTTCATACACACAATTATTACACAATTTATAATTACCAATTTTAATGTCCAATTGTTTTCCAAATTATTATATATACAAAATAATTTGAAATATATTAAAAAATGGATGACACCAATGTTACCAATATAGTATTTTTATTTTCAGAAAACATATCGTGCTAGTGTTTCCACATTGTATTGTTTGAAAATAACATGGTCCAAGACTACATTACATAGGACCATATTGTAACTACTCCGTTTAACCTAAAATGGATCATGTAATCCAATAATTTTTGCAGGGTACTTATGACACACATTTAAACACACTCATACACTCACACACACATTGTGTTGCAAGTATACTTACAAATACAAGATCATTTATTTGTAAGAAGACAGATCTATCAAAAATTAATGGAAAACTCAGTTTGTATCACTTCAAACAACCCCCTTAACCGCTTGCAACAAATTCATACCATCATAGTCATCATCATCAACATTTCCATACCAAACAACTTAATGAAATGTAGTAAGAGAAAAGAAATGATATAAAATAGAATTTAGCACCACTTAACATGTTTCACGTGCTATAATAGTCAAGCATATTTTGAAAGAATGCAGGCTGCTTTGACAGTCAGTCAGAAAGGCAACAAACAGGCTGGCTGGCAGACTGGCAGTTATTCAAACAGGCAGGCTGATGATTGAAAAAAACATTCTTTATAAAATGTACGGGTAACAAACAACTATTACTACTACTGTAACAATTGTTGCATGTTGCTTGTATTGTGGCGTAACTGTGTAATGTCAAATGTTTCTTTTCTTTACAATATGTTCTAGTACATACATTCAAACATACTTTAAAAAAAATGACAATGAATGAAAGCATCTATCTATGATGGTTGCTTTAGGCTATAGCTAACAAAAGTAGTAGAAGTTGTAGTAGTTCAACTAGAAATAGTATTTGTAGTTGTGAATTTCGGAAGAAAAAAATTAGAAATGCTTGCTGGAGTTTATGATAGTGGTCACCGTTAGTTGTAGTGGTGTGGTGGTCGTATTTACTTTATTATTTTATAAAGTTTAAAATTGTTATTGTTAAAACGTTTTTTTTTTTTTTGCAATTGCATGCGAATTGGAAACTTGTTCTTTTTGGATGCTATAGTGTTAGTGTGGAGTTAATCTTGAGTAACCACATTCCATTCTATTGCTTTTTAGGCATTGTTATGGTATGTCGAAGAAAGCAGGAAATTAAAGTTTCTTAGTTTTTATAAAAGTTTAGTTAAAGTTTAAGTTTTAGTGGAATAAATTCCTTGGGAATCTTTAATTAATTGGTATATTTTATAAAATATCAGCTATATTAAATAAACATATCTAAAAATTAACCATTAACATCCACGTAGAAAATATTTATTATGAAAGTCTTACTTTTTCAGTATAGATTTTCTGTTTTAGGAATTGATTAATAGAATTTTTAAAATTAACTTTTCGTAACAAAATTTTGGTACCAAATAAAAATAGACAAAATTAATTATCAATAGCAATCAAAATCATTGGTATAGTTTGCGTTGCTTTTTTGCACTGAGCAGTAAAATTTAACAATTATTTTAGATATTGAAAAAAAAAACTAAAAAATCAAATTTCATAAAATTTATGTGTACTTTTTTTTAAATAAGAAGTTCCTTAAAGCAAATTTTTTAAATGAAACCCTATACTACAGGTATTTGAGTGTGTTTTTCCTTAAATATTTGAATATTTCCTTTTGATGAAACAGAACCTTAAATTTTACGGGTTGTTTGTTCTCATATTTTTCTGAAGTATTCTCAAAAATTATGCGCATATTAAGAAATTAACATTTTTGTAAAAAAAATATCCCGTTATTATGTGTTTGTGCAGAATCTTCGGACCCCCATCCTAAGTATACCGTTCGACTCAGAATCACTTCCTGAGTCGATTTAACGATGTCCGTCCGTCCGTCTGGTCGGCTGGCTGGCTGGCTGTCCATGTAAAGCTTGTGCGCAAAGTACAGGTCGCAATTTTGAAGATAGTTTGATGAAATTTGGTACATAAGCTTTTCAACACAAGGACGAAGCCTATTGAATTTGGTTATGATCGGCCCATTATTTCACCTAGCCCCCATACAAACATCCTCCCGGAATAGAGTTTTAACACTTATAGATGCCTTAAAAATAGGAATATTTTAATGAAATTTAGTACAAATAAGTTTTATATCAACAAAAATCTATCTGCCAAATTTCATGAAGATCGGTCCATAACTGACCATAGCTCCCATATAAAATCCTCTCCCGAAAATCATTAACGTGCATAAATCCCATACAAATGTTAGTATTATGTTAATATTTAACACAAGTAGGTTGTATATAAGTAAAAACAAAATTATGTGGATCGAAATGGTGTAGGGTATCATATAGTCGGGCTTGACCGACTATGTCTTCTTCTCTCGTTTTTATTAGATACATTTTTGGAAATAGATCAATAACTTATAATCAGCTGGTTGGAGAATAGATTTTTAAGTTTGAAAGGAAGACTGTACATACATCTAACGAGCGGAGCTAAAGTGGCTCAAATTAGTATACCTCTAATGTGGAAATATGGCCCCAATATGATTAATTGCGTTTTCATAATATATATGCCACGATATCAGTTACGTACTTTTATATTAGTTAAGAACAATGGTAGAAAGAGAAGGAGACAGTGCAACATCTTCAATATTTGATATTTTAAGACACTGTTCTTTTCTTTTAAGGATAAGGATGAGATCTCTGTGATCCTTATTGCATGTATTGTCTGTTCTTCCTGAAATCGATATCAAAATGATCATGCGTTCGTTTGAACCTTGATTTGAACATTTAATACAATTCTACATAATCCCTCAGGGTAACACAACTAGTTTAAACATGGACCCAAGTAAACTAGTTACTACCTAACTTAGAGCCCAAACACAAGCAAGCGGTAGCGGATGTTGTTTTCAGCTCTATGAGAGAAATGCACATACATTTTGTTTTTGTTTCTTTATATTTTTTATATATGGCAACAAAAAAACTACATGTATAAAAAATTTTTTTCTTCCTCTCTTGAACTCCATACATAAAAAGTATAAAGCAAATCTTTCTATCTCTTTCCTTCTTATATAAATTTAATGTAAACCTATGTGATTCATTTTGCAACAACGGCAACACCGACAGAGAGGAAGGGTGAGACAGTAGGAGCTTTTGAGAATCTGTTGTAAAAATAAAATAGATTTTAATTTTCAGCGGATTCCGCTGTGTTGTTTTAGTTGCCAAATCTTCATATAAAAAAATAATCCGCTTGCTTGTGTTTGGGCTCTTAAATCAGAGCGCCCAAATCAGACGATCTCGTCATCCACTTTCAATCATTCGTTAAGTTCCTTAGATTTATCAATATTGTTACCCCAACAATATTACTTTCACCGCAATAATATATTGTCATCGCTAACCACGCAATTATAGAATACATTTTTTAAAAACATTTTAAAAACAATTTGGTTGTAGCAACATGTTAAGCAATATGTTACTCCGTTATGGTTGTTAAAATTCTATATATTATTTGTAATACATAAAAATATTATTTTCATATTATTACCTTAACGACAAAATGTTTGGTAATGTTTTTATTTGCTTTTAATAACTATTGAATACACATTTTTGTGTAAAAAAAAAAAATTTTACAAGGTTTGTTTATATTCAGTATGATGAATGTACCACAATTCGTGTTACAAATGAATATACATGTCATAAAATGGGATTATATATATGATAAAATGGAATTATATGTGATAAAATGGGATTATGTATATGATGAAATAATTTTATATGATAAAATGGGATTATTAAATGATAAAAACATGATCAAATTGGAAGTAATATTTAAGAAAAGGTTATAAACATTACTAAATCGAATCATTAAATGATGAAAAAAATATAAAATGGAATCATAATAATAATTACGTACAAATATACTTATTTTTGACTATAATCATATTTTACAATCATAGTATGTTGCTCTTAGTTTATGATCACTATAACCATATTTCATCTTTGCGTGTGGACCACCACACTATTCATACATAATTTGCATTTTGTACTTTTTTCTCTCAGTTAACTATCTACTAAAGGGCTGCATGAATGCCGAAAAATGAATGCTGAATACATTCATCGTAAAAACAGTTAGTTCATGTTGTGTGCTTTTTCATTGTGAAATGAATGAATGAGTATTATCCACAATAACTGACCACGAAAACTCAAAACATATGAGTAGAGAATGCAAAATCATATAGTACAGAACCTATGTGAGTTGTGTGAATATGTTGTATACGATTTCATTGTGCAATGAAATAGATAATTCATTGTATTTTCTTTTTCGCTTTTGTTTTTATTTGTATATAAAAAGTGCGTGGCAAAAGCAAAAACAAAATCCACCACCAAAGAAGCACAAAAAAAAATCAAAAGCCATATATGAGTTCGTACATGTATGTACTACCCATAAAGAAATACAAAAAATACAGAGCAATACATTAGTTTATACATGTGTGTTCTTTTTATAACGTTCTTTAATTTGAAGTTTTGGTTGTTTGTTTACTAATGGACGAGTTGTGACCTTTTTGTTACTGTAGGGTATAGCATACGTGTTTTGTTGTTTTACAAGTTGAAATACGTTGATCCGCACCGAGTTGATTATACCTTTCTCAGTGACATATCTACTTTAAAAAGGTCAATTTATATCTTAAACTTTATAAATTTAATTTAAATGTTATATGAAAATTTGATAATTGTTTAAGAAATTATTATTTGATTTTTATTGAAAGTAAAATTTTCCATTATTTTGTTTTGTATTTCTCTGATGAAAATAAGTTTTATTTCTGTTAAACTAATAATTATTATTTCAGGCTTTTATATATAATAAGTTTTGAATGTTTGTGAATATTTTCATCTAAAATATTTGTTAAAAATAAACAAGGTCTTAATTATTACAATTTTTATGTCGAATTTCTTAAATTGTAACTATTATATGCAATTTTTATTTTTTTCCTTATTAATAATTATTTGCTTTCAATTAATATATTTTTATCGAAATAATAATAATTATGATTGAGAAAAATAATATATATTATTTATAATAGTTATTTTTTAATTTTTTATTTAAAAATTATTTTTTAATAGTTATTGAAAAATATAATCCATAATAGTTAAAATTATGTATAATTTTTAAATTCATGCATATTTTATTTGGGTATTTTTCTTTGAAATTTTATAAAAACAGTATACGTATGTTCAATTAGATTTGTAATATCATCTGAGGATTGAGATGATGAAATTGCAATGATATTCGCTATTAATTATTATAAAAAATTATTATTATAATTGTTATTAAATATATAACGAAGAATAATAATTATTTGAAATTTATATTTTATTTATTCATCAATAAATATTTTAATTAATTTTTAAAATATTAGTTAAAAAATAATAGTTATAAGTAACTTATATTTATATATTTTTCAATAATTATTAAAAATCAACTTTTTGTAATAACTCTTAAAAAGTGACAATTTTTTCGATTTCGAAAATTATGATAACAATTATTTTGGGTCCTTGAAAATAAATTATTTTATGTAGTTTATTTATATTTTAGATGTAAAATAAAAAAATGTAAAATATTCTTCAATTGCTTGAAAATAATTTGAAATAAAATTTTTTAAATATTTTTCTATTTGTCATATAAAATAAAAATTTTAAATCAAATTCCAAAGTCTTCAACTAAATTGAAAATATACATATCTTATTTCCTTAGGTTGAATACAATTAATCTATATTTTATATTCAATTTTAAAAAATCTTTTTCAAAACATTTAAATTTTTCTATTCTTAGAAAATATTTGAATATTTTTGATCATCATTAATATTTTGTAATATTTTTAAATTTGATTGGAATAATAAAAATAAGTAATATTTTCATTTTTATACTTAAATATTTGAAAAAAACTATATAACTTTTTTTTTCAAACCTTCTGTGGCTGAATATTTTTATTTCTTTGGAATTTTTGCTTAATAAAATTATTTTTTTTTTTCTATTTAAATATATTGTTTTGCAATCAAAATCATAAAAATTTGTTGAATTTTTTTCATTTAAATAAAATATATATGAAAATTATTTAAGATTACAATAATCATATAAAAACGTATGAATATCTTCTTAAGAAAAAAATATTTGTTTTAATTTTGATTAAATTAAATATGTTCTTCTTTAATTTTTTTTTTTTTTTAATAAAATAGAAAATTATAACAAATTTAATTGATGTATTATAAATAAAAATACAATTAAAATATCCCAATATTTCATTTTGTAACTATATCAATATGTAAAATCTTTAGAATGTTACCATCAACTTCTGTTTTTTTTTTACTACGTTATAAAGCAACCACCAAACAAGCAAAACATAATATCCATCACATAAAGCATAACCATTCATAGTATCTACTGATAATTCGAATTATTCATGAAAATGGTCGTACACTGAGTGAAGTTGATACGAACAGCGAAAAAAAACTCACAACGAAGTAACTGTTAGCCTACGATCATTGCCAAAACATACACAGAATTGTTTTTTTATTTTCGTTTTATATACTCACACTTTCTTATAATGAATGAATGGTATACTTATCTATACACATAATTTTTCACTATAACAGAGTTCATTGAAGTGAATGTTTTACGCCGGCAAGAAAATGAATGTGTTTGCGCAGCCCTTTACTATCTACCTACTAATCTATATCGAAGTACTGGAAATAAGAGCAAATCATAAATATTTTTTACAATTTTTTGAAATTTTATACAATTTATAATTTACTGTTAAACAAATATATCATTAAATATTGTGTGAAAATATTACAAAATTCCAACAAATATAACTGTCCTAAAGGATTCTCTAAATTAATTATAAACTTTTAAAAAAATATTTGAAAGAAAAGCTATCAAATTTTAAAGGTTCTTATATACGCATCTTAAACTTTGTGGTATATAACTATTATCATTTAAGATCGAGAACTTGTACAGACAATATTAGAATTCAAATTTTTTACACCCTTTGAAATTGGAGGAAATAATACTAAATATTACACCATTTACCACAGATCTATATGAAAATATATGGTAGCATTATTCTGTCTGTCCGGCTGTCTTTTCAGAAAATTAACGTTTAATCCCAAATAGTGTTCTATTATATTGGTTTAAAGTATTTACAATAATTCTTGCCGACAAGGGCTCTGATGTTCCTACCTACATTCCTCTGAATGTAATACATTTTTAATATAAAAAAAATTATTTAATAAACTTGTCATTGTTACAAATGACAAACTTTTCCCACTATACTTAAGCAGTAACTAATGCACTGACAGCACTTTCGAAAGGGTAATACATTTCAGACCAACTTGACAACCATATATTTTTCTAGGAAATAATGGAAAATTTATTGTTATATTTACAATAAAACAATTTTAAGGATTTTAAACACATAGGATTTTAAATAGGTTTCTGATTGCACTAAGCAGAAAATCAAGTTCTTTAGGCAATTTTAAATAATATTGGATGTAGCAAAACCTTATTTAATTAATATAATTTCGCTTTTTAATAACTTCCAATTTTTCTTTTATTTTAAGGTTTCAAAAGGAGTGATTAAGCAATATTTCAAACATAGACAAACCAGGGCAAATATCAAGTAAGTTATTCATACATAGTTCAATAATTTAAAAATTGTAATGCCCCTTTATTATAACTATATGTATATTTGGTTCTTAGAAAAAATTGAAGTGTTCAAATTGTTAATAATATTTGAAGCTACGAAAAAATATATCATCAACAAGTAAAATTTTCGATAGAAAATTTTTTCTATAACAATATCACAAAATTTCCCTGGAACAAAATTATCCCAATATGTGACACTCATATACCCCTAGATCTATTGCATCACCCTTTAATGCATAATTACAAAAAATAAATAAATTAAACTTGCAACAATCCAGAAAACAACAAAGAATGTAGAAATGCAAGTAAAAAGTTCTGTTATTCACTGCTCGGTTAATCAGTTGGTTGACTGAATGTTGAAAAAATACAATGTTTCACTAAGTGATTTGGCCATTGGGTCTTAAAAGTCACCATCATCATCAGCAGCGCACAAACATTATTGTCGTATAGTCTTTAACTAAAGGAACCATCGATTCGCTGTGGGTTTTTTTTTTTTTTTTTCTTGGTTGCACCAACATTACTTGCAACTACAAGTACAAAAAAGCAACATTAAAATTATGGTTAAAATGTAATTGATTCCCTGCCATAATTTCAACGCTTTTTGCACTAGAAAATTTTGTTTATTTTTCGCAACACACATTTTTTTAAACAGTTTGCTGTAAAAATTAAAAAAAAAGAGGGCAACTAAATGTGGCTGAAGAAGGGAGCGAAAAAAAATGCAAGAATAAAATTATTATGGCAATTATGCCATAAGCAATTTTATGCATGACAGCCTGATGTAGTACAATAGATAAATTCTTATTCCATATACAAACATACATATTTATATGTATATCGTCCATTCCATGAAAGAACGCCCAAAAATATACCAAGTATCCTACGATTTTTATAAAATTTTATACGTATAAGGTCTATGGGTGTCTATAAATATTTCCGTTTTCAGATTCGCTAAATTCAGAAAATTCGCGATTTTATTTCGCTTTTTCACTTTTGAAAAAATCTAAAAAATCTCAAAAGTATACAATTTTAAATACAAATATTTGTGGGAAGGCTTTGCAGAAATTTTTGATTTAAACGGTGTTTGAATTGTAATTATGTTAGCTTAAACATGAATATTTTATAAATAAAAAATATTTTTTAAAAATGCATTTTAATGCAATTGCATTTTTTAAATGCATTTTTCTTTAAATATGCTATTCAAACACGCATAGAAAAAACATGGTTACAGCATGATCACCACTACTATTCAATGATTATATAGCCGTTTTTCGTTGATTTAAATATACTGTGTTCATGATAGTAACGTTTATGATTCTGTTTAATCATTTAATGATTACCCACAATACAAATTTTAATATGGTTCACTGAATTATAATATGTATTTAAATATATTTATATGAAATCATATTTATGAATAAATCCAATCATTTAGTGAATTCTACAACTATTAAGTTAAGTACATAACCATTCATTTCATTATACAAATTTGGTTAATTCTATAGCCATTAAGCCATTAATTTTTAATGCCTTTTGAATACCCATTTTTGTGTATCAGTCCAGTAGTTATAATTCTCATTTAGTTTATATATGAACAAATATAAATTGACAAGTTTTGTTTTTATTCAGTATGATGATTGTACCACATATCGTGGTACAAATGAATATAAATATGAAAATATGGGATCATATATATGATAAAATGGGATTATATATATGATGAAATTTTTTCATATATATGATAAAATGGAATTATATATATGATAACTGGGATTATATATATGATAAAATGGAATTATATATATGATGGAATTAGTTCATATATATGATAGAATGGAATAATATATATGATAAAATGGAATTATATATATGGTGAAATTAGTTTATATATATGATAAAATGGAATTATATATATGATGAAATTAGTTTATATATATGATAACATGGAATTATTAAATGATAAAAACATGATGTAATTGAAAGCAATACTTAAGAAAAGGTTATAAAACTTACTAAAAGTTTTTAATAAGGTTATGAACCTTACTAATAAATTATAAATTGGAATCATAATAATGATTACGTACAAATATACTTATTTTAACCTGGAATCATATATTACAATCATAGTATGTTGCTCTTAGTTTATGGTCACAGGAACCATATTTTTTCTTTGCGTGAATTTTTTTAATTTTTTATAATAAATGAAAAGTTTGGAATCTTTACATTAAAATAAAAATCTCAAATTTTTGGGACGCACACATGTGCTGTGCATAATTTCCCCTTTTCTTCAACTAGTTTAAATTTTTTCATATAAAAATTATATTTTTCTGGTATTATGAGTATCTTTACGTATTTAAAAAAAAAAAAAAATATTGTGTTTTTTTAAAAAATCCTGCAAAATAGTAAAACTTTATGTGTCAGACTATTTATTGTTTTAAGTTATAATAAACAAAGCATACACTTTTGAAAAATTAAAATTTAATAAATTCGCAACTAACAAACATGCATCTAAAAACTGCATTTATATTTTCAAAATATTATGGATCGAAGACGTGGTTTTTGAAATTTTGACTAAATTACACAAAAAATATACAAAGGCCTTTTAAATACTTTTTAAATTACAGAAATCCATCAATAACTTCAAGAGATATGAATATTTAAATTTGCATACTTTTTATATTTTGTTAATTTTTATATAAATTTTAAAGGAAATTCAAAAAACAAGAAAAAAAACATTATTTTTATCATGATATAAAAAAGAAGGTAGTTTCACTTTCTCTTTTAGTAGCCATGATTAACCTTCTGACGTTTATGGGGATTATGACATATCATGCTACCATATTTTTACTCATAATCCAACTTTTTGTTTAAAATTTGTTTACAGTTTTTCAAATTGAAATGAAAATTTAAAACAAAAAATAAAATATTGAAATTTAGTTAAATGTAAAAATTAAAAACAAAATATACATACAATACTTCACAGGCAGTGCCAAACTCAATTGAGATCAAAAAGGATTATACCAAGAAAAACTTAGAAATTAGATATGTAAGTGTTCGTGGCATAAAAAATGCTACATAATTGCAAAGTCTCATAAGAATTTTTTATCACTAAAGGATTTCAATAAGCTCTGCTCTATGAGATCAGTTCATGATTGAGTTTCTGATGACAAAGCGCTGCGCAACTGAAAAACTCAAAAAAGGTTGTGGAAATTTATTCAACTTCTACAGTTTTTTTGCAAATTCGAAGTGACTAAGGCGCTAAACAATTGCCCAAAACACGCTAAAGGAAGTTAATATCAGCCGGGAAAGTCGCCCGTATCCATGAACCCAAGGAAGTCAAATTTAATGCTTGCATACATGAAATATAATTTATTTTAAACCAGACGATGTGGTTCCAGCAAATCAAGATGCACTGTTGTATAAACCTATTAAAAAAAAATTTAAATACATATTTTTATACCCTGCATCACCATAGTTGGTTGAGTTATTATGTGTTTGTGCTCCCCAGTATAGCCGTTTAACGCCTTAAGCGCCAACCACTCAACTAAAAATCATCGTATCGCAATCAGCTGTTTCAATCTGCTTTATGCAGATGTGTGTATGTAGCTATTGACACAAAAATTCTAGGTAGCGTATCGCAGAAATCTACAGAAAATAGATTTTTACGTAGCTGCATGAGTTTTTAACAACCCTGTAGTTTATTTTGTTCACAAAATAACCGAAAAACAGGGTTGTTTACACAATGAATGTTCAAAAACATATGATACGTTTACTTTTGTTGACTGGGTGTACAAAATGTTTCACGCTACTTTTTTTCATTCTACGTTGCGATGGAAAGTTGACTGGTTGGGGCTTTAAACATAGGAACATTTTAATGAAATTTTGGCACAAATAAATTTTACATAAGTGTAAAAATTTGCGCTTAATTAGACAATAGTTTCTTTATAAACCTCTGTTCCGAAAGTTATACGAATGTAAGTTAATATTTTACATAAGTTTTATATAAGTAAAAACACCAGTGCCAAATTTTATGAGAATCGGTCCATAGTTTGACAAAGCTCCCAAATAAATCCTCTTTTGGCAATCGATATAGAAATTAGAATTAATTCATTATTCTGGATTTGTATATTTTATTTTTCACTCTAATATGAGACCTCTTCCTGAATTTTTATGCACATAATAATGGTGTAGTATTATCACCAAACACTTCGTAAATAATGTAAAACAAGATTTATATTTATATTCATTTTAAATATAAATTACACAATATATGCGGTAATTTCCAAAATGCATTTCCCTTTTTTCTGTATGTGGCAACGATTTTCTTAATTGTTTACAAAAATAAAACTTCAAAAAATCCCGATAAACTTCAAATTATTATTTGTGAGAGAGAAGTGGAACTACATTGTTTTTTTTATATCATGATTTTTATATGAAAAATTGGGAACATGTTTTTATAAAAATTGAATTATGTATATAAGATTTTCGCCTCCCAAAAATTTGACACTTTTATTTTAATGTAAAGATTCCAAACTTTTCATTTATGTTAAAAAAATAAAAAAATTTAATAGCATATATTTAAAGAAAAATGTATTTGAAAAATGCAATTGCATTAAAATGCATTTTTAAAAAATCTTTTTTATTTTTAAAACGTTCTTCGTAAAGCCGCGATATGCGAAATTTTAAGGCCGTTTAAATCATTAAAATTCACAAAGTTTTTCCAGAGATATAGCTATTCAAAGTTACATACTTTAGAAATGTTTTTGGTTTTTGAGAAAATGAAAGAGCGAAATTAAATCGCGAGTTTTTGCAATTTCACAAAACTGAAAACTGAAATTGATAAAAGGTTTAATGGAGTTTATGTATACAAATTTTTATAGAAATTGAAAGCCATCAAGTAAAAAAATATACTTTTTCGGGCGTTCTTTCCTGGAATGGTCGATATACGTATAGTATTTATTAAGCGTATGTAGTGCATTTCGGTTAGACGTAGAAAATATAGAGTATAAACTTGGAATAGTTGTTGTTTAGGAAATAGCTAACCTTTTTTTTTGGCTAACTAGTAAAATTTTCTAAATTATTTCTGAAGACAAAAATAATGTTTAGTTAGTATGTAGCCTTATTAATATAATAAATAGTTATATATGAAATAAAATAAAAGAATACGAATCTCAGGATGTTGAAAAGTTCCGTTTTCCCAAAAATTTGCATTCCAAGGAAATTAAAGAAATGGGTTTAAATAAGAATAATGTATTTAATCGTTTTTTTAAACGTTTGACATCAAAGAACAGATCGAAAATTCATTTTTTATAAGCTTTGAATTTTAAATCCATTATTCTGAAATTATAATTATAAATTTCACACAAAACATAATTATAAATATTTTTTTTTACCAATGCATTTGATGTGCTAAACACGAATCTGTTCAGTTTTTTCCACCAGGTCTGGATTTTTTTTTATGGGTGTGTCTAATATTTCGCCCATAGTAAGGTCATTACTCTAGTATATTTCCTCATAACTCAAGAACGGTGTATACGATTGACATAAATGATACACCAAAAGATGTGGACTAAAAATATCTTCAAATCACCAAAATCTAATTTTTTATGTGCTCAATAATTTCGGAGTTATTTTGAAATAAATGTCCGAAGAAAAAATTTTTATGCAAAATTTTAGATTTTTTTGTCACTAAAATTTCTTTTGATAAACGAAAATATCAAAAATGTTTCAGTTTATCATCTTTATCTTAAAGCTGGTAATGTTGAGAATAAAATAAGGCATGTATCTTCAAAATTGATGCTTAAATCTTGATTTTATTCACAGTTAAGTAAAAATACCCATGTTACATACAAATGAGTAAAAATACAGTAGTGGGCAAGAAAAAAAATTGTATTTTTTCTTGTAACAAAAATAGGTGGACTAGATTGATTTTGATGAGTTAAACAAGAATCTGCTTTCAATTTTTTCTATCACGTACTGATTTTTTATAGGCATGACTAATATCATCACCTTATTCAGCGGTCAAACTATAAAATTCGAGAATGGTTTGTTCAATTTAGACTATAACTTAAGAACCGTGTACATGATTTTGATAAATGATTAGGGAATGCATCCCGGGATTCCCGGGAAATTAAACATTTTTTATGTCCCGCCTTCACGGGAATTTTGTCCGGGATTCCCGGGAATTTTAAAAGCACTTAAATGGAAGAAGACTACTTGAATTTTAGCAAAAATTTATACATTTTAGTCATTTTTAAACAAAATTAAACTAAAAATTCAGCTAGGAATTAAATCATAACGGCAATTCCATTAGTATGTTTTGTGTACACTATATAAACCGGTTTATTTGGGATGACTTTATGGCATTTATTCAATTAAGCATCTTAATAAAATGTCAACACTAAAAAACAGCTAGTGAAAACTGATTAATTTTAGACATTTTAAATATGTACCTATTCGTTATAAGTTGTTAGTAGTATAGACAACAAGCGGAATTTGTCTCATAGAAATTTGACAAAACATTAACATTAAAAGTTAAGAGAAGAATTAGAAAGTGAGTCCAACAAATCCTTAATTATTCATATAATTTTCAACTGGAAAGCTACAGATAATATTCTCTGCTATGTATGAGATCGTCTGGTCTGATCTATAACATGAAATCAAATGTTTTATTAGGAATATTAATAAACAAGAAATTGAAACTGACTGGTCCAAAGTTAATTTTTTCAAGCTAAATTTAAACCTACCTTAAAATATGACTAAGGTCATCATTTGTAAAATTTTAGTCAAAATATTTTCAAAATATATGCTACGTTTAAATTGGATTACGATATTGAAGCTACAAACAATTTAATAGCGTTTGAACTCAAGTATGAATCACAACTAGGGGTTTCCGAAAAAGTGATCATCAGCCACTTCTTTAAGAATTAATAAATTCTTTTTAGTGGACTTTTAATAAATTTTAATTTTATAATGATTTACGAAACTAGTTAAAATTTTTATTGAATGATATCATTGAGTAAATATTTTTTAGTCAATTTGTGACATCTCTATTTTCTATCATAAATACATTGTTTTATGGTTAATTAACAAAGTTGTTTAATTTTGCTTCAAAACTTAATAAATATATTAAAGTAAGAATCAAATTTCAGTAATATTTTTTTACTCATTTAAATTTTTAATCCATTCAATTGATTTAATTAATTTTTTAATCTAAAATTTTTTTCTGTTTTTCAGTTTTTACAATTTTGGTGAGAGGTGCAAATTTAAAAATCTGTTAATTGAATGAATTATTTACTAACATATTTGTTAATTGAATTTATTTTTTAATTTTTCTGTGTTTTAAATAAAATTAATAATTATTATTTTTGTTTTTGCTTAGTATTGTGTTGATACCCATAAAACTCTTTAAATTACTCACATTACTCAATCAATTACTTGAATTTAATTTTCGCTACATTTACAATCCTGTTTCAAATCTGCTAATGGAAAGATTTATATCCTATTTGGGTCTCAGTGAGTAATAATAATAATTATAGTTTTTAGTCCGGGATCCCGAGAAGTCGAAAATTTTTTCCCGCTTTCTCGGGAAATCAAAAAGTCCGGGAAATTGCGATCCCTATAAATGATGTACCAAAAGATGCATACAAGAATTGTTTTCGAGGTATGTCAACAATATTTTTTATTCGCTCAAAAATTTCAGAGTTATGGATCAAAATTTTCACCATTTTTCAGAAAAAAGAAAATAATAATAATTTTTTCGCTGTTAATTTTTCGCTAAAAATTATGTAAATTCAGGTAAAAGACAATTTAATTCGCTATATATTTGAGTATAATTTATCTTAATAGGATAAACCCGTTCTCGAATTATACAAGTGTGACTGCCTAAAGGCGGGGTCGTAGCAGTCATACCTATTAAAAAAAATCAATACGTGATAGAAAAAAAGTAAAAGCTGATTCTTATTTAGCACGTTAAATTCCATCTAATTTTTTATTTAAGACGAAAAAAAAAAATTTTTTTCCCACTAGTGTATCCTAACTTAACTGTGAATACAATAATGATTTGTGCATCAGTTTTTATGATACGTGGCTTTATATACTAGTAGTTTTACCTACTTTGAGATAAAGCTGATAATCTGAAACATTTATAATGTTTTCACTTTTAAAAAGAAGTTTTAGTAAAAAAAAAAAGAAATCTTGAATTTAGCATGAAAAACATTTTTTCGGACACTTATTTCGTAATATCTCCTAAACTATTGGGCGGATAAACGACTTAAAGCTAATTTTATTCCATATATTTTGGTGTATCGTTTATATAAATCATGCATACTGTTCTCGAGTTATAGTGAAATATACTCGAGTAATTGGCTCATTTAGGGCGCTATATTAGACATAAAAAAAATCTCGACCTAATGGAAAAAAACTGAAAGCAGGTTCGAGTTTAGCATGCTAAATTCCATCTATTCCAGATATTTTATTATTATTTTATAAATATATTTTAAATATTTTTTTTCGACCATTGTAATTCACGATTTATCTATTTATGTTGTAGGACATTGTGAACTGCAGGTTCTCCTAAAATAATGTGCCGTTTGTTTTCAATTTCTAATTCATATCTTAAAACACTTCCTAAACTGAATTTAATTGAATTGTTAAAATTGTTGTTGTTATCTTAACTTAAATTTGTAAACATCAATAAATACATCATATAAAACTAAAATTATTTGGAAACCCTAAAAACAACTTTCTTATTTTCTCTTTGTAGGGTAATTTAAAGTTTGTATTAACCATTTTTTTTTTTTTACTTTTTATTTGCAAATTATTTGTTTCTATTTTCATAGGTCTAGGTAAGGGGATAAATAAAATTTCATATTTGAACTTTCAGTTAAATAAATAGTAATAATGACGAAGATTTTTGAATACCTATATGTATGTGTTGTGATGCATAAACGTTAGTTAGCTGGGGTAATTGAAGGTATAAAAACGTTTATGTCATAAAAGCCACACGAGTATGTTATAAACTTTATGGAAAGTTCACATTCCATTCATTGTGAGGAATTTTATTAAAAAAGTTAAAAATAAACTAACAGTTAAAAAAAAATTTACTATACACAGAAAAAAATATTTCAAATATTTTTTTAATAAAATTATTAATTAACTTTATATTGGAATTTAATTATATGATTTATTAATATAATTAATTTTCTAATTGGTTTACAGTTTTGTTTCGTAATAAATTGACAGCTGTTAATAAAATATAAAGAAAAATTAAATATTTGTCTATAAAAGTACAGAAATAAAATAAATTTAAGTAAATTTTCAAAAAATTTTAGCTCATTGCTTCTATTTAAGGAAAAGAAGTAATAATAATATCAATTATTCTAGTTATTAATATTATCATTTTGATGATTGGAGCAAAATCAATTAAAAATTAATTAATATTACAAATTTCGTAATTGAAGTCCATTTTTGCTTTTTTCTGTGTACACATTTATATTGTTTATAATAAAGAATTTATGTATACAATTTTACAGATCGAAGAAAAATTACAGTAAGATTGATAATATGGTATCTGGAATAAAAAAGGGAATTGGATTTATAAAGAAAAAAAAGGATGTTAAGAAAATATACATACTTTCGACTAATAACATGGAAAATTCGTAATTATATAATATTATAAAAACCCCTAAATTATATTCACAAAATCAAAACGTATTCCTCTTCAATTAACCATAAAACTCTTTCTCCTTTGACTTTCTCCATTTTTTATGGTTACATATTTTCTTTCCCGCTCAACAAACTAATCACTTAAATAAATCATAAAATTCCACACTAATCAATTGATTTTTATGTAAACACAAGAATAAAAATTCCAATAAAAATTTATTTATTATTACTTACAAGTATTGACCCAAATACCACACATACCGGGAAGAAATCATAACGATACAAAAAAAAAAAAAAATGTCTTCGTTTAAAGTTCAATTATGACTTTTAAAAAATCATCATCACCAATTCAATTTGTATATTTTATTTGTTGTTGCTTTTAGTTTATCTATTTTATAGGAATTTTATGAGAATATTTTAATAACAACGACTCTCTTGCACTTGTTACGATTAGTTTAAAATTTATTATGATTTCATTGATTTTATTGCTGTTAAAAATACCATAAACCTTAATTCTTATTTTAATGACAAAAAGTACAAAAGATAACGATTGCTTTACATTCGAGAATGTTAGGGAAATTTATTAAAATATACAGAAATTTCCAATAAAATTTCGAAAATCTTGCAGCTTTTAAGATAACAGATGCTTATGTTGGAACTATGTATCATAAACGATTTGTTTTTTTTTTTCAGCGTTCTTAAAATATCTGAATGTTTATTTCAAGATAAAGATACAATTTATTTTATTCAAAATAATGTCCATCGGAAGCTATGAATTATTCTCATTTGTGAATTCTATCCCAAAACGACTAATCATCTTTTGAGACCAGAAATTAATCAAACAAATTTTTGATATTTGCAAAACTTCTCATCCACTATTTTCCAAACAATTTTTAGCAGGCAGCGAACATGAAGCTGACAATTGTTAAGGAAAATTATAGACTCATGTCTGGTAGCATTTCGTTCAATGTTTTTCGTTCAATGTTCTCTTCAGGTAGATCAGTTGTGTACGGTACACTTTTCCCATCATCGTTTCAGGGTGTATATGATCTTGCAAGAGTTTAGATGATGCTTGGGAGTTTTCATAAACGCCTAGAATTAGTTGGTATATCAAATATAAAAAGAGACCCAGTATACTGCCTTGGGATTCACTTGCTTTAACTGACTGCAGGAACTTATAAAGTCTTCCTCTTTAAGAACAAAATCTCGTTAAATAGCTTTCTAGCAGCTTATGCGTATTTGTGGATTTATATTGTTTTTCGAAGGCTTAAGAAACGTCAATGAAGAGAGCAAAACAATATTTTCTTTCTTCAAAAGTATTAGATATAACATTTATAAGACTGAGAGTTTGTGCTAATTTTTCATCGGGAATTTCCGGGAATTTTTTAAATTTTCCCGGGAAAACGGGAAATTTAATATTCACGTAGTTTTATAATCCTATAGCAAAAAGTGTTACTAAGTATCGCCTCAGTGAAAATTTTACATTAATGTAAACACACTACTTACTAAAGGTATTTTTAGTTGTTAATACAAAATATATGTACATATATGAAATTCGATACAAGTGATATTTTATATTATTCAAAAACATTTAAACGGTGCGCTGATGAAAATTCCTATTTAACTACTTTTCTTTAGGAAAAAACGATTTATTTTGTCGATTCACATTTCAAGTACACTAGTTTTTAACTACATATTGCTATAATCTTTTAAACATTTTAATGATGATGTACCATTTTAAAACTTCATTTAAATCTCATCTTGGCTCTGAAAGGTTTTTTCATATTTTTTGCCAATATCTTTAAATTTTTTCGACATATTAAAGTCCAGTTTGTATCATATGATTTTATACTATCTTAAACGCACGATTTTGGACTATATTTGGCAATAATAAACGTAAATAATTAATCTTTGAAGGCGTGTAAATAATTTTGAAATATATATAAAAATTAAATATGTACAAATTTTCAAATGAAAAATGGATAGGAACTTTTCTTTCAACATCAAAAATACATACCACTACTTTTACAAAATTTATTACAATTCTACTTTTAAAAAATTTTAAAACGTGTAAATATATTAAACTACGAATGTATTTTATTTTTCAAAAATATTAACAATATCTTTCAAATGTTAAATGAAAACAAATTTTTATCAGATTTCCGAACACTATATCATTGGACCACTAAATATTGTTGAGAACCAACTTTAAAAGTTTTTAGATTTTTGTTTTAGAACGAATTAAAACAGTAAGAAAAACTATTTATACTGAAATTTATGTCACAGATGAGTGTTTATCTTTTTTTATTTTTTAGCATGAATATTTTTATTTTTCGCTTATTTGACAATTTACTAATTCTATCCAAAGAAATAGTCTGGACTTTTCGGTAAAATAGGGATCCCGCGTGCTCTCAATTTACAATACGCGAAGAAAGCTAATATTTTACAAAATGAGTCAAAAAATATTTTCTAAAGCAAATTCCTAAAAGATTTAAACAGAAGAAAATTTTAATGATTCAAAATATTTTTTAAGCTTGAATTGTATAATTGGTAGAGCATTCTTTAAGCAATTAATTATTGCGAAGTCCAAGAATTTAAGTCTATTAATTGAATTGTTATGAATGCTTCAAAGAAATGACTGGGATAATAAATTTAATTCGATTTCGAAAAGTGAATTAAAGAATTAAATCTTTGGAACCTTTGCTTACAATAGGCACTTATTTTATTTGCATGAAATATTAAAAATTTTTTAAATTTTGAATTGGAAGTCATACTTCGATATTGTTTTATTTTCTGTTAATTAATTACAAATGTGATTTATAATGTTGTATTATAGTATTGAATAGAAAAAATAACATTCTTTATAAAAAATCATAGCTTTTTTCTTATATTTTAAGTTTTGTTCTTATATTTTAAGGAATTCCCGGGAAATCGAATTTTTCATTTCCGTTTCCTGTGAAACAAAATATCACGGGAAACCCTAAACCCTAGCTATGGTGCTATGTTTTTTTTCGAAAATCAAATTGATGTGTTGGAATACGATCGATATACTAGACAACAGGCTAATAGGCCTATACGATGTAACCAATTAGACCTTCCATTCTTAACAGTGAAATGAAAAAGAATTCTGATGAAGCCTGAATGCAGCATCGCTTTTCGATGTTTCTTGGCTTCCGTACGTGTGGGACCCAATTTTCTTGTTTTTGGATGAATCCAAGTGTTTTTGAAGCTCTAGAAATTGTTGCTTGATAAACACCCCTTGCGATCTTAATAGTTGACTCCTCCTAATACAAAGCATTAGCTTCAAACCATAGATTTTTGGTTTGATTGGTCTAAACCCCATGATTGTGCAAGTACTTCTTTTGTTTGGCAACTCTTTTTGGCTGGCAAGGACGCTCTTTATCATAAACATTGAAATCGCGACCTTTGGCAATTTTTCAAAAATTTACTAAAATTGTTTGTTAAAGCTTTTTAAATAATTTTTAGTGCAATGAAAGACTAATATTTATTCCATGCAATACATCTATATATATAAAAGAGTAACGTCACTGAGTGATTGACTGACTTACTTGTTGATTCAACATCGCACAGCTCAAAGCTAGAAAGATGAAATATTAACTGTAGGTTGGACTCCTACCGAATAGATCCACTAAGATGGGATTATTGGAAATTCGAATGTTTAGGGTATAAAAACGTGTAAAATCGGTAACCTTATATCTCCTAAACTAATAAAGATACAAAAAAGTTAAATAGTTATCGTTATACATTTGAAAAATAATCGGATAGGTGTCTGGTACTTTTTTTGAAATTCAGTTCTTCTAGGGTGAAAATGGGTAAAAACTTTAATTTGGTACTTTTTTGCAATCCTATCTATCTTTTAATTCAGTAAGTATAGAAATAAAATATGCATCAAATTAGTACCTTATCGAAAATTGGCGAATACAAGTTCGGAACTTTTTGGAAATTCAAGCGTTTAAGGGGTAAAAATCCTACCTGATTTTGGTACTTTTTCACAAAATATTTATTCTTTTTTTTTTCTATAATATTGAACCTACAAATATAAAATTAAAAATATATGGTCCTAAGTGAATAAGAATCCAGAAAAGAGGATTTGTGGTACTTTTGAACTCTTCTAATGGTGCTTTTTAAACTTAATAAAATATTAAATCTGGAAACATGAAATTAAAGATATATGGTCCTAAGTGAATGAGAATCCATAAGAGGGTACTTTGTGGTACTTTTCGTTATTATATTACTCTTTGAATATTATGTAATAATAATTAACTTTTAAACGTTAAATTAAAGATATATCGTTCTGTATTTAGAATCCACAAACCCTATTGGTAACATTCTTCTCTACTAAAATATAATAGAAATAATTTGGAACGTTAAAAATATTTAAAAGTTTATTTTTCCAAATCTCTCTCATGCTGCGATTTTGAATAAAGAAGACTAATGATTATACTTTCAGGTGACATAATTCTAAAAAAATGGACCCGCTTGGAAAACCCGTGCCAAATTAGAGACCATACTATCAAAAAAGGTGAGGTTATAGATGTGTAAGTAAAACAATCAATATTTATTTTTCAAAAATTATTTTAAAACAAAAATTATTTTAAATTATTAATTATCCTTGTTTAAAGGCGTTTAAATATTTTTTCAGCTTTAATCAAAGTTCTTTATACAACCCTAGATTTAATTTAATTTTGGGTTTTTGAGAAAATGTTAAAAAATTATATCACTTTCATTTATTTGTCGAAACGTAAAAAAAAATCTATTAAAATTAAAAGAATGCTTTATATCCGCTTGAAATACTTGACATTCCTTAGATATAGTTATATTTTTCTATTTAAACATATAATCCTATCAAAATGCTATCAATTCTTTTGTTTTTTTATTCAAACAATTTCTAATCAATTGTAAACATTTGAAAACTATTTACAACCGATTGATAGCACAAGAAATGGCAACAAAATCTAAAAAATATATTTTAATACACAACAACTATTTGTTTAGCATGTCATTTAGTCACATGTACTACCACTATACCTATTATTATTATTATTATTATTGCATTTAACGGTTTTTTTTCCATATTTCAATCACTAACTGCCCAAATAAAAAAATCCAAAGTAAAAAAAAAAAAAAACTACTTAAGAAATTTAATTTTATTTGCCTGCTTAAAACACTTTACACCCCACCTCTAGCAAAAGACCATCATATAAATAGCAACAAAGTCACATGAGTGGAAATAATCGTCATACAGCTTTTTTTTTAATAAAAATAAAAAGCCTGATTGTGAACAGAAAAAAAAAAATACATTATTAGAAGATACTACCAAAAAATATAATAATAAAATAAAAACCAAGAGCAGCCACCAACCAACCAGCCAATCAAGATAGTTACTCATACAAAGAAAGTTACAATTTTGTTAAAAGTGTTAGTATCTTAAAGATACTCTTTATGGACTCATTAAGTAGGTGCTGTTATTTAAAAATGAAAAAGAGCAGCATACTTACTCTTTTGGGAATTCTTTAGGCTGAAGAGCTTAAAGAATAGAGAAGATATAAAAATATTCCAAATTCCAAAAGTAATAATTTAACAAAACGATACATATCGAATTGAGTTAGAAAATAAAAATAAAAAAATAATAATAAGAAATAATTTAGGTGATAAGTTAACAATTCGTTTTCATGGCCTTTCTGAAATGATAAAAATACATAAAATTTGAAGCATTTTTAACTTATTATAGTGAAAAACCTACATATCTGTTAAGGTGGACCGATTTTTAAAGTTGAGTCCCTGTGTTTTTATACATTTGTATCGCCATTTTGAAAAATGTATATATAATTTATATTTAGTGTTCATTAGAATGATCCAATTGGGATAAAAGGTCTCGAAAATGGCGAATAATTCAGGGAAAGATGATATCAATATTTTAATGATCACGTTTTCTTTTTTTTTTTATTTATTATTAGTTTTAGAATTTCAAGTTTTTTTTTTTTTTTGTCCGCATATTTCAGGGAAAGGTGATATCAACAATTTATTTATCAAGTTTAATTTTCCTATTTATTAGTAATTTAAAAAAATGCATTTTTAGTATCATAAGATGTTTTTTGGCGAAATGGTAATGTCCGTCCGTATATACTTTTCTGTTAAATGGGTCAAAAATTACACTTAATTCAGGAAAAGGTTTTTTTTCTATTTATTAGCTAGTAAAAAAATGCATTTTTAGAATTTTAAAATATTTTTTGGCAGAATGACAATGTCCGTCCGTCTATACATTTCGGTTAAATGGGTCGAAAATGGCACTTAATTCAGAGAAAAGTGGTATTAATATTAATATATTAATACTTTAATATTTAGATTTTAGATCAAGAACTAAAATGTAATATATTTTTGGAATTTTAAAACTTTTTTTAAAGAATTCTAATGTATGCAAATAAAGGGATAAAATCGGTTGAAAATGTTGTGATATATATGGGAAAGGCTTGACCAACATCTTGTAAAGTTGAGTTTGTTGAAATTTCAAATGAATATATCTCGAAGAATAAATAAGAGAAATAGTACATGCCAATATATTTTTTCTAAACGATTAATCAAGGACTTTAAGGTGATATAAAAATCGTAGAAATAGGGAAAGGCACAAAAATTCGCTTATGGTTAAACATTTTCTATGACATTTTTGAACCCCGATAGCTCCGCTCCGGAAGCGTACATGGGATCCAGCTCAAAAGTTTAAAATATTTCTGTCCCCTACTAAATCTATGTAAATCCAATTAGCCGATTAGAAGTTACAGATTTATTTCGATTCTGCCCCACTGTTCAGTGTTTATAAAGCAAAGAAAATGTTTGCACTTAAGTTGTTTTTTGTATGAAATCTACTGGAGTTAAAAAAAAAAAAAAAAAAAAACTATTTATTTCTCAAATCGGGCTATTACATTAAAAGGGACAATATGTACTATTTTTCAGAAAATTTTCAGAACCAACATCCTGTAACATTTTAAGTTGCATTCCATGAAAGTTGAAAATTTGTGTATTTTAGGACAATTTTCAAAAAAAAATAACAAAAATATTAGGACAAAATATAATTTACAAATACTTAAAGAAAAGTACACTTAAACAACTGAAGTTGATAGTTCCATTTTAAATTTTTACTTTAAAAGACCTTTTATTTAAAACTAGCTAATACCCGGTGTGCTTCGCCACCCCCCGAAATGAAATACATAGAAATTAAAGGATTAAAAAAATATACTAATTTTTGTATTTAATTTTTATGGGAGGGACCATACCCCCATAACCCGCTAATTTATTAGACGAATGTTTTCATGGATGTCAAAATTCTTTGTGCAAAATTTGAGCATTCCAACTCCAATAGTTTCCTATATATACGAATTTTTGCATTTAATTCATATGGGAGGTACCATGCCCCCTACTTCTAGTCCGCCCATATTTTTCTTTAATATTAATATTGATACCAAAGTGGCTCCGACAAAATTTTAGAACTCTAGCTGTTATATTTTCTCAGATATGATAATTTAATATTTTCTTTATATGGGAGGTGCCACGCCCACTATTGCTAGTGTACCAATTTTTGTCCAAAATATTCATATTGAAGCTAATGCTAGTCGTATAAAATTTGAGCTCTCTAACTTTTATAGTTTCCCAGATATAAAAATTTTGGTATTAACTTTATATGAGAGATGACACGCCCACTATTTCTTTTTCGCAAATGTTCACATTGACATTTAAGTTTATTGTACAAAATTTGGGAAATGTAACTGTTATAGTTTTCTAAATTTACGGCATTTGGTATTGGCAAGCAATATTAGGCATGGGATGTGCCACACCCCCTATTGCTAGTTCGAATATTTTTTTCC
The DNA here is from genome assembly GCA_951394005.1 of Protophormia terraenovae. NCBI lineage: Eukaryota > Metazoa > Arthropoda > Insecta > Diptera > Calliphoridae > Protophormia > Protophormia terraenovae. Next base: position 99,602,206 of record OX596075.1, read on the forward strand.
AGAATGTTCATATAGGTGTCAAAGTTGTTCGTGCAAAATTTGAGGACTCTAGTATATTTAGTATTTCCGAGATATACTACTTTTAATAGTTATTTAGTAAGTGGGCGTGGCACATGGAATTTCAAAATAAAAAGTATCCTATTTTTCCTTCCAGGCATATAGGAACTGTGAAAAATTCAAGAAAATCGGTTTAGCCGTTTAGGCGGCTATAGACTTTAAACAAACATACATATATACATACATACAAACAAACACACATTAATTTTTATATATATAGATAAATGCACTGAAAGTTGATGAACATTTAATTTTTTACTCTTTTTCACATATGTAAAAAAGTGTTTAACTTTGACAGCTTCTTATAAGAAAACAGCACAACCTAGCTTGAAGATTTTAATTGATATTGATACATAATTTTGTCTATTTTTATTAGGTACCCAACTTTATTATAAATATATATTTTTACTGAAGTTCCAACTTCTCAGTTATGTTTCAATAATACTGAGAAGATAAAACTTCAGTAGAAACATAACAGCCTGGCCCATAGAAAATATCCATTGAATTTATAAGAATTTTTTTACTACAAATATCACAATTTGGTTTACCTTATATTCGTTTGTATTTGATGAATTAGTGGAAGATTATGAGTATTTTTGAAATTATACTCACTTTGTGTTCGATCGAGAGATGTCACACAATCAATGCATTTTCAGATAAACGTGCTGCCTAGTTTGTTTACAAAGGTTCACGCTTCAAATTGCTAAAAACTGGAAAATAATATACAGAATTTGTCAAACAAAAAATAAATTTCCAGATCTTTTTGATGGTGGGTATAAAAAAAAAAAATATCAAAAAGACATAAAAATTCGAAAATGTCAACATTTAATTTTTTTTTTTTAACGATAAATTTAAAGATAAATTTGTTGCAAATGATTTGATAAATTTTGATGTTCTTCACAAATTACTGAAGATACTTATTTTACATAGAAATATTAAAAAATTAAAATAAAAGAAATGATATTGTGATTTACCAACCATCAAAGAGAGACTAATCTATCATTGCTTTCAATTCAGACTGACAAGGGTGGAATTCATCATCTTAGTAATTAATATAAGGATAATAATACAGGTATCTTCCTTAATCATACACGGACAAAATCAAAAAATAAAATCAATCATCAAATAGTTAGTCATTCAACAACTTTTTTTTTAATTTGCACCTCTCACCAAAATAATTATATCAATTACTTAAAACTGTAAAAAATTAAAAACAGAAAAAAATGTACAATTAAAAAATTAATTAAAACAATTAAGTGATTGATTGAATGAATTAAAAATTTTAATTATAAAGGAAATCTTACTTAAATTTGATTCTTATTTTAGTTTTATTTGAATATATTTATTAAATTTTGATGCAAAATTAAGCAACTGTGTTAATTGAAAAATATATGGTAATAATTTTTTCTGTATACATTTCTACATTCAATACAAATAAAAAAGTTTTGGAGGCAATACAAAGTCTTACTCTACAGTTAACTATCACTATCAACACATTTGAAATGGGTATTACAACACAGAAAAAAGTCACCAATCACCAAACGTAAATAATTCATTCAATTAAAAACTATTCTAAATTTGCACCTCTCACCAAACTGATATAATCATGTACACAGAGAAAAATTATTACCATATATTTTTCAATTAAATTTTCCATCAAAATTTAATAAATATATTCAAATAAAACTAAAATAAGAATCAAATTTAAGTAAGATTTTTTTATAATTTAAATTTTTAATTCATTCAATCAATCACTTAATTGTTTTAATTAATTTTTTAATTGGACATTTTTTCTGTTTTTCATTTTTTACAGTTTTAAGTAATTGATATGAAACTAAAATAAGAATAAAATTTAAGTACGATTTTTTTTTTCTCATTCAATCATCCACTTAATTGATTTAATTAAGTTTTTAATTGCAAGTTTTTTGAAAACTGTAAAAAATTAAAAACAGAAAAAAAATTTCAATTAAAAAATTTATTATTACATGTGCGAAATATTACTAAAATCGGATATCGTTAACCCGTGCCGCATCGAACCTGAAGTTTGTGGGTGAGTTTATATGGTATAGTAAATAATTTATCTGGAGTACCCAATATACAGAGAAATTTCCAGCCCCCTGTTTATTGAATTAAATGCATATCGAAAGTCACTTAATTTGGAACAAGTTTTGGACGAATTAAAACTTTCAATAGAAAGGTTTTAGGGTAAAACTTCATGAGTCTGGTTGACTAAAAGATGGAACATAGAAATTTATTTGTCAATATGATTTTCCTCACTCCTTCCTCCAGAGAAAAATCGAACACATATGTACTTGTTGATAACGATACCAATCAGTGTAAATACTTAATTTTCCCCGTATATGTTCTAATTCAATACTGCGTGTTCAAATCATTAACGAATTTTTATACCAATTAGTACCAAGTTGACACCACTTGAGTATTGAATTATTATTTTTCTATTTCGTTTATTTAAAATTTGTATACGATCGACATCAAATAGCTGATACCGTAAATTTTCAATGTGACCACAACTGTCGTAGATTTTGAATAAAATTTTTTCCCTTAGTGTTAGATTTCAATATTTCAGACATTAATCTCTTAAAACTAAATAAAGTCATATAAATTTCAATACCATTTGTTATCACTTCTTAAGAAATCTTGAATTTGGTTTAAAATTTTGAATTTGGCTTAAAAATTCAGTCAATTCATCCTAAAAATCTGATGTGGATATTTAAATAGTGGCATGACTAATAACACTGGTCGACAAAAAAAATCCTCCAACATAGATATAACTTTTTAGATTTTTTTGTTATCATCTTTATCTTAAAGCTGGAAATGTTGGGAATAAAATAAGGCATGTATCTTCAAAATTGATGCACAAATTTTGATTTTATTCACAGTTAAGTAAAATACCCATATTACATACAATTGAGTAGAAATACAGTGGTGGGCAAAACAAAAATATATTTTATTTTTTTTTATGGGCATGACTAATATCATCACCTTATTACGTTGGTCACACTATAAAATTCGAGAATGATTTGTCAAATTTAGACTATAATTCAAGAACCGTTAACATGATTTTGATAATTGATACACCAAAAGATGCATACGAAAATTGTGTTCAAGGTATATCAACAATATTTTATTTTCGTTCAATAATTTCAGAGTTATGGATCAAAAAAAAAATAATTTTTTCGCTACTAATTACCGAATAACTACGGAAATATTAACTGAAAAAAAATGATGTAAATTCAGCTTAAAGACAATTTAAGTCGCTATATATTGGAGTTTAATTTATCTTAACAGGACAAACCATTCTCGAGTTATACAAGTGTGACTGCCTAATTGCGGGGTCATTGTAGTCATGCCCATAAAAAAAATCGTAAAAGTAAAAGCTGATTCTTATTTAGCACGTTAAATTCCATATATTTTTTATTTAAGACGAGAAAAAATTTTTTTTTGCCCACTAGTGAATCCCCACTTAACTGTAGGTATGCATGCACGCAAAGAAAAAACATGGTTGGTCAAACCATAATCGGTAACTATCATTAATGTTTAGGTTTATGATTCCCTCAATCATATCAGTTATTATACCCTTTTGTGAACATAATATTGTCCTATCCAATATTAATATAATATGGACCTCATAATCATAACATTTATATGTGATAGTCCTCACAACCATACTGCATAAATATAACATGATCCCTATATTAAATATTATAATACCCCCAATCATAATACTATGCATACGGTTAAAATGTATTTTTATTTATTATTATTATTTTTTTAATTTAAATTTTGTGAATAGAAAATAATTAAAAAACAAATACGACAGCCTTCACTAGACGATTTCGTTCAAGAAAATTCATCTTCACATTCACACACCTAAAAGAAAATTGTAGAATTACATTTTTTTATTATTATTTTTATATTTGACCGCACTGAATTATTGATATTTATTGTACTTACCGAAAAATATTTCCAATTTGAAATTTTGCCATTGATGATTTGCTCCGTCAGCACTCGTTATTAAAAAATAATAATAAAGTTTTTTAATACAAATTTTGTGAACTTTTTTAAACGTTTTTCTTCACTTTGCGTCCGTCACATTTAAGATTTCATTACTGAATGAGTAACTTATTTCGAAAGAGAGACAACAATAAAGACGAGCATATTATTGTCACCCCTCGCATTAAAATATTACATACAAATATTTCATTGAAATAATATGTTACTAGGAAACATATTATTCTTTTAGTACACCGACTTTATATTATTACAAAGCATCATATGTTAAAATGATCAGAACAAAAAATAATCGATTCAGCTTAGTCTAAAACACAATAATTTGATTGTGTTAGCCATATAAACTACTTAGGAACATCACTTGATTTCCGCGAGCATTTCGAAATCATGTTTTTTCTTTGCGTGTGGGTATCCTAACTTAACTGTGAATGCAATGCATTTATGATACGTGGCTTTATTTACTCGCAGTTTTACCAGCTTTGAGATAAAGATGATAAACTGAATCGTTTTTGATGTTTTCACTTTTAAAAAGAAGTTTTAGTAAAAAAATAAATCTTGAATTTAGCATGAAAACTTATTTCAAAATATCTCCAATACTATTGAGCGGATAAAAATATGATAGTAGAACGACTTAAAGCCAATTTTATTCCACATATTTTGTTGTATTATTAATATAAATCGTACATACCGTTCTCGAGTTATAGTGAAATATACGCGACCTGATGGGAAAAAACTGAAAGCAGATTCGAGTTTAGCATGCGGAATTCCATCTAGTCCACGGATGGACTTTCAGATGTCAAATATGTTATTATTATAGGTATTTCTAAGTACATTCAAAGGCCTTTGCTGCTGCTCTAAATTTATAAGTTATATATAAATTTTTTCATTTTATGAAATAAAAACTAGTTCTAAATAAAACAGGGACTAAACCCATATTTTTAATATAATTGTCACATTAATAAAAATTTGAATTCATATTTTAACATATTAATACAAATATTAAGTCATAATTTTCAAAGCACTAGTATGATAATTAATTGTATTAAATTATGTGTATGATAATTGAAAAAAAAAAAAAATTATCACACATGAATGCAGCTACTTAACCTGAAAAATTAATTGGCCTTAAAACTATCAAATTCATTTCTAACATTATATATTTAATTAACAACACTTTTAATAACAGCCTTATTTAAAGCTTTTGTTTAATTTATACTTAATTAATTAGTCATTTGTGATATTTAAACAATTAATCACAAACTAGAAATAAAACACATTATTTCCCATTCATTCAAGTGTAGCTAATGTTTATGTTTAATATTTTCAAAATTCAATTTTAATAAAATAAATTTATTAATTATTAAAATGGCTTAAAGTCATAATTAATTAAATCTTTCAAAAGAACAAAATAGTATAATGATACAGAAAATATATAAAATATTACTATTAAATGGTGAAAAAAAAAAATCGAAATAAAACACATGACGCTAATGCCCTTATAATAGAAAAAATGTGTTGAAAATTATTTACAATTAAACAATTTTATTTTTTTCGTTTTATTTCTTTTGTGTTATTTTTTTAAGAAAATGATAAGATACAATAGTAAAATAACAAAAAATAAATATTACATTCCAATAGTGTGTTTATATGACAAATGATAAGAATTAAATGAAATACCAGCGCCAGCCAGCCAACAACAACAATACATAACATTATTAAATAGTAACAAAATAATAAAGAAAAATTACAAAAAAAAAAAAAATAAATTTAAACTCCAATAAACAATTTATTAATGAAATTCCTAAATAAATTTTTTATTAAGAATTTTTTTAAGTTCAATTTCAATTTTTTACACAACGTGTGTTCAATGACAAATTTTTTATTTCGGCTGTTTTAAATTATGTATAAAGTTTCACACACAGAGGTGTAAAACTATGTAAATTATACTTATGTAAAAATATAAAATGATGACAGAGACAGAGAGAGAGAGAAATGAAGAATCGAAAAAACTTAGATACAACATATGTATGTAAATATGTAGTACCGTAATTAAAAACACTATCTCGCTGATCGTATTTTTCTCGTCGTCCCAATTTATTTTTCTCGTCGTCCCAATATTTCAGGATGGAAAACTTCGCATTTATTAAATTGCTCTGCATCTTATATTGAAAAAGTTATATATTACGTTTATACGCACCATTTACTCGCAATTAAAAATATTGCGATATGAACATTTTGCTGTATAAACAGTGAGTTACATGGTACAACAATTTAACAAGGTATATGAATAAAGGCAACAAATACAAAAATGCAATAATAGCAGCCATTTTTTTTCCGCCATAAATGAGACCGAAACGTCAAAAAAAAATTTACCTTTGTTTGTAAACATACCTTGCAAATTTGACATTTCAGTCTTACACCAAAAAAAGAAGCAACAGATAATCAGCTGAGCTTACAATGACACCTTGTTACTCGTTGCATCATGGTGAGTTAGTACTATATTTGCAAGTTAGTAACTTACGAAAAATAATCCTGATTAGTGAAGCTAATTGCAAATAAAACGTATAGCATTGCCACTTCCTTTTACGTTCATAGAATTTTCGATGATAATAGTTTCAATTTTCTCATCTGGCACGACAAATAAGGAAAAATATTTCTCTGTGCGATTTGCGTATAAACAGTGAATTATTTATTTGCAATTTATTTTTATTTGCAATAATCGCGCGTATAAACGTAATAATAGATAACTGGCCTGTAGATCCCAAAAGTAATAAAATGTTCCCATTAATAAAGCATAAAAAAATGTGGAGACAAAAGAAAGGACGAACAAAAGTTTAATAAATTGTAAGCACTAATTTTTTCGTGTGTAGTCAGAAGGGTGTCAACTATTACAAACCATTTGAAAATAACATTGAATATGAATATGCGTCCATATAGCTGTCCATTAGAATGTCCCAAAAAAACGTTTTTTTTTGGGATTTCGATGTAGGAACTCCTTTAACGATGTGTATTGATGTGATGAATACGGAAATAATATAAAAAAAATATAAATTCATCTTCAGTTCCCTACCAGCGATTTAAAATATCAAGTCTTGTACATTTTGGCCAAAAAAAAGTTTCGATATTTTTTTTTATATTACGATATATTATTTTATTATTATATTTCTTCAGGAAAAAAATTTGAAGAAAGATTTTGAATTTTTCGTGCAAAAACGAAGTCGCTAGCTAGTATAGGAGCCTAGAAGAGCCGACAACAAATACGATTATTTAAGAGTATCTTTTTGCCGATATCTCAGTTATTTATCAACCGATTTTGCTGATTTTTATTAGCGATTTTCTAAGGAATATTTCCTAAAATTTCATGTATAAAACATATATATCCGATAACTGGGGCTTTATAAAAACTGATTTCAACAGACAGACGGACATCTTTATATCGACACCCCTATCAATAAGGATCCAGAATATATATACTTTTTGGGGTCTTAGATGAATATTGTAAAAATTACAAACGTAATGACAAACTTATATATAACCTTTACACCTGTGGTGAAGAGTATAAAAATAATGAAACTTTATTCGCATGATGTACTAAATCAAAGATTTATGGACCAAAATTTTTCATAACAGGCTTAAAACTACGAGTTTTTTTTATATATATTTCGAGACAAAATCTAAAACTTTGTTTTTAATAAATGTTCAAGACCACTGACTTTCAATCGGTGCACAATGTAACATTTGGCAGTTTTAGAACGACAAAAATCCAATTTTGAAGATATTGGTTTGAAATTGTATATTCTGTTAGTAGATAAGACCGCAAACATTCTCACTAAAAATGGGCGGGTGGAATCACTGCGACTCCTATACTAAAAAAATTACTTTATTTGTATGAATTTCGGTTATATTTTTGTAAAATTTATTGAAATTAAGGATATATTAAAAGTAGACGTGGAAAGATTTAATCACATCAATCTTAGTGTAACATTTTTATAACAAATTTTCTGCCATTGCTTTGAAATGTTTAAACAATTCTTAATAAATTGCCGATATGAGGTACCGCACATTTTGTTGTAATATTTTAAAAGATCACAAAAAGTCGCAGCCAATATACTCAAATATAATTTTATACATAGATGTTCTTTTATAAAACAATTGTATTTTTAAATTGGAACTCGTTGGAACTTTTTAGTTCCAGTCCATTAAAAATAGAATTTCCCAAAAATATTCTTTTTAATATTATGATTTTTTTTTAATAAAAAACAATATTTTTAGTGTTTATTTTTTAACGTAGCAAATTATATAATATAATAAAATTTGTATACATTTATTATTACATACCAAAAAAATCGTATCAATCAGGGCTGTCATAGAATCCAAGTCGGATTTGTTTTTTATCGGAATTACAAACCAATATTGATTTCATTTCGTGTCATGAAACCGTATTGGTTTTGGTATTTTCGAATGTAAACAAAAACCGATGTTCGAATCAGCTGTTTCATACATTTGTTCGTTTGTTTACAATTTGTATATCAAATTTTTTTTTTTTTTTTAAAATTTGTAAGCAATAGTGTTTTTGTTGAATTATTATTAAAAATTATTGAGTTTATATTAAAATATTATTTAAAAAATAAGTTACAATAAAATAAATAAAATTTCATTTGCAGTTGTAGTATTTTTTGTTAGAAGAGGAATGCTCAAAGAAGGAGGCGAGAAGAATTTCAAGAGATTGTGGCAATATGGTTGTTAAGCTGCCGGAGATTGTAATTACATTTTTTATTCTGTGCATTTTTATATAAAGCTTCTTTGAAAATTCACAGTCCATTATCGGTTAAATAAAAACGATTTCCGTATGAATCTTGGCGTTTCTAGCTTAATAAAATTCCGACAATGTTGTAACTAGTAGCTTTGCATTTGTTATCTAAACGAGCGAATAAGAAATCAGTTAGAAACGACTCTACAGTCCAGTTATTCAGCCAATTGGATTCTAGAGTATGCTTTTTAAGCAGTGAAACACATTTCAATGATATACATATTTTGCAATAAACCTTATAATTGTGGAGTTTTTATTTTTATTTTTAAGTGTTTTCTTACAGTAAATAAAAAATATTATTTTCCTTTTATAAAATATCTATGAATTTACTTACATTTTGCCAAAATATTCAAAAAAACAAAAGCTTGTTAATGAAATCCGACAGTTGTTAGCTGCTTGGTTTGTTTCCAATAGAAAAACCGATGAAATTGGATTCTGTGACACCTAAAACCGACACTAATTTAGATTCGAACATAAAACCGATAATATTGGAATTCATGACACCAAAGTAATTTTTCTGTCGTTTTTAAATCCAATTCCGACAACAATTGGATTCTATGACAGCCCTGAATATCTACAGTATTTACTGAGATATATGAAGTTAAAGTTAACATACTTCTTTACAAAAGTTTTAAATGAAATTCAAATATTTTTAAAAGTTGCAACTTTGAAAATCCATAATTTGCGCTATAGAAACTTTCCAATATATTAAGTATTTTTTCCATAATATATGATATGTTTGCTAATAAAAGCGAAAAGAATTACTTCAATTAATATTTGCTTCAATTAATTATTGCTGGATTGAGTCGCACATTATCCCGCTACACCAGATAATTCTCATCGCTAAGAACCATACAACGAAATCGATGGTTAGTGTAGCCTAGCAGTTGCCATGGGTGCTTCTTTTCAGTCAAACTTATTTCCAATAAACGCAAATTTTGAGTGATATATTACTTTGAAAAAAGTTTTAACATCATAGAGACAATTTTTAGAGTGTTAAAAAGATAATAGGAGACAAATTTAATTTTGTATAAAAAATCCACTTTGATCTAGTAAAAAATTGTTTATGAAAAGCCCAAGCTTACTACAAAAATCATTAAAAGTAGAATTTCAATCGTAATCGTTAATAAAATTAGTTAGAAAAAATAAATATATTTAATTATACCATGGATCCAAAAGACTAAAGATTGATCTGTAAAAATGACTAAATAGTTTTGACTGAAACAGTATATATATGGCAAAAATATTACTGCTGTTGTCTACAAACATCCCACTAAAAATAGAACTTCAAAGGTAATGATTTTAGCATAATGTTGTCATTGAAAGGAAGCATTTAGTGCTGAAAAGAAGCTACAGAAGTAATGATTTTAAACAATTATTTAAAATCATTATAAATAATTATTAATAACTTCCATGAAGTACAAAATATGCACATAGAATTAATTTTGGAAATTAAAACTTGTTGCCAGAAATTACCTGAAACCATGACTTGAGATAAGGAGCACTAACATAAAAAATTAAAAAAAAAAAAAAATATTTCTAAATATTCATGGTCTTAAATTGTTAAAGAAAGATCATAAAATCATCAATGAAAAAGCTAACCAAAGAAATAAATAGATAAACAGTAACTTAATTTGAAAAAAATGCTTGTATTTAACAAATTTTTATGGTTTTATGAAAACTAAATAAATAACTCATGAATATATAAAAACTAAATAAATGATCGACCCACCCTTTATCCCAGTTTTTTTTTAATAAATAACATTTAACACCCAAATAGAAAAAAATTATACTAACAACATAACAACCGTTATAATCAAATTAAAAATTTCCAAAAAATTAAAATTAATAGGCCATTCATAAAAATTACATAGTAATAATGAACGAATTCATACCCTCAAGTTCTGTAATATGATCCGCAGAGTCATGTAAAAAACCAACAACTATAAAAACTCATAAAAAGCTAAAAAAAAAAAATATAATAGAAAAAAAAAACAAACGAAAATAGTTTGGTATGCGTAAAGAGATTACAGAAATTCAAAAAAAATTTACAACAACATTAATAATAATAGAAAACCAAAACAAAATTCCAATATGCTTACGAAAAAATCAAATAAAAAATTACAAAAAATAAATAATAAAAAAAAAAATATTTTATATTAAAAAAAAAAAAAACTTATGCCAAGAATGTTTTTTGAACTAATTCATAAAAAAGCTTACACATACACTCTTAATTTTAAAGGTAGATTAATATGTATGAGTGTGTATACGTGAGTATGAGAGTAAGTTAAGGCACAGTGTTTTGTGATCATAAAAAAAAAATTGTTATAAAATTGAACGATCAATACAAGTACTCTTGACAACTTTGTAACATAATTTAAATATGTAATAGATTTTATATTGAAATGTAAAAATAACATTTTAATTATAATTTTTTCCGTTCTTTGCAGCAAAAATATATTTTTTTTTAGCTTTTTACTTTTTACGTTTTATTTGTATATTAAATCTGTCTTATTTTAGACCTCACATTATATATTAAAATCTGAAAAACTAAATATTAAACACTATTCAATCTCTATCATTGGTTATTCCATGGTCCTATAATTAATGGGGTGAAAAGTCGGCTTTGCGAAGCCTTTTAGCTGACTGAACTTCAGCAAGAAATCTTACGAGTGGGTTGGGGTGAGTCTCTAGTTTAAGAATGTATTTTTCACTGAGCTTCCTAAACTCGTCTCTTACAAATGGTACTTCTAAGTCCCTATGAATATTCTCATTTCTTATGTACCATGGTGCACCCGTCATGGTCCTAAGAATCTTTAATTGGGCTCTCTGTATAATATCAATACTCGTATTACTGGCAGTTCCCATTAATTGGATGCCGTATGTCCAAATTGGCTTTAAAATGGTTTTATACACGATGACTTTATTGTCAAGGCTTAGTTTTGAATGACTGTAAATTAACCAGTGCTTTTAACTTCATATAAAGTCGCTTGGCTTCTAACCATGTCTCCATACGTCGGAGGTAAATATCTAGTTGGCTAAATGCTATTTGTGGGTTTTCATGAGAACTGAGTATTGCAGTATCAGCAGCAAATGTTGAAATAGTCAGTTCAACACATTTAGACAAATCAGAGGTTTAAATTAGATATAGGATAGGTCTAAGGACACTTCGCTGTGGAACACCGGATTTTATTTCAAATTCTTTTGTCACAAAGTCATTATACTTTACTCTAAATAATGTGGGTACATGGTGGTAGTAAACATTTAATTTTATACATTAGGGCCTTGTGCCAAACTTTGTCGAATGCTTGTGCGACATCTAAGAAAATAGTAAACAATACTTCTTTAATTCGAAACATTTCCTTATATCTCCAGTTTTTAACGAAAACCAATCTGGTTAACTGGTTCAAGAATGTTAGAATTTTCTTTTAATCAAATTTCATTTTGTACACGCAAAGAAAAAACATGATTCCTAAATGCTCGTGGAAATCAGGTGATGTTCCTAAATAGTTTATATGGCTAACACAATCAAATTATTGTGTTTTTGACTAAACTGAATCAATTATTTTTTGTTCTGATCATTTTAACATATGGTACTTTGTAATAATATAAAGTCGGTGTACTAAAAGAATAATATGTTTCATAGTAACATATTATTTCAATGAAATATTTGTATGTAATATTTTAATGCGAGGGGTAACAATAACATGCTCGTCTTTATTGTTATCTCTCTTTCGAAATAATTTACTCAGTCAATAATGAAATCTTAAATGTGACGGACGTAAAGTGAAGAAAAACGTTTAAAAAGGTTCACAAAATTTTTACTAAAAAACTTTATTATTATTTTTTAATAACGAGATTCACGGAGTGCTGACGGAGCAAATCATCAATGTCCAAATTTAAAATTTGAAATATTTTTCGGTAAGCACAATAAATATAAATAATTCAGTGCGGTCAAATATAAAAATAAAAATAAAAAAATGTATTTTTAAAAAATGTTCTTTTAGGTGTGTATGTGAAGATGAATTTTCTTGAACGACATCGTCCAGTGAAGGCTGTGGTATTTGTTTTTAAATTATTTTCTATTCGCAACATTTAAATTAAAAAAATAATAATAAATAAAAATACATTTTAACCGTATGCATAGTATTATGATTGGGGGTATTATAATATTTAATATAGGGATCATGTTATATTTATGCAGTATGGTTGTGAGGACTATCATATATAAATGTTATGATTGTGAGGTTCATATTATATTAATATTGGATAGGACAATATTATGTTCACAAAAGGGTATAATAACTGATATGATTGAGAGAATCATAAACCTAAACATTAATGATAGTTACCGATTATGATTTGACCAACCATGTTTTTTCTTTGCGTGTAATTAATATCACACCTTAATTGACTTGATGTTTGGATTTAACAAATTCTGGATATTAAAAAAATTTAAGTGTTAATTTATTTTCATATTTTATTTATTGAATCTTCAGTGAATTTAGGTTAACTAACTGTAAGTGTTACTTTCGTCCTTTTTTAATTCATATATTTAATTATTTTTCTTAATCGGATATCTTTAAAAATTACTGGATATTTGATAAAAAAAAAATAGGACAGTAAATATAATAACAAGATAAAAAAAAAGCATTCGTCCTCCTTCAAAAAAGTATGTGGACTAGATGGAATTTGATATGCTTAGCACGAATCTGCCTTCAGTTTTTATGGGCGTGTTCAATATTTCGCCTTAAGCCTAATACTCGAGTATATTTCACTCTAACTAGATAACGGTGTGCACGATTTATTAGTGATACACCAAAATATGCGGAATAAAATTGGATTTAAGTCATTCTAATATAAATAATTTCGAAGATATTCGAAATCGTATCTTTAAAATTTATGCACAAATCTTGATTTCATTAACAGTTAAGTGAAAATTCCCACGTATAGCTACAAGTAGGTGGATTAGATGGAATTCTACGTGCTAAACAAGAATCAGCTTTCACTTTTTATCTATCACGTATTGATTTTCTTCTATTATCATGACTACTATGACCACTTCTTTAATCAGCCAGACTTGTATAACACGAGAACGGTTTGTCCAATTTAGATAAATTAAACTCCAATTGATAGCGATTCAAATTATCTTTGAGTTGTTTTCACATAATTTTTTTTAGTTAATATTTCCGTAGTTATTCGGAAATTAATAGTGAACAAATTTATGAAAAATCGGAAAAATTTTGATCCTTAACTTAATTATTGAGCGAATAAAAAATAATATTTTCGTGTATCATTTATCAAAATCGTACAAACTGTTCTTGAGTTATAGTCTTAATTCGAAAAACTATTCTTGAGTTTTACTACTGTGACTGCTGAATAAGGTGATGGTATTACTTATGCTCATAAAAAAAAATCAGTTCCTGATAGAAAGAAACTGAAAGCAGATTCTTGTTTAGCTTGTCAAATTCCATATAGTCCAGCTATTTTTTTTTTATTTTATTTATTTATTTTTTTTTTTTAAGAAGAAAAGATGAATTTTTTTTGCCCACTGTATTTCTACTTAATTTATGGATGTTTTCACTAACTGTGAAAAAAATATTTGTGCATAAATTTTGATGATACATGCCTTATTATATTCGCAGCATTACCAGCTTTAAGATAAAGATGATAAACTGAAACATTTTTGATGTTTTCATTTATCGAAAGAAATTTTAAAAACAAAATAATCTTAAATTTAGCATGAACATTTTTTTATTTTTTTGGACACTAATTTCGAAATAACTCCAAAACTATTGAGCACATAAAAAAAAAGTTAGGGTGGCTTGAAGATATTTTCAATCCACATCTTTAGGTGTGTCACTTTTGTCAATCGTACACACTGTTCTTGTGTAATTGTTATGGTGAAATATACTTGAGTAATGACTGTATTATGGGCGAAATATTATAATCCAGGCCTGATGAAAAAAAAACTAAAAGCACATCAAAATCCATCAAGTCCAACTATTCGTCTTTGGGGGAGGATTTTTTGCCGACCAGTGCTATTGAAAGCCTGTAAAATCCTATTAAGATTTCTTATATCTAAATTAAGTTGTGACATTTCTTCCTGAATTACAGGTCGGATCGAATTAAAATTTATGGAACAGTTGTAGAGGAATACCTAAGCTTTCGAATAAAATAAACTTGTAGTCACACTGTGATAATAGGAGATAAGCTACAGGGTGTCAAAGTTGACTATTACAAGTATGTAAATAAAACTTAACTTCTACAAATCAGGTCCGATTTCAAAGATTTTTATATAAAGAGCTTGGTAATGTAAAGAAAAACTACTCACTTGAGTTATCTCTTACAGTTAATAAGATATTTACGCTTGAATTTTGAATTTTTTGCCTCGACTTTATTTCGATTTTTGGGAATATGTCTTGAGGTATATGAGGAGAATAATTTTATTTTCAATTAAAAAGCAGAGCTTTAAAGAAATTTAAAAAGATTTAGTGCAAAAAAAATTTATTCGCAAACAGAAAATCACCAATAAATTTTGACAAGTCTAGAAGTTTTAATTCCGTTAAGCCGGTTCAAAATTTACCTAGGACATAAATTTCTTCTAGGTATAAGAAAATAATTGGAAGAACCATTATTTCTTTGGAAGACTATTCTAGAGTTCCTTGATGCTGAGATATTGATCGGGCAATTTGAAATAGGACTAACCCACACCGTTATATTAAAGAGACTGTTATGCTTAATTGTGTAGGGTGTATTAAATGTTTCCATTTAATACCCCTACGAAACTGTGCTACTAAATTTAACATTTAAATTCTTCTTCTGAAAAAGGAATTTTTTTCGCTTGAGACGATGTTAATGGATATTATTCTTGTATAGGTTTACAATTCAATATGCTCGCAATGATATGGCATCAAAAGTTTTATTGTTTTGCATAAAATTTTGTAGAAAGCTCAAAAAAATTTCAAATAAATATACTTGACCCTACTTTTTTGTCCGTAACTGTATACATATTTTTTTTGCAGCTAAAATACATTTATTTTCACTTTTTTGGAAGTAATTAGTAATGACTTCCAAAAAAGCGCAAAATATTTACTAAGTTCTACTTTTAAAGTGAAGAAAATGTTATTTTTTGGAAGCACCAGACCGTTTTTTTTGTTAGGTGTTTTTGTCAACAACACAAAGCACTGTGCAACGAAACTTATGCAAATGTTTGTTGCTGTATTTGAGTTAAATACATTCACATAAAAAATACTAAGTATGAGTGAGTGTATGTTTATTACAAAACAATAAAAATTTAATTTATGAGAGTCACTCTTTTTTTCGTTTTCAACGACAAAAACAACAGTAACATCAACAACAATAATATAACAGCAAACAAACATAAAAATGTAGTGGTAAATAACAAAAACAATCAAACACAAACAAACACACACATACACTAAAATTTAAAAAAAAGTTTATTACACACACACATACTCTCTTAAACTAATGCAACAACAAAAAATAACTGTGGAATGTCGTTTTGTAACTTCTAGAATGAAATTGTTGTTTTTGTTTTTTAGCTTTCAAGTTTTATTTTGTATTGTTGTTGTTTTTGTTTTTGCTTCTTCGTTATATTCGTTTTCTTGTTCTTCTTCGAGGCTACGTATTTCTTTGTTGTCTGTCTAGTAGTTTACATCGTAATCGAGTCAACAATAACGTCGTCATCGTTTTTACAGCAAAAATATCGGAAAAGAAAACAACAAAAACAGAACTTTTGTAAAGCAGACAAAAACAAAACGATTATATTTACAACGCCATCATACTCAAAGTGTAAATATACAGTGGGTGCAATTAATAAGTAAACAAACTCAACAATTCAGTTTTGCTTTACATAACGGTACATAATTTACTTTGTCTAATTTTACTTTCTATCTTGAGAAAAATGCAAAAAGTTCACACACAGCAACTTTTTTTTTTTTTATTTTTTAGCATTTCTATGACAACCACTGTACACAATATGTGTGAGTTCGTGTACATTACAAAATGTTTATACTCTTTTTTTGTTTGATAGAAATTCCTTCATACTACACTCAAAGAAATCATTGAGCCTAGTTGTAATACTTGTAGAGGGCAAATTGCACAATGGGTCGAATTGAGAATATAAATGGTTATAAAAAAATATTTAAATAAAATTTTAAATATTATTGAAAAAAACTTACAAATAGTGAGACTTAAGTTTTACAAAATTCTATTAATTTTAAAATTTCATATGTCATCATTATTAAATTACATTGTAATTAGAAACTTTAGTTTCAAAAGTTTCATGTCAATTGTTTCGCAACGTTCTTTCATTTTAACGGTTTCTAGGTTTAAATTAAAACCTATTATTTTATAAATAGATTAAAGCCAAATTAAGATATCTCTATGAATTAATCTTAATTTTTCTCGGATTTTCCGATTATTACACAGAGATGTTATTAATAAAATTCTCCAGATTTTGTTTTAATGATTTCAAAAAACAAAATTCCTTAATTTCACTGATAATGATAGTGAGTTCCTGAAAACTTTTATGTTTTAAATCTATACTTTCTGCACTATGTAAGTAGATTATACTTCTGACGTTTCAAGTGTTTTTTTTTTTTTTTTTTTTTTTTTTTTGTAGTTTTTGAGGTGAATTTAATTTATATCAGCTTCTGGATTTTTAAATCTTGTCAGTCTGCAATTACACTAAAATCCACCCAGATTAGTTTTATCACATGAAATATTAAATTACTTTGAACTTCGTAGGAATGAAGCTTTCCAAATAAATTACCCCTTTCCATGTACAGTCGAACACGGTTATAAGAACTATGGCTATAGCGAACGAACTAGTGTTCGTTATAACTGTATTCGACTGTATTTTGTTTCCAAATATTTTTTATACCCTACACCACCATAGGTGGTTGTACAAAGTACAGGTTGCAGTTTTGAAGATAATTGAATGAAATTTGGCAGGTGGGACTTTTATGATACAAGGACGAAGCCTATTGAAATTGGTTATTATCGGTCCATTATTTCACCTACCCTCCATACAAATGCCCCCCCGGAATTGAGTTTCAACACTCAAAAATGCCTTAAAAATATGAATATTTTAATGAAATTCGGTGCAAAGAAGTTTTGTACAAGTATCAACCTTTATATTAAATTTTATGAAGATCGGTTCAAAATTAACCGTAGCTCCCATATAAAACCCTGTTCCGAAAATCACTTTAACGTGCATTAATAGCATACTAATGTTAGTATCAAGTTAATATCCGACACAAATTAGTTGCCATTTTTATTATTGCCAAAATTTATGAGAATCAGTCCATAGCTCCCATATAAACCCACATCCGGAAATCGCCCAATAATGCATAAAATCATAAAGATGTTATTATTAACGCATTATTCTGTACTAGATTGCTCTGTTTTAGTTTTAGTAAAAGTGTTGGTCTCCAGGTCTAATATAAATCCACTTCCCGAATTTTTATGCTCATACGCAATGGTGTAGGGTATCATATAGTCGGTCAAGACCTTCTTCTCTCGTTTTTTTTTTTTGGAATTTTACGGATATAACGAACTACGTTTATAACGAACTAAACTTGTCGGCCCCTTCGAATTCGTTATAAACATGTTCGATTGTATAAAGAAAAAAGAGTTAAGTCTAGCTTTTAATCTAGCAGAGGCAGTGTTGTTATATTAGGGTATTCATCCTCAAATTGGGGATATATTTTTGGAAATGGGGATGAACAATTTGGTTTGGAGATAGGGGGATTTGTCGGGGCTATTTTTAAAGGCTTGGCGTTTTTTGAGGATTTTTGTGGATTTTTATTTTAAAAAATTTTACTTTTTAACTTAAAAACAATAGAAAATAACATAATTTCCCGTTGGATATGAAGTTTTTGTTAAGATAAAACTATATTTATTTCAACAACAGTGCACTGAAGACAATAACAAGTAACTGTAATACTAATTGCTACTATAAAGTCCAAAAAATGATCTCCCAAACAAAATGATTATTATGGATTGAAGGGTGATCGATTATTCGACTTTTTTGAGAAACCGGTTTTCGAATAGTTCGAATAGTTGGTATTTTAAAAAAACCGGTTGCACTTTTTGAAATTCAGAAAAAACCGGTTAACCGGTTTTTTGCAGAAGTTAATATTTATATCAAAAGACTACATTTCTTTAAAAAAATCAATTCTTATAATTAAGTTAAAATTTATTAAATACAAGCGTAAAAGCCTGACAATGTCAGGAAAAATAATATAATAATGAAAATATGCACAAACAAATCCGAAAATTAAAAGAAAAAAATATGAACAACATTTAGACACCTTCCTCTCCCTAATCGAAGTCAATTATTTGAAGCCGTTCAAATTTATTGGAATAATATTGATTAAAGTTTTAAATTCGTAAACCTTTCAAAATAAAAACATCGTCGTAAATGGCTAATATACAGAATAAGTTTCTTATAGGATTTGGAGAGCAAACAATAAGTATAGCAACTTAAAAGTTCTTAATACCAAAACAGACATTTTGGTCCCTGATAGAAACATCTGGCACTATTAGAATTTGTTGAACGAATAGTTTTATAAGTATGCCGATTTTTAGTTTCTTACGTCGTCTGGGAGCTTCAGAAAGCTCTGGAAAGGAAACATTGCTTAGGAAAGATATATTTAAATCCATATATATAGATCCACGTATTTTCGCTCCCTGGTATAGATTTCAAAATCTGGTTCCGTTAGGATTTGTAGGACGAATAGGGTTATAATTAAGCTTTAGAAAGCTCTGGAAAGAAAAAAAATTCTTAGAAAAAGACATATAAATACTCTTATATCCGCTCCCTGATAAAAATTTCAAAATATATGGCTCCATTAGGATTTGTTGGACAAAAAGTTGTATAATTAAGCCAAATTTTAATTTTCTACGTCGTTTGGTAACTTCAGAAAGCTCTGGAAAGACAAAAAATCCTAAGCAAATTATATATCTAGATGACTAGAAGATAATTATATTTCAAAATTGTAGAAAAAATCATCTAAAATTTAGTTAGCATAAATAGAAACCATGGCTTAATATGGAAGCCTGTCTCAATTAAAACGATTCTGCAGGTGAAACTTTTTTAACACAACACCTTTAAAAAATAAAGGAAATATTGGATCAAAAAAATTAAATTGGGTCATACAGGATAATTATTAATTATTTATTTGTTTAATATTTCAGAATAAATTCCAATTTAGACTTAAACTATATTTTAAAAACATAAGAAATCAGTCTTTATGAATATTTAAAAAATTATTCCTAAATTTCGATTCAAATATCACTATTTAGTACATGTTTTCTGAAATAAAATGCTATTTTTAAACCCGTTTTTTTGTGTTTAAAAAAACCGGTCTATTCGACATTCGAAAAATGAACATTTTGAAAAAACCGACAGCACATTTACTGAAAAAATCGGTTTTAGAACCGGTTGGAAAACCGCGTCGGATGGCTTTGAAGGTAATTTTTGAGTAATGGATGTTCCATTATTGTTATTGTAATAGCAAAGAAGAGTTTAAATCAAAGTTGGCAACCGATTCAAAAAGGGAACGGTAATGGTATTTTGGGTATTTTATATATTTTTGAAATACATTAAAAGCTCCCTTAGCGGACAGCTCCGGTAGGCGGACAATTTTTTAGGTCCCATGGCTTTGTTGGCATTTTTAGAAGAAATAAATCTCCACTAGGCGGAAGCGGACACCTGTTTTTAAAGAAAACATCTCTCGTAGCCGGACAAAAATCATAAACTGTAAAAGAAATGTACCGAATGTTGTGTAATGAGATGCATCTAATATTAATTTTTGTCCTTGTTTGCATTTATTTTTTCATCTTTACTTACATTTTTTGGAGTTAAATAGTTTACTATTCGTTTTTTGCTTAACTTTTTGCTGGTTTTAAGCCAAATCTAGTTGTTTAATTTAACTTTGACTTTTACACTTGATTAAAAATTATTCATACTAGAACAGATAAAATGAAAACATGATCGTTAAAAACTGATTTGTCACCAGTCATTAAAAAAAAAGCAGTTGGGTGCTGCTAAGGATCGAGCTCTTGTCGTTTTTAAATGGAGTAAAATGCCAACATATCTTGTTGTCGAACTTGTCCTCAATATGCTTTTTATTTTAAAAATTCCTGGAGAAATTGTTAGTAAAATTTTTGTTGAAAAAAATCTGACCCTTAGCCAGTTAAGAGATGATTTTTTTCGCGTACGAAAAATTACTAAATTTTACGACTATTTCATTTATGAAGTTATTGTTACGATCTTTTGACTTTTGTCAATATTGATGTCATTTTTGAATTTTTTATAGATGTAGTTTGTGTCAGTACATTATAATCCAGTAAATAAAACCAACTTTTTATTTTGCAGTGGTTTTAGTTGGTGATATACATATGTATATGTATAAATAAGAATATGTAAGGAATTTATGTCTAATTGCGTTCAAGATAGGGCATTATTAGAGAACTTAATATTCAATATATTCTTCAGAAAACTCAACTCAATTTTAAATACAAAATCATCTTAATAAGGCCAGTATACTGAATTATTATCGCTGGTAAGGAACTGTAGATCAATTTTTATATATTTTTTTAATTTTTTTTTTTTAACCCTGGAAGGGCTTCGATATTTTTAGCCTTCTGAGGGCTTTGTTAGTCGAAACGCCTAACACTAACTTTAATTAAAAATATTTGAAAATGTATCATTAAAATAAAAAATAAAACAACTGATTTTTATTAATTTAATTAAAATAACAACAATAATTCCTAAAAGATTTGAAAAGATCTCAATATTTGTAATATATTTGTAAGACAGTATAAACTCGATAATCCGGACGTCTATAATCCGGATTATTCGATAATCCGGACGGCCTTTCCCAACTCATTATATACTCTATAATCCGGATTGATTGCAACGAGATAATCCGGATTGAATATAAAAAGTAGATTTTCTATTTAAATTTTAAAATTATGATGTAAGAGTTTACAATTTAATGTCGTTATATTCAGTTAAGTATTTGTCCCAAATTTTGTTCAGTAATTGGTGTGCATAGAATTTAGTACTTTTTGGGATAAATGGCAATTTTTATAACCTACACCACCGTAGGTGGTTGGGGTATTTTGTGCTGATGTTTGTAACGCACAGAAAAAATTATGGAACCCCCACCTTAAAGAATACCGTTCGACTCAGAATCACATTCTGAGTCGATTTAACGATATCCGTCCGTCTGTCCATGTAAACCTTGTGAATAAAGTACAGGTCGCAATTTTAAAGAAATCTTGATGAAATTTGGCACGAACAGTTATTTTGACACAAGGAAGGAGTCTATTGAAATTTGTTATAACCGGTTCATTATTCCACCTGGCCCCCATACAAATGCCCGCCCTGAATAGGGGCTTAGTAGTCTTACATATAGCAATATTTTAATGAAATTCGGCACAAAGTCTTGCTCCCATATAAACCTCTCTTCCGGAAATTACATTAACGTTCTTAAATCCCATACGAATGATAGTATCAAGTTTATATTCGACACAAATGAGGTTTTTATAAGTAGAAACAACATTGCCAACATATGAGAATCGGTCCATAATTTACCATAGCTCCCAAATAAACTCACTTCCGGGAATCGCCCTAAAGGGCATAAAATCATATAAATGTTAGTGTCAATTGTATATTTTACGATATTTTACATTTAGTAAAAGTGTTGGTCTACAATTGGCCATAAGTCAAATTTTTAGGTCATACACAATGGTGTAGGGTATCATATGGACTATAGTTTCTCGTTTGAAATACTTCAAATGTTGGATGCTTTTAGACGAAAAATTTGGATTTGATATTTATAGCTTGTTTCTCTATGTCGAACTAATGCTTTCTTTTGCCTTCTATGTGAACGAAAACTGATTTGGTTTTCTATAACTCACTTCTATGCAAATAATGAGTCGAACGACAAGTCGAAAGAAAACGTAAGTATTTTCATATAAAATTGGGTTTCTGTATTTCGAACAGAGATTCGAAAGACTTAATTAAATGTTAGCTTAATTCCCTTAAATCTTAATTCTGAGTTAAGAAATATTAATTCTTCATTCCATAATACCATTCTCAAAAATATAATTCAATAGCTTAATTTAAAGGCTTTTGTTTGAATAGAATTAATTCCTTATTGAATTAACTCATAAAGAATTCATTCAATTTTTGTTAATTCAAATCTTCTCCAAATTGAATGAAAATATTTTTCATTCATTCAATTTGTAATATTTTGTTTTTTAATCTTTTACAAAATGAATTAAAGAATTAAGCCTTTCGAACCTTTGATTTTGAACAATAAGAACAAAAATGTCAAAATCAGTCACTTGGTATTTTGCTTTCGACTGGTTGAATTTTTTAATGAAAAATAGGAAAATACTCACCAGGACATTGCAAATGTTCCTCAATCATGATTATTATTAGTTTTGATAAATTTTGTATCGATAAATGACGATTTTGTATCTAAAAAACAATTTCTAGAGAAATTTTAAAAAAATTTTAGTTTTTTTTAATTTTTTAAATTATTTTATTTTTGCTTGTTTATTTACTTGGTTGTATCTATGTTTAAACAATTTAGTAGTATTTTTAATACTACTAAATTACTCTGAAAGAAAAATAAAACAAAAACAATACGAAAAAACGTAACTCCATGCGAACAAAAGCGTAGGAAATACAGAAACCCAAATTGATTCGAATTCGTTCGACTTGCTTTCGTTCGCTTAGATTTTCATTCGACATAGAGAAACAGGCTATTAAACTCATTCATTAAATATATAATAATATTTTAATACTTTTTTCTACAAAATGTGACCAAGAAAGAATCTCGATAGTCCGGATAATTCGATAATCCGGATAGGGGTCTGCAATCAATTATCCGGATTATCGAGTTTATACTGTATATCGTTAGTACTTTATAATATGGCTTTATTTAGTCTTCAGCATACCTCTTGAAACGACTAACGAAGCCATTCCATCGTTAATATTCAGCTCATAAATACGCAATGTTTGATAGTTCTTTCTACGAAATTGTTTTCTACGAGACACTAATGTCTACGTTTACCTATGATAGTGCCATCATCTCATAAGTCTTAGCAATGTCCGTCATTCTTCACCAGTCAGGGACTTAATTGCAGTTTTAACGCACATATACTATAATAATTTAGCCAGTTCATCACCATTTTAATAGCCATAATTTTGGCTTATAGAATGTTACATTCGTTCGTTCGGGAGCCTATTCGAACTTCAAAAACCTTCACCCAGAGAAATATCAATCACATACGTGTTGGAAGCAATACCATTCTGTGTCAATAGTGAATCTACACCGTATGTGTTTAACTTGAACACTGCGTGTTCAATTCTTATTGAAAATCGATACCTAATTGGCACCAAGTTGAAATCATTTCGGTATCAAATTGTAAAATTACATATGTTTTCTATTAAATTTGTTAACGAAAGGTATTAAAAAGCTGTTACCGTAAATTACCAATGTGACCACAACCGTTGTTGATTTTGAATCGAACTTTTTCCCTTAGTGTTCCTCAGTTTGAAACCGTTAGGGTTGATGCGTAAAGTTACGTTTTAATATGAAGCACTCTGATAATACAAAATGGAAATTCAGAGTCCAGGGAATACATTGGTGGATCCAATGTACTGGCATGACCAGTTGCTTATAGCATTCAGTCAAAAGATCCAAGGGGATGAAGTAGAATAACACTAGTATTGTCCTTGTTGACAAGGTATAAGTGACATCAATAATAGGAAGACCATTTTGCAAAGAAAAGCCAAATTTTAGATTTAAAAAAAAAAAAAAAATTGTGTAATTTTATAAAAAATCTTTTTCTTTGAATTTTTATTTGACCTTTTAAGAGTCAAAAGTTTCACAACATTTTTTGTTTTTCTGCAAAAATATTCAAGTGTCCCCGAATTTTCAATAAAAGTCAACAAATAATTTATAATTAATTACAGTGAACACCATTTAACTTAAATTATTTATGTTTCTCTGTTTTTATTATTTTAATTAACTAAAATAATAATTGCGAAACTAATCTGCATTTATATGAAAAAAAAAATAGCAACAAATTTTAAAAGAAAAACAAACTAAAAAAAAACAAAATTATGAAAACAAAACAAAAAAATAGTTAAACAAGACAATGACCCCTTTTCGTTTTGTTTTTTTTTTTTATTCTATTTTTACTGCTAACCTATTTTTATGAGTGTATGAGAAGCGGAGAAAAAACGTGTACTAACATATACATACAAATATAAGGTAAAAGTATCTGTGTGTGTGCGTATCTTTATAGAGGAGGCTTTCTCTTTTGATATTAAACAAATTAAACTCTCGCTTACTCCTTCTCTTTTATAATTACTCCCTATTTCATTCTAGCACTCTTTTTTTTTGGGGGTAAATTTTTTTTAAGAGAGCGAGAGAGTTGGCTAAACACAAACTGACAAACACACACACTTTAAGAGTGTTTGCTTACACATACTTAAAGAATTTATGATCATTAGGTTTGTTTTGTTGCTGCTAATAATGTTGTTGTTGTCGTGTTCTGTTTATTTTTCAAATGTTGTTGGTGTTGCTTTTGGGTTTTTAAGTGAGAGACAAAATAATTGCTTTTGTTTTGTTTTTTTGTGTTTACCGTTGTTGCTATTGCTGCTGTTGTTGTTGTTGGTGGTGGCTTTACTAGGCCCATTGAGTTTACTTATGGGTATCTGTGTGTGCATGTATGTTTTTAGGGTCTTGAAAAAGAAATCATTTTGTTAAGTTTAAAGACTCTCCGGGTAAAAAAAAAATATGTTTGTGTGTATAGTTGATACTTAGGCTGAACTGAAGAAAGATCACACGAAAAGAAAACTACAATTTTCATTCAGTAATTTTCTGTTGTAGCAAACGCATCGTAACGGCTAAACTACGCGCGTCTTCCAAGACAGTTTCTGAATTTCTTACATATATATTTTTTTTCTTCTTACAATTTTGAATAAAAATATTTAAAGATTTTGTTGATGAAATATAAAAAATAAAGAAAATTATAATGAATTTAAAAGCAAGTAATCTAAAAAATAAATAAATTATAATAAATGGAGAAAGAATTAAGGAATTTTGTGATAAAAACAAAATGTGAAAAAGAAATAATTTTGTTAAAAAAAAAAAAAAAAAACAAGTGAAGAAATAGAGGATTTTTTTTAAATTAAATAAAATTATATTAAATTAAAGGATATTTTCCAGTGTTTTTAAAAATTATCAAGAAAAATTCATTAATAACAAACTATCAAGAAAAATTTTAAAAAATATAATCTAAAAATGATGAAGAAAACTGTGTTTAATTAAAAAATAATAATAATAATAATCTTGTATAAAATATCTCAAGATCGTTAACAGACATAATATAAACAGTTTAAATTAAACGCCTAAGTTGTCGTCTTAGGAATGTGGTTCCGTTTCTCTAAAGCGGCTACACACAGCAACATCACAAAAATTCCAAACAACTTTTTAAAGGAGTTTTTAAAATAAAACGGAAAAAATACTGGTTTTACGCTTTTTCTTTAACTAACAAGACACCAACCAGCCAGCCAGCCAAAAACAATTGCGTCTTAAAGTCTCAAAAAACAAAAACTTAAAGCGCAACAAATGACGACAACAGCATTAAAAAAAAAAAACAACACAATTGACATAAAACAACAAGAAATAACTATAACTTTTTCTAATACTCAACAAATAAAACGGAAAATTGAAAACAGAAAAAATTCAACAGCAACAGCTTCCTCTCCTCCCTACGTCATTTCCAGAATGTTAACAATAGAAAACCACAATAAATCCCGGGGGGATGACAATGAAGAAGAAATGCGACTTGGTTTTTTTTTTTTTGTTTCTTCAATAGAAAAAGAATTTAATCTTGCAAACAACCAAACAACCATTGCAATAGTTTAAATGTATTGGTATAAAAGTAAGTATGTGAAAAGCAAAAACAAAATTAAAAAAAAAGTTTTTAATAATATAAAAACAATTTGCCACAAATTAAAAGTGTATAAGTGCAGCTGAACTTTAAAAATCTTGAAAAAAAAAAAACTATAAAGAAAAAGAAACTTGAACCTGTTTTATTTTTTAATAGAATTTTTAAAGAAAAATTTATAGAATTCCGGATATTAACGGCTTTTATTATTGATTTGAATTCAAAGTTTTAAAGCGTCGGTAAAAATTAGTTTTTAACTTTCCTTAAAAATATAACGAGGAGTAAATCTGGATTTAAAAAAAAATTTATATTTGAAAAGAAATAATTTTATTTTAAAAATTTAAAAAGAATTAAAAGAATTTTGATTTTGCCTTTTTTATTTTCTGAATTTAAATGATTTTGAGAAAAAATTAGAATAAAAATTTTATGTTTTAAATAATTTTGAAGGAATTTTTAGGATATAAAAGATTTTTTTTTGGACTATTAAGTTTATGTTAAATTCAAAATTAAAAAAGAAAATATTGTGTAAAGTAATTTCGATAATTCCTAAGTTTGAAAAAAATATTTTTATATAATTTTTAGGGTTTTACTTTACAACTGATGTTTAAAAAGAGTTTGAAATTTAAAAAAGAAGAAATAAATGTCTTTAAATATTACATCATCACATAAATTTTAACAACATTTACTTTGTTTGACAGTTTAAAATTATATATTCATTAGATTATTTTTTTAAATTACAAAAAATTTTGAAAACTTCCAACATTATGTTAACAACTAAATTTCAAAATTTTAAGTTTTGATATTAAAGTGTAAAATTTCATTAGAGGTCTTCTATTAAATATGGATATTTTTATAAAAAAAATTTTCGAAATTTCGAACTTCTAAAGTAAAAAAAAAAAAATATTAGATTTTTTTTTTTTTTTAATTACAGAGAATGTCTTTTTCGAACATAATTTTTACTTTAAAAGTTAGAAATTTTATAAATTTTGAAAATCAAAAATTTCCTTAGTTGTCTTCTTCAAATATAAAAACTTATTTTTTTTTTTTTTTGTTATGAGAAAACATTTTTCGAAATTTAAAACTTCTAAAGAAAAAATGGATATTCATTCGATTTTTATTCATTTGCAAAGAATGCTTATTCGAACATAATTTCAGTTTTTAATTCGAAATAAAAAATTTCCTCTTTTAAATATACACTTATTATTAAAAAAAAAAGATTTTTCGAAATTTCGAACTTCTAAAATAAAACCAAAAAATTGATTAAAATCTTTATAAAATAAAAAATTATATTTCATTGGCTTCAAATTTTTAAACAGAAATTCAAAATTATTATTATTGTTATTTTCAATAGTTTTGTTTTATTTACAATTTTGAAAATTTCGAACATAGTTTTTCGTTATAACAATTCATACTTTTGTTTTAACAAAAAACTATGTTCGAAATTTTCAAAATTTTTTTAGTTTTTCATTTAAAATGCAAAATTTTATTGGATATCTACTTTAAAATATGGAAACTACTTTTTTCCATAAATAACTTTAAAATTATTATAAAACAGAAGTTTGAAATTTCGAAATAAAAATTATGTTTTAAATAGTTTTTAATATAAAATTCAGAGAAATATTTTTATACAATTTTTCTTTTAAATATATAAAAAGTGCAATATTGATTAAATTTTTATTAACATTAAAAAATATTTGCATTTAGCTTTAATTTTTTTTTTATAGAAGTTCGAAACTTCGAAAAGTAAATTATGTGATTTAAAATCAAGTAAATTTTCTAAATTATTTAAAATTTTGAAATTATTTTTAAAATAAATTTACATAAATTTTCTTTTAAATATAGAAATTTTAATTTTTATTAAATAAAAAAAAGAAGAAATTCTGAAACTTTCGAAAATGATGTTTGAAAGACACAAAATTTAGCTTTCTAATTTAAGTTTGAAAACTTCTTTTATTAATAATAAATGTTAAATATGTTATTTGTATATAAAATTTCTTTAAAATGTTTTTTACTTTTAAGAACTTTAAAGAAAAAAGTTTCGAAATTTGCTAAACATTTTACTTTAGTATTGATCATATCAAATAGATATTAACAGTTTTAAATAAAATTTTAATTGAATTAATATAAATTAAAAAGATACATTATTGAATCTTTATTAAATAAAAGCTTTAAGCTCTTAAAAGCAACCAATGCTTTTTACTTTAGATTTTAAAAACAAATATTGATATTTTTGCTAAAATGATTGTAATACTTATTACGGAAATCTGAGAGGTGTAATCAGAAACTTTTTAAGTTGCTTACGAAAATCTAACGAATTTAATATGATCAAAAGAATTATAGTAGCATGAGGGATTTATTTAGATTTCGTGGTTTAAATAATTATATTTTATTTATATTCAAAAAGTTCCATTGAATTTTTTAAGAATAATTTTATACAATCGTTTATTCTACAATTAATTTATTGAATTTTCTCTTAAATCATAATAAAAGTTGTATTATTTTTCAAATTTAAGTTACGACTAATTGAAAACAATTTACAGACACCTGAAGGTCTTTGTTTTATTAATTGATTTGGAAATTTTATTTTTTATGAAGGAATATTAATTGGGTTTTTCAGAAATAAGCTAATGAAAATATAGAAATAAAATCCATTTTTGCTGAGTTATAAAATATTTATAATAAAAAGTAATATAAAAGACTTATTTTTTATAACGATCATTTATTTTCAAGCAACTAGTCTGAAAATAAATGATCTGTATAGAGATTTAAACTATTCGAAGTCATTAATGCTTTTTAAATAAGTTTTTATAAAGAAACAAACATTTTATAATACATATATTAAATGAAAAAATTCAAGAAAACATTATATGTTTCCACTCTTTAACATCTCTGTTTTAACATAGCTAGTTGCAATTTTGTATATCAATAGAGCTGCATTAATGGCTTAAACCCAGCAAACAATCAAGTTTAAACTCAAAATTTAAAATTTAATTTTAATGAAATTTTAAAATCTTTAAAGAAATCTATAATAATAAATGTTATATCGATTAAAAAATTAATAATTCTTTAAATATTTTACTTTATGTTTGCTGGGTAATTTAATTACAACTTAAATTTATGCATAAATATGTATTCTCAAAATCTACTTACTCTTCTCTCATTGTTAGAAGTAGCTTAAAGCTAAATGTCATACATACTACATAGTTGTGTTTGTAAGTTGTTCTTTTAAGTTACGGATGTAAATCTACATTTTTTCAAAATGACTCATACTTCGAGAAGCAACATTAACAATAACAACATTATCATTATTAAGAAAATGACTTTTGAACAACATCATTAATGATGATCACGATCATCAAGATCATCAATTGTACAACAATTGTATGATAATAATGGGGAGGGGAAATTGGATAAATATTTAAGATGATGATGAAGATGATGCATGGCACAGCCAGTAACATATTGTCTAATTGAATTAATCAACATGACAATAGACAGAGAAGAAGAAAATAATGAATGAAAGAATGAATGAGTGAGAAGAAAAAAAGAAAGTTACAAAGGAATTTCTATACAAAAACAAAATTCAATACAAAATGAACTTTTATAGTAAATTAGGAAATCTTCAATAGAAATTTTAAAATTCTTGAGTTATAGGGAATTTTTCAGAAAAATATTAAAAAAGATTTTAAAAATTTAAAGAAATTGTAACAATTTTTTATTATTAATTAAAATAAAAATTGAAAGGATTTAATTTAATTTACTTGTTTAATTAAATATTTGTTTTACTAAGGAATTTTAGACAGCAAATTACCCTACATGCCATATTTGAAATTCCTCTATTAATTTTTCTTATTTAATTTTAAATTTCATAATTTATTTCACATTTAAAATATTTCACCTCAACTTAAACATAAAAATATCATAAATTTATAATCTTTTATAATATTTTCCTAAATCGTGGGAATATTATTTTTTAAACCGTTTTTTATTGCTTCTAAATATTTGTGGTGGCCTTCCACAACCACATTTTTCTTTTACTCAATCAAGTTAGTTTAAACTTCTTATATATGAGAGCATTTATTTCCTTCCTACCCTCTCTCATTCTCAAGTGTTGTTGTGGTTTAAGCATTTTTAGTTTAGATAAGTGTATAAATAATTTTTTATATGACTGTAGTCAAAGAAGTTAAGTTGAATTGAAGTTATTTGATTTCAAACACGTTTTATTGCGGAGTTTAAGTTTTATACTCAAATATACACACAAATAGAAATAAGTTGAAAGAATGCAACAGGCTTGGAAAATTTGAAACTATTAAAAATTTGAGGTCAACATTATCAACATATATCAGAATTCGAATATATTTGTAAAATTTTTTGAATTTGTATACAATAAAAATTAGATTTTAAAAATATTTAAAAGTTTTTGATTTTTATTCGTTGTTCTATATAATCGAAGAACGAATTCGAATCCCTTTGTTCGAAATTTAAAAATTTAGTCTAAATTTAAAGTTTTAAAATTAAAAATAAGCAAAATTTTGGTCATATTTAATAATTTTCGAAGTTCGATTTTTTTTTAAAAAATTTGTAAAAATGTAAATTGTAATAATTTTCGAAATTTAAAATGATTTCTGTAGAAAATTTGGAATTTGAATATTCGAATATGTAAAAAAAATTATTAAAATAAGCATATTAAAAATTTGAATATAAAGAAAAATTATTAAAATCAGGTTATTGAATATTTTAAAATTAAATATAAAATTTTATTATTCGTACTTGACCAGATTTATAAATTTTTATCATTATTTTTTTTTTTTACGTTTAAATGTATTTTTCTTCCATATAATTAAAATCTTTAAAAACTATGATTATTGCTATGAATTAAGAAAAAAAAAAAAAAAACGTGATTTGATATATATTATTTTCGAAAGTTCGAATTCAAATTGTTCGAACTTGACCAAGTTTAATTTTCTATTTTAATATAAACATTTTTTAATAAATTAAAAATTTAATAAATTTTATTTAATAATTTTAAATCGCGTTCGAATTTTTAATAATTATTTAGTTTTTAAATTTAAAATTTATTTTAAAATTTCTTCGATATTTTGAAGATTATTTTAAATATTAAATCTGCTTTAAAAATTCGATGTTATAACTTTTTTTTTTGCATATTTTGAGAAAGTTAAATTGCAGAAATATTCATCTGTTATTACTATAAATATATATTTAGAATATAAAATCCGGTTTGAAAATTCTAAATTAAATTAAAAATCTAATAATTATAAAAAATTTAAAGTTACATTTTAACTTTGGAAAAATGAAAATATA
Source organism: Protophormia terraenovae (assembly GCA_951394005.1). Classification (NCBI taxonomy): domain Eukaryota; kingdom Metazoa; phylum Arthropoda; class Insecta; order Diptera; family Calliphoridae; genus Protophormia; species Protophormia terraenovae. Next base: position 99,634,439 of record OX596075.1, read on the forward strand.
ATTATTTTATATAAAAATTTGAAATCCTGTTCGAATTTTCGACAATTATTGAAAATTTTTAAATTTTAAAAATAAATATTTAAAAATTTCGAAGTTTTGAAAATAGCAGAAATAATCAATATTTTATTTTCGAGAAAAAAAAAATATATATATATATATATATATTAAAAGTAAGAAAATAAATATTTATTATTTATTTATTTATTTATATTCTTTAATTTTTGTTAAATTCTAACTCTCTAACATCTAAAATTCGAAATTACAACTTTTTTCTAATTAACTTACAAAATTTTTAATTAAGTTTATGTTCGAAATTAAAGTAAAATTTTCCGTTAAATATTCCTTTATATTAAAAGTTTTACTAATTGCTTATTAAATAGCGTTTTACAAATTCGAATAACGAATAAATATATAAATGAAATGGAATAATTTTGTATTATTTTTCAATTTTTAAATTTAAAATCCAGTTTATATTATAAATTTAGTACGATATGTAGACTCTCTTTGCAAAAGTCGAAAATTTTAAATTCATTTCGAAAAATCGTACATTGCTAAAAATTAGAAAAATTAATATTCTTATATATTTAAATTAAATAAAAAATATTTAAATAAGTTTTATATTCTCTAAGATACTTCGAATTTAAATAAAAATATTCGAACTTGAGTAATTTTAATTAACAATTTCCATCCCTGTCCTAGCTGACTTATTTCTTTAAATCTATATGTGTAAGTTTGTATCTGTGTGCTTATGCTGTGTCTGTGTTTGTTTGTATGTATCATTTAACCAAAGTCAACAACTTCAACATTCTTTTAAAAACTTTAAAGTTGTAGAAATGTCTGCATTCTTTTTCCAATTTTTTTTTTCAAGTTGCTGTTTTTTTTGCTGACTCTCTTTAATTTATTAATGTTGTTGTAGTTGGTTGAAGAGATTTCTCTGTTTTTTTTTTCTTTTGCTTTATTTTAACTCCGGTTTTTGTTGCCTTTTTTGATTAATAAAAAAAAATATAGTTAGAATTTGTTGTAGGCAAATACTTTGTTGTAGCTGTGTGTATTTATATCCATTGAGTTTGTGTGCTTTAGAGAGTATCAAGTTGTATAGTTGTTGCTTTTAAGTTGCCATTGTCGAACGATCATCAATGACGGTGGCATTCCATGCTGGTGGTTGACTTCTTTTTTTTTTTTTTTTTTTTTTCTGTTCAAAATAAGTTTAAAACGTTTGCTGTTGTTGGAATATTTTTGCTGTGTTATGACTTTTTTTTGGATTGAATAAAAGAGTTTTTTTCTTAATGTGTGTGAGCTTGTTTTATTATTGTGTCTACTTGTGTTACGGTTATAAAGTTATTAAATTTCATTTTAATTCACATTTTTTTAAACAACAACTATGAAAAGAAAAAAAAACTGTTAAATTCATTAAAAAATAGAGGAATTTTAATTGAGAATTTATTAATAAGTTTAAAATAAAAAAATTCCAAAGAAAACATGAATTTTTTTATAAAAAAAAGTCCACTGTGCTGAAATAAAATTATTAAGAATTTAACTACTGATTAAGAGGTTTATTTAGAAATAATTTAATATTACCTTTTTAATAAAAAATCGCAAAATATTAATATTTTTCAAAAAATACTTAATTTATTTTATTAAAAAAAGTGATTGGATGTTTTCAACTTAAAAATCTTAAATAAATTTAAAATTTCTCCTATTTTTAATTTAAATAATTTTTGGACAAATTCTATGTAATACTTTGCAGGTAGACAAACTTTAATAAAATAAAGCATACTTTTAGGCAACAAAATCTTAAATCAAAAAGTCATAACTTTTTATTAAAAATTTCATATTTTCAAAAATATTGAAAATATCAATACCATTTTTTATTATATATAAATAAAGCTAAAGCTTCTATACTTTTAGGCTTCCAAACACCTATAAATAAACTGAGACAAAGATATTTTTCAATAATTCCTTTTTTATAACTTGAATTTTCTTAAGCCAGGACCATCATTACAAACATGTTGTTAAAAAGCATTTAATATTCCTTTACAGTTTATTATATCAATATAAATTAAAATCTTAAGCATACATTTAGGCAGACAAAGGCATGAAAAGAAGAAAAATTTAAGAATAATTTATTTAAATTTACTAAAAGCAAAAAAATAAGTAAAAGTATGTGGGATTTTCTAGAAAGTATTTGTTTTTAAAATTTCCTTAAAAATTATGTAGAGCTTTGGCAACACTATTTCATGATAGCAGACATACACATACATAAAAACACTCGCAGTATTTTATTTTTTTTTTTTGTTATAAAAATAACGAAACACGAGTAACGTTAACTAAAACACATGATCGACACTTAATTGACAGCCAGGCCTCAAAAGAGCACATGAATGAGGCTGGGAGCTCATAAATACTAATAAAAACTACAATAACAACTGATATTGTTGTTGCTAAAAAAAATACCAAACAAAACAAGAAAGTAAATAAAATAAATAAACGAGTATTAAAACATGGATGGGATGTATGGAATGGTTGGGTTGGTGGTATCACCAACAGCCAGACGGACGGACAGACACTCATACCAAAAAAACATTAAAAGTCATTCACTTATACAAAACACACACACACATATATGTACATAAATACCTCACACATATTAATATCTTTTAATAATAAATGTGATATACAGAAAACAAAGAGAGAGATAATTAAATGCACGTTAATCAAGTTGAAATGAAATGTGAAAACTATGCGTGAAAGAAATGAATGAAAAAAAAAACGAAACGCAAAAAGCCTTACAAACAACAAAACTATTTTAAAGCTAAAAAAAACAACTAACTAAATATACATATATTTTTTTCAAATTTGACCTAATTTCATTTAACATGAGTTTTTTATACATTCGATCATTGAAAGCAGCAAATACAAAAATAAAAAAAGTGCCAATGTTGGTGTATGGGTAAGTTTGCCAATGTTGATGTTGTTGCTGTTGGTATTTCATTAGCTCAAGCATTAGCACAGCAGCCAGCAATTTAACAAAAAACAAAAGAAACATTAACAACAGCAGCAGCAATAGCCGCCACCAACAAACACACTAAGACAGACGGACGGACAGACGGACAGACAGACAACAATCTCTTCAGCTATTGAACACTATAAAACTTTAACTACTAACAGCAACAACAATGAATGAAAAATAAGCATAAAATAAAGAAAAATGATTATCATGATCAATAAAACAGCAACACAACACAGAAAAAAAAAAAAAAACTTTGTAAAAAACAATAAAACGTTTTGAACAGAGATTGAATGAAAAAGAATTTTTGATGGTTGGTGGGCCAAAAAAATGTAATGTAAATAAATCTACTCCTAAGAGGCACAGTGGGGAGGAAATAATTAAAATTTTAGCAAAAGACTTATTAGAGATAGAAGACATGAAAAAGCTTTCAACAATATATAAACAAATTTGTATAACTTTATATTTTTCCTCTAAGAAGTTATTAGGTAAGTGTTGATGATACCTGTTAAGACATAATTTATTTCACTTATTTTTAATGAAAATAAAATTTCCTAGCATACTTTTAGACGTTTTAATGTTTAAAGTTTTGTTTGTTCTAAGAGCAATTTAATGACACAAATTTATTTTGTAATCCAGATTACAAAGGTTTAGACTTAATTTTACATATGCAATTCATTGGAACTGATGTTATTTTACTATTTTGAATGAAAACAAAATATGGGGCATACTTCTAGGCGTTTAAATGAAGGGATAGTAAGAAAAATTCAAAAATATTTAATTAAAAATAACAAGTTTTCAAGGACCAGGACTATTACTGCACATATATTTTTTGATAGAAGTAAAAACCTTGACATACTTTTAGGCTAAAAGTTTTTAGGAAACTTTTAGGTGGTTAAATGGAAGCAAATTAAAATGATCAAGGGTATTTAAATACATTTTTGTATAGGGCCTTATATGCCATTACTGTATGGCATAGATTTTAAAATATTTAATTATGTATCTAACAATCTCTATTACCTTCAAAATAAAGTCCTGGGCATACTTTATGGCAAGCAAAAATTGTTTCAACAAAAAATATTCCTATAAATTTTATATTCATTGTAAATTTTCAGCGACTAGGTCCCTTGCTGCATATTGTTCCTTTAAAAATATTTAATTTTCAATTATTTCAAAGAACAAATTTTAAACTCTGGGATAATTTTAGGCGCTCAAACTTTAGGAAATTTAAAAAAAATCAAATATATCTTCATACATAATTCTATAACATAAATTTTCAAGAAACAGATGCTTTATTCGATACAGTTTTTATTAATTTTCACTGTTTTAAATTAAAATGTGACTTTGGCAAAGTTTTAGGCAGTTAATAATGTAATTATTTAGAAAAGTATTAAATTTTCAAAGAAATTTATTATTTAACCTAAATTGTACCCATATTTGTTTTAAGTTTATTTATTAATATTAAATTTAGCTAAATATTCTATTAATTTTAACATAAAAATAAATTGTTTAGCATACTTTTAGGCCGTCAAAAGTATAAAAGCAAGCAAAGTTCCTGATATTCTTAGAAATTTCTTAATTAACTTAAATTTTCTTACATCAGGCACATTTTGTAGCTAAATATTATTACTTAATATTATTTATTTTCTTTCAAAATTTAAAAAAAAGACTTTAGCATACTTTAAGGCTGATGAAATTGAAGTTAAGAAGGTATTTTTGAAATATAAAACAAGTTTTCTTTAAAAAAAATGCCATACTTTTGCAAATTTCTTTTCTAAAACCCAACAATTTCCCTTAAATAATTTAAAAAATTTTCTTAACTTTAAAAGAAAAGTCTAGGCCATAAATATTTTTCTTTTTTAAGGCAAAAAAAGAAAAGTCTACATAACCAGCCTAAGTCTGATGACAAGACTAAGGAATGTGGATTTCTGTAAAAGCAAGTTTTTGAATTGTTTTCTCTGGATTTTACAATAAAACACTAAAAAAAAGAGGTAAGTTTAGCAAAAGACCAATGAAGATGTAGACACTTGAAAAAAAAAAAAAAAAAAAAGAAGAAAAGAAAACTGGAAATGCCACATTCCAGCACGTTTCTTTAAAGTTTTGTTTTTTTTTCTTTCATTATTTCTTAGAGCAAAGCTCTGTGCAACATTATTAACTAAACTGAACTCTGAAAATGCCTTTAAGGAATAATACTTACACATATTTCTGGGAATTTTATTTTAAATATAAAAAAAGAATACATTTTGGTTTTATTTCTTTTGTAGTTAGTATGTGCTGGGTTGTTTGAACATAAATCTTTTTTAGAACTTGAAAAAAAATTTAAGAAAAAACCGCTTATATTTAAAATGTAACGCCTCTGTAAAGTTGAAGATCATACTATAAAAAACATTAAAGCTTCTTATTATGATTATAGATGATTATTTTGGTTTAATGGTCTTTTTAAGAGAAATTTTTTTTTTGGAAACAACAAAATGCTTCAGGGCTTGAAATATGTAATGTTTTAAAATTATATTATTAATTAATGATAATATTTAAAAAATAAATTAATAAAAAATGTAATAATAATAATTTCATATCTATTCAAATTTAAATACTCTTTTGACTTGAAAAAAATTAAAACTTTTAACATTTTGAGGTTACGACAAGGGACCTATTTTTTATTTTTAATCATATACACACGCTTTTCAATTTTTTCTAGATTCCTTTACGACTTTTTTCCCTCCGTTTATGCCTATTTTAAACCCACTGTAACTGTGTGTGTGTGTTTATTTTTTTATAAATTGCTTTTCAACATAAGGCATCACATATATTTTTTTTTGTAGATTTTTTTGCGTCTTTAATTTTATACAAAACATTAAAAGAAATATAAATAACATATACCAAAGCATAAATAAAATAATAAGATTAAGAAAAAACAACAAAGATGTATAAATCAGCAAAATTTGTTGTACATATTTAGCAAATCTTAACTTCCTAGTAAAATAATTCAAAAGCTATAACTTTGATCCGATTTTTGTTAATATCTTGAAGAAACTAGTTAAATAAAATTTTATTAATTCTAATTCTTACCAAGAAACGTAGATTAACTTAATGCTCTTAAAGTATCTCATTGAATAACAAAAAATTTTAACAATTCATTTAGTTTTTAAACTCAGTTTAAACTAAAAAAAGATTAATAAAATGTTGCTTAATTTGCAGTTAAATATTTGAATAGAAATTAGATAAAAGAGGTTTCTTTTTGATAAGTTTAAAATAAATATAAGTATAAACTTGGATTAAATCAATTTTGAATTTCTTTACATTTGCTTATCCTAATATTTTAAATTAAATTTGGTTAAACTTGATTTTAAAAATTTTAATATTTTTTTGAACAGGTTTACTAATTTTTTAATTTAATATTTTAAGTAAACTTTAAGATGTTTTTATATTGAATATAATTCAAACTAAGTTTAAACTTGATTTACACAATTTATAAAAATTTTTATTGGTTTAATTCTATTCCATTTTTCTTTTGATACTTCAATCAAAAATAATAATTTGTTTATTTAAATAATTTAAACTTGCGTTTAAACTAAGTTTAAATAATTTCTTCTAATATAAAAACAAGTTTTGGCGATAAATTTCTGAAAAAAAACAAAAATTTTTTAAACTAGTGATAAACATTTAGAGTTTTCTTAACTAATTTAATAACTTTAAACTAGGTTTAAACTGATTTTGAAATAAAAAAAAAAGTTTTCTTAATACTGTATTTTGATAATTTTGCTATTTATTTCTAAATTTTTGAAATTTTTAGTACTTTTGCATATTATTTTTATATAAAACATAATAAAATCTTTAGTTTAAACCAGGATTAAATATTTTATTTACACGATTCAAAAATTGTGAAAAATTTATAAATAAATGTAATGCACTACTTGCGATAACTATAGTTAAACTAAGTTTAAATTTTATTAACAAAGGATTCAAAAAAAAAAAAAAAAAAAAAAAATATTTAACAAGACTTAAATTTTCGATTATTTCATTAAGGAACATCTTATAAAATAGATTTTCTTTGCAAATTATTTTTATATAAAACAAAATAAAATCTTTAGTTTAAACCAGTATTAAATATTTTATTTACATTCGATTCAAAAATTGTGAAAAATTTATAAATAAATGTAATGCACTACTTCACCGCTAGCTAAGGCTCTTAAAACATTAAAAATTTGCCTTAAATGACTGATTAATGTTAAACTTACTTTATTATTTAATGTTAAACTTAGTTTAGTAAACACTTTCTTAATAAGACTTTGATTATATCTTCGATTATTTCCTGTAAGAAAATTTAACAAAATATGTTTATTTTGTTTGTTGAATAAAACAAGGATCATTAGTTTAAACTAAGTTTAACTAATTTAATAAAATTATAAATAATAAATGTGAACAATTGTTACAAATAATTTTATCACTTAAATTTTTAGATTTTTTTAGAAAAATGCTTAATATTAAACTTAGTTTATTTTCTGAAAAACTATTTGATAAAATTTGTGCAATTTATGTAATAATTATTTATACAACAAAATAAAATCATTAGTTTAAATCAAGTTTAACATATTTACTCAAATTAGTTAACAAATTTTATTAAATTATAAACAAAAAATCTGCATAAGATTTTTTATATAAATTTCCATTCATTCAATTTAAACTAAGTTTAACTTTGACTAAAAAAAACATTAAACATTTTCTTGAAAGTGGTTTCATTTAAATTTTTTTTTTTACATCTTTAAAGTTTTTTAATTTATAAAAATATAAAATTACCAGTTTAAACCTAGATTAAATCAGTAAACTAATCAGAAGCTAAATAAAACTAATAATTATAATTATTTTTGTTTATTTTGAAATTCTCTACTTAGATGCTGAAATTTAAACTAAGCTTAAACTTGATTAACAGAAATAACAAATTAAGTTATTTAACAACAATTGTTGCTTAATTTTCTCTTTCTTTACATAATCTTTGTTTAATTTAAATTTTGTAATTAGTTTAAACTTCGTTTAAAAGTTTATTTATTTAAATTAAATTATATTAAAAAGAAAATTGTTGATCTCTAGTTTAAGCTAAAATTTTGTTTAATAAATGCCTAAAATTTACACCCAGTTTAACTTCGTGTTAATAATTCTTTATTAAATTATTAATTTATGTATGTATTTAACCATTAAAAAATCTTTAAAACCTAAATAAAAATTAGCTTATATTGTTTTGAAAGTTATCTCCATAAAAAAAGACCACCCCAAAGGCCTTCTTTGTTCTTGCCCCTTTAAATAAACAATTTATCATAAAATCATTAAAAAAATTTATATAACTTTAAAGTTTAATAAAAAAATTTTATGGTTTAAATAGAAAATTTACATAAGATTCCACTAAAACAAAACTTAAGGTAAAACTGTTAATAACCTAATAATATCTATAAAAAATATATATATTTATATTATAAATAAAAACAATAAAAGCAATTAACATAAATGTTATTAAATTATAAACTATTATAAAAAAATATGTATAAAAATTAAAAAAAAAAAAAAAACAAGAAAAAAACATAAAAATTAATTAGCAATTTAAGCCACAAAAACATCATTCTAATAAAAAGAAAAACCATTATTTAAAAAAAGTTAATAAAAAACCTCTAATATGCTAATTGTTATTAAAAAAAAGAATTTATTAAATGTTAATAATTAAAAAAACAACAGAAAAAAAATCTGGCCAAGTGGCATTTTCTTTGGCTTTTTATAAATATAAGACACTAAGTCTAGCAAAGTCTAGAAAACTGCCACGCCTTAAGCCAAATTTAACAAAAAATAAAGAAAAAAAATTTACAAGTTTTATGACTCTTCAGCAGCTAAATTATTGTTTTTTATTTAAATTTTCAGTTTTTGAGTTCACCACAAGTGATACATGACATGCCAATTAATAAAATGTGATAAATTTCTAAAGTGTGTTTATTTTTGTGTTTAAAAAAAAATTAATAATAATAAAAAAAGAAACTCGATACAAAAGATTTTGAATAACAAAAAAATTTTGCCGAAATTTTTTTTTTTTTTTTTTGCTGTTTATTACAAAACAACACTCTGAGACTTGATGTCTCTTAAACGAATAACAATTTATGATCAAAGTGTTGGAATCCCATGTATGCAGAGTATCATCATCTAAAAGATATCCAAGAGTATACAGGTAATAAAAATGTCTAAAGGAATGTGTGTGTGTTTGTGAATATGTGTGCCATCCAGCCAGTTAACTCTGGGCAATCGATTGATTTGACTACGAAACCGGTTTTCGATTTGATTTGACTTATTTTAACAAAGTGAGATCATTTTGAAAGCTGATTTTGTCAATGAATACAACAGGCCGAAAAAAAAAACTTCAATACAAAATATTTTCCCACTGTCATAATAATAACAACAATAAAAATCTAATAAACTTCCTAATATTTAAATATTTAACTATTTAAAAGAAGAAAAAAACTATGTAAGTATCTTAAAGGCCCCTCTCACCCTCTATTAATAATACAAAATTTTGATACACGTACCTACATATAAAAACTACAAATATGTTTGTATTTTATAATCTTATATTTCAGCTTAAAGTTACCTTAAAGGTAAGTTTTTTGATTTTTTTTTTTTATTGTTAAATAAAGCTTTTACTTCATACCAAAACCAACCCAAACAACCAACAAGCAAATGAACAACCAACTAATGCTAATGCGCATGCGCATCGTCGTGATAACTTTGAACTTCAGCCGACAAAAGTTATTTGCTATGTTTTATTATTGTTGTTTTTGTTTTCTTTGTAAAGATAAAGATACACAAGCCAACAACCAACCCAGCCAGCCAGCAAGCCAACCAACAACAAAAACAACAAATAATATCAACTGTTTAAAATCTTTTTTTAGTGGAAATTTTTGTTTTATTATTTTCTCACCGTTTGCTTGTAAAGAGATTTGAAATATTTTTCGTTTAAACTTTAGCATCAAGTATTTATTTATTTATTTGTATGTGTATGTGTGTGTGTGTATTGGATGTCTACCCCAACCACCGCCCAACAGCACCATGGTGGTTTAATCATTATAACAGTTTTGGTAAATAAATACTTTTGAGATTTACAGTGGGTTTTAAGACATAAAAATAAAAGGAAAATTTATAAAATTTAAAAAGTTCATTGACAAAATGGAACACTACTGCTACCAGATTATAACTGCATGCAGAGAAAAATCATGGTTACGGTATTGTTCCTACAACAATAATATGTTCACACTGTTAATTTGTATTCATTTTAATATAATTGTATTCATGATAGCAATGTTTTTGTTTCAGTTTTATCATTCAATGTTTACATTCAATAATATTTTTAATATAATTGACTACAAAAATTGTATGTTTGAATATTTCCACAACTATTCTTAAACCATATTTTGTTTTCAAATCATATTAATATTCCACAGGGAAACACTAATTCTGCGGCCCGAGGTTTCTCAGTCAATTCGAACACAAGGTATTAATAAGTACTACGCCTCTAATCCACTTTTTTTTAATTGACATTAGTTCACGCGATAAATCGCGATTTCTAAAATTTAGGAGGCCTTGTCTGATTTTATTCAAAATGAAATAAAAAAATTCAAAAAATTCAAATTCATGAAATTTTGTTTCATTTTATAACTCTGTGTTATTATTCCCATAACAATAAAATGTTATAAATAAATATACAAATATGGTTGAAAAATTCACAACTTTATAGTTTTTTAATATATTTTGTTTAAAGTTTGTTTTTCTCCTTCAATTAAATTCTTATTTAGTTTATACATGAATAGATATAAGTAGAAAAGATTTTGTGATAATTGGCAATATGAGATATTAATTAATTGCTACTAAAGGGTGATACTAGTATCATGACTGTTTCTGAACGTGATAAGCGATTTCATGTCAACTGCACTGACTACACTCAGCAAATGGGCCAAAGAATGTGGACTAGGAATGAATACGGGCGAGACAGAGCTGGTACTTTTCACCACAAAGACCAATATCCAAGCTTTAGACTACCACTGTTAGAAAACTGTGAACTTACCTTGTCTGACAATGTAAAGTACTTGGACATTATTTTGGACTCCAAGCTAAACATTCAACATAGGGTTAGTAAGCCTACGGTAGCATACTAGTACGGCCCATTCTCGTATATGGATCTTTTATTTGGTGGACCGCTACTAGTAAGAGATACGTGGAGGAACAACTTTACAGGATACAAAGATCTGCTTCCATCAGTGTTGCCAAATCGCTAGATCTGGCGCTATTTTGTTGTTCATAGCGGGTACTTTCCATAAAAAACCGCTAAGTGCTTCTTTTGGCAGCAATATTTTTATATCCGGCGATTTCTAACGACCTTTCCTTCATTGTAAAAACATAGGTATAAGAAAACTTATAAAATATAAATAAGTTACCAGAAATCCAGACATTTTATATAAAATCAACTGTTTTTCTATAAAAAAGATATTGATGTTTAATTTTTTTCTCAAAATTTAAAGTCACCACAACATTATTCGAATACAGACATTTTCGAAAATCAATGCATTTAAATAGAATCGAAATATATAACAAAAGTTTTGGCAACACTGGCAGGTGTATTACGTGCTTGTCTCTCAGAAGCTCTGAACACTATATTGCACCTGATACCCATAGACCTACACATTTTTGAATCACCAGTTAATAATGCAATAAGATTATCGGAACTGGGAGCTGGAGATCATAACATATGGACACTCGAGGATATTAAATAAAAAAATTACAAAAATGGCTTTGAACAAAATTTTATAGGTATAACAATAAAAAAATCAAAATATGTAAATCAGCAGTTCAGAATCTAGTAGTTTTTTTTTGTTCCGAAAAGGGTGACGTCATAAAAAAAATATCATTTCATTTTCGCCAAATTTTCGGTCATTTTAGTACATCACGAGAAAAGATTTTAAATATATTTTGCAAAATATATGAAAATTTTTTTAAATACTGTAGTCTTTCTTTCCTTGTAAGAGAAGGGAATTAAAACAATGTACTTTTTATAAATAGATTTGTTGTTGTTTAAAACAAGATATATTTAAAAAAATACAACTTCTTACGGTCATTCCAAGAGAAGCGAAGTCGGAAGGTCTGTCGGGTCTTTTAGAAGGCAGGGATGAGGCATTCATGAAGGCCTTAGTAGAAAAGGCATGTTAGCATGAGCAACTGCATCTGAAAAAAAGCCTTCCGTCTAGTTGGCTGTCTTTCAATGTAAACCTTGTTTTAGCCCACATTTTTAAGATATCGCAATAAAATTTAGCAGGTATATTTAATTTGGTATAAAAACGAAGTGTACTGAAATGTGTTAGGATCAGTACATCATTTCTCCTATCCACCATACAAATGTCCTTCCGAAATGTGATTGTAAATTTAGCACATACATATATCAAGTACTTTTTGGAGAAACCTATTGGCTAAAATGTAAATTGGATGACACCCGCAGTTTTTAGTCCATTTTCAGAAAAAAAAAAAAAAAAAAAAAATTTGCTATTTTCTTAATAAGACAATTCGCGTTAAATTTTACTTACACAAACAATTGAAATATTGTTTATTATAAAATTAAATCTATATGGGTGCTATTGAAATATTTAGTTTAGACATAAGGTCAAGTCAAATAAATTTAACAATATTATGAAAAAAATTGGCGTAAAAAGGAGACAGGCATCAAGAAAAAATTTTGTGTAATAATGTTAGTCTACTATAAAACAACATCATATAATAAAGTGCGAATTGAATAATTTAAATGATTTTTATTTCCAGTTACAGTGGTCGTTCGCTAGTACGAATTATATATTGTCAGGCCCTTTCGTAGTACCGAAAAATTCGTATTATTGTACAACGCATTTTTATGTTCCAATTCAAATAATTCGCATAAAATATTTAGATTTTATTAATATATATATATATATATATTTTTTTTTATAAAAAACTACATAACGAAACAAGATATAATTAATTTGTATTATTTTGAATTCATTTTTTGTACTTAAACAGGCATGAAAGAACTTACTAATGTATGTACATATACATATAACAAAAAAACAATTTACTTATTTAAAAAATCCGTCATTAAACATTGACGTTTATTACTTTTTAAACTGATTTCTACAGCCTTTTCATGAAGACTTCTCAATAATAGTATTTGCGAGGCTTCAATGTTGTTCTCAACATCCCATTTAATACATGTGTCAAAGCAGTTTATTGCATCCGCATGTTTTACTTTTGTAGAGTTATTGTCAGAAACTAATAAAATATTATACTCATCGACATCATCATCCAATTCAATTTCTTCACTTGGATCATCAAGATTCCATTCAAATAAATCAAGAAAATCAAATTGTGAATTTGGAAAATTTGCATGTAGTAAATTGTGCATTTTGGAAATTGCTCTTATCTCCTCACTGTCACGCACTACTGATAGTGGAATATCATCCTCGTCCTCAAAATTGTCATCGCCCAAAATTTTCTTCCAACATTTCTTTATGGAATCACTGGATATTTTTTCCCAGGCTAAGGCCAATGAAACTGCTTCAAATAAAGTGGTTTGTTTGAGGGACGTTTCTAAATTTTCGTTGGAAAATACAATTTTTGACAGTAAACTGTTACGGTAATGCAGTTTTAAGAGCCTAATTGCATTCTGGTCCATGGGCTGTATTAGTGGAGTTACATTGGGGGGCATATATATTACCCAAATCTGTCCATCTTTAGTATCATGAACCAGTTCATCTGCCGGCGGATGACTTGGAGCGTTGTCTAATATTAGAAGAGCCTTAATTGGCAGGTTTTTTTTTTTTTTCTTTTAAAAATGTCTCTGTAAATATATTTTGTTTTTTTTTTTAAATCATTAATAACATTAAAACAATTTACTAAAACTTACTTCTGGAATAAATTTATCAAAAAAAAAAAAAAAAAAAAAAAAAAAAAAACATTTTTTGAACAGAGCTGCATTCATCCAAGCAGATTTAGAGTTTCCGTACTCAACAGGAAGAATTTTGTTCCGAAAAGATCTCGGTTTCTGAGCTTTTCCTATTACAAAAAGTTTAATTTTCTTAGTTCCTGCAGCATTAGCACACATTAAAAATGTTAATCTCTCCTTTGATAATTTTCTACCTGGAGCAGATTTTTCTCCACTGTGAACATATGTTTTGTTTGGCAACATTTTCCAGTAGAGACCGGATTCATCCGCATTAAAAATTGCCTCGTTTGATAGCCCATGCTCCATAATGATAGACGCTAACTTAATAACGAATGGCGCAACAAGTTCTTTAGAAGAAGATAATTTCTCACCAGACTCTTTTAACAATCGTATTCCATAACGCTTTTTAAATTTTGTTAGCCAACCATCACTGGCACAAAACTTACCATTGTAGAATTTTTTGTGCAGCTCCACAGCTTTGTATTTTAATTGTTCTCCACCGACTGTGATATGGAATTTTCTTTGTGCTGAAAACCACTCGTTAAGTGCATCCTCCATTTTTTTAAATTCACCACTTGTAAGTCTATACCGATTTTTTAACGAACTCATGGAATTATCCTGCAGTTGCGTTTTTTGTTTAATGATTGTGCATATTGTGGATTTGGATAATCCATATTTATTTGAAATTTCAAACAACGATGTTTTATTTTCGTGGTCTGCTATAATTTTTAATTTATCTTGCAAAGAAATTGTCTTTTTTTACATCGTTTTACTTGCAACATTTTGACAGTTAAAAACACAAAACACTTTTAAAAATAAAAAAACTTCACAATAACTTCGCTAAACGTGGATGACCGCGAAAGAATAAAGTAAAAACATAGAGTCATTCCATTTAAAACCAACACGAAAAATTACAATTTTTGACTTTACCTTTCCGAATTTATTGATATTTGGTACAACCATTATTCTTGTCAAAACTAAGACTTATTCAAAATTTCAGATAATTTCATCAAGTGGTTCGCGAAATATCACGGTTGGAAAGTGCAAAATAGCTCAAAATGCGTACAAAGTTGCATACACAAAATTACAAATATCTTTCGAAGTATTTATTATATAAGATTTATTGAGATGTCATATTAAAGGTATCAAAATTACCTTTAGTATGATGTATAATATGATTTTTTTCTCAACATCAAAATGGTCCATATCTCGCGATTTTTTATTCGCGGGCATATATCTCGAAAAGTGGTCCTTTTAAAAATTTTTAAAAAATATATGTTAATGGTTAAAATGTTTTCTATAAGCGTGGTAAGTGGCATTCTGGGACTCGCAATATTTTAGGAGTTTTTACAATAAATGTCATAATAAATACGAAATATTTGTTGCAACTGATATTGTTTTGTTTGTAATAAAATTTAAAAATCGCAAATTTTTTCCAAAAATCATCCGAATTTAATGAAATTCGATAAGAATATTAATATTGACGCTGGTAACGCAAATGCCGAGTTTAAGTTTGATAACCTCAATATTTCGCTATTTGTAATATCTCAAAAATTAGGAAAATTGTGTTTTTAAAAATACAAATATCTTCCAAAATATTTACGTTACAATGTAACGAAAAATTCGCGAATTAAATTAAAGTGGTATTTTTAGTTTTTAGGAAACTTTTAATAAATGTTTTTTTTTGTTTTTTTTACTTTTTTATTACGTTATGTTTTGAATTAAACTTTACAGTAAATTTTAATCATGACTTAAAATATTTTCTTAATAATAAAAGAAAATTTATTTTAACATATATATTATGTAAGATAAGAAATAGTTACTGTATAGATTTTTCAACATGCTTTTTAAATTCAGAGATGTAAAATCCAAAAAATAAATTTGTCTATCTAAATGTCAATTTGAAATCACAGTGTAATCCAAAAAAGTTTTTATTACACCTGAATTTATAATTTCTGACTTTCCCGTTTTAAATTTTTCGATATTATTTGTATCCAATTTACACCACAGTGCAAGTTTATTTTGTAAGGCTTTGTAATAAATAATGGAGCCATTATAATAAACTCTATTACACATACATTCAAGTATTATATAGCTAAACAAACGCATTCCTTTCGCTCTCGTTAAAACTCAACTCAATTTAACTAAACTATTTAATAAATATGATCATTATTTCAATGTCTATTAACACGAGATCAATTTTCAAATAAAAAAAAAAAAAAAAAAAAAAATAGAAAATAAAACTTTAATTTTGTGTATGGGTATGCGTGTCTGTCCGTCTGTCCATCTATCTGTAAGTTTTATTTTTAATACGCATTTGATTTTTATTATTTATTTTTATTTTTTTTTTTTTGCTTCCAATTTTTGTGCTTTAACCATTATCAAGGTAAGATTTTATAAGAGTATATATACGTGTGTGTGTGTATGTATGTGTTTTATTATCATTTAGCTGATATTTAGTTGTAGTTGTTGTAGTTTAAATAAACAACATTCCTAACATTCCATCTCCATCAATAATATATTTTTTGTTATTGTATTTATAACATACAAATATTTCGGTTTTGTTACATAATTGAAGTTTTACAAAAGAAACAAAAACATAAAAAAAAAGATGAAGAAAAAACTACATATACTCATTCGTATACAGCACAGTGTTACAACACACTCACGCATTTCAGTATATGATCTTAAAAAAAAAAACAAATCATGCCACACAAAGCGCCATAAAAAATAACAAACTTATACGTTATAGAGATTCATAGATACAAAGATACATTTATATTCGTATACAGCAGAGATACTTCTGATTTTTCTTTATTTAATGCCGAAACTTTTAATTTGATTTTATGCAAACGATTGAATTTGTAAAATGTTATTATGCCCATGGAAATCTTTGTGTGTTTGTAATTGTATTTGTTAAAATTATTTAAATAAATATAAATATTTTTAACAGGTTTATGACGGACAACTGTTGATGTTGATGATTATGATGATGTAGTCATTGTGCTTTTTACAAGGGATTGTAACTGTTTTGGCCCTCAAGCTATTTACCAGCTATTTATTAATGGACTAAGAATAAATTACGAAACTATTTAAATTTAAATAAGGAGTCTTCCGGTAATATCTACAAACTATTAACAATGACCTTTGTTATGTTGTTTTTAAAAATAACAGTTATAATATAGTGTTGATTCAAAGTATTCAGGAAGCGGAAATGTTTGGAAAGTAAAATATTTCTTTATATTTCTTTTTGTAAGAACAGATATTAAAAAAACTATTAAAAAAGTAAGTATCGTATTTGCCTCAAAAGGGTTATAGATTAAAATTTGTTAGTTAAATATTAAATCCTAATTTTTTTGGTGTGATAAAATATTTTCATTAAAACGTTTTTATGTGCATACGAACATTTAGATGACAAAAATTAGAACATTTAATAAATCTTTATTATAAGAAATGTTAGACATTGACAATCTTGGTGCTTAAATTTACTTATATTTGCTAAACTGAAAAAAAAAACGCAGCTTAAATATTTTGGCTTTAACTCTTTATATACCTTCTATGAGTCGATTTTACGATGCCAGTCCGTCTGTCTGGCCGTCCATGTAAATTAATAAACTTTTATAAAATAAAAACACAAGAATTTTCACAACCAAACTTTACAAAGTTATTAAAAATGTTGAAAAGACCCAGCAAAAAAGGAACTGAAAAAGAGCTGAAAAAGTCATGAATTTAACTGGTGCAAAAGAGCTGCAGAAGTTCTTTTTTTCTTTCATTGGTAGGATGTTCTTCTTTTATACTTCTTATTCATTTCTTTTGAAGTACTTCCTTTAAAACTATGTTTATGAAATTTTTTTACAAAAATTCTGTTTAAAATGCATTAAAATTCATAAAATTTTAACTTTCTTAGAAGTTATTAACCTTTTTTCCAGCTAAAATTTCATTTATTTTCACTTTTTTGGAAGTAATTATTAAGAACTTCCAAAAAAGTTTAAAATATTCACCTTGTTCTACTTTTGAAGTGGTGCAAAAGTTCTTTTTTGGATGCTCTTGATCGTTTTTTGCTGTGGAGTTCAATCAGGTTTGCTAAACAAATAAAGCCATTTAAAATTGATTATGATCTGTCCATTATTTCACATAGCCCCTGTACAAATGTTTATCCTTAATAGGGGTTTTCTTTAAATAAAAATCCTCCCCCAAAAAACGAATAGTAGGTCTTGATGGTTTTTAATGTGCTAAACACGAATCTGCTTTCAGTTTTTTTCCATCAGGTCTGGATTTTTTTTTATGGGTGTGTCTAATATTTTGACCATAATAAGGCCACTACTCTAGTATATTTCAGAATGGTGTGTACGATTGACATAAGATGCAGACCAAAAATATCTTCAAGACACCCTAACTTAATTTTTATATCTGCTCAATAGTTTCGGATTTAATACGAAATAAGTGTATGAAAAAAATTATTTTCATGCTAAATTTATTAAAATTTTTTACAAAAATTTCTTTTGATAAATGAAAATATTAAAAATGTTTCAGTTTATCATATTTAGCATAAAGCTGATAAATCTACGAATAAATTAAGGCTTGTATCATCAAAATTGATGCACAAATTTTGATTTTATTTACAGTTAAGTGAAAATACCCATGTATACCTACAATTATTTTTTAAAAGTAAAATTTTAAAATGGAACTATCAACCACAGTGTGTTTTTCCAGTACTATCAATTTAAGTTTGTTTTTTTCAAGTATTTGAAAATTTAGTTTGTTCCAAATATTTTAATTTTTTTTTTTTTAATTGTCCTAAAATACACTAATTTTAAACTTTGATGGAATTGAAGTTAAATTGTTACAGGCTGTTTGTTTTAATTTATTTCTTAACAATAGTACATATTGTTCTTTTTAATATTTTGAAAAAAAAAAATCATGCGCATATATAGCTGGGAATTAAAATTTTGTTTGAACTCCAGTTGCTCTCATGCAAAATAACACCTTAACAAACGTTATAAAGCAGAGGAGTTCAGAATTTTAAGTTTGGAAGAAGGACCCTACATACATTTCAGGACAGGAGTTATGGGGGCTTAATGTTGGATACCTCCTTTTAACTTTTTAACCACTAGCTACACTGTTATTCCTTACTCTATTTCATAGAATTCTATATCACCTTAAAGTTGTTGATAAGACCTTTGAAAAATATTATATACATATGTAATTTCAACTATTTCTATTTTTTTACATATACAGTCTAATATTTTCGACCGATTTTATTATTATTATATTTTTTGGAATTAGTTAAAGAATAAAATTATCTATCGAATAAAGGAAACTTTAAGATATTTAAATATAGATTTAGACAAAAATAAATGATTTTGAATATGAAAATTGAAAAAATTTAAAAAAAATTTAAACAAAAAAAAATTTGATTTTTATTTTTTTGCTCAACTTTTAATGTTTATTTTTGATTTTTACTTTATTACGCAATTTTTAATAAAAAAGTTTTTTCATTGTAAATTAGATTTATTCACTAAAAAGCAAGTGTGATGATACTTTTTTCATAAAATTTTTTACCAAGTTGAATTTTTTTTACTAAATGTTAAATTTTTTACTAAAAAAAAAAAAAAATTTTACTCATTTCTCTGTTAAGTATATTGTGTAAAATGTAGGCGTAGCATCTGATCAATATCAATATCAATGGGAGTCAAATTTCACATAAATAGCTTCATTGATAACGTGCAAAATGGAAAAAATAGAAAAATAAATTGGGCGTAAAATATGGGTGTGGCATATGCTGAAGTCCTTATGTAGGTTATATAATTACCAATAAGATTCTCTACTTCCATATCAAGTTTTGTGTTTATAGGTTTGGTAGTTTGGGTGTAATGACGACTCTAATGTAGACGTATATTATAGTCGAAATTGGGCGAGGGACATATTTTTGCATGCACAGAAAAAATTATTACCGTCTTTTTTACAATTAATTCAGTTGTTTAATTTTGGATCAAAATTTAATAAATATGTTCAAGAAAAAATAAAGTAAAAAATAAATTTTGGTATGATTTTTTTTCCTATACACATTTTTAATTCATTCAATCATCTACTTGATTGATTTAATTAATTTATTAATTGGGAATTTTTTTCTGTTTTGTATTTTTTATAGTTTTTAGTAATTGATATACTCATTTTGATGAGAGGTGCAAATTTAAACAAGTTTATAATTGAATGAATTACTTTCATATATATTTGTTAATTGGTGACTTTTTTCTGTGTGGAGTCAATGACGTTCTACATATAAGCCAAATTACATGCAAATCGCTTCAGAAGTAACATGATAAATTGAGAAAATTACTTTTTTAAAAAGTAGTCGTAAAATATGGGTGTGGCATATGATGAAGTCCTAACATATCTCATATCATTAGTAATAAGATACACTGTCTCCGAACCAAATTTTATATTTATAGTCTTATTAGTTTGGGTGTAATGATGTCTCAAATATAGTCTTATATTCTTGTCCAAAGTGGGCGTGGTGAACAACAAAGATATATTTTTGGATAGAACCAATGTGCAAAATTTCATGAAAATCGTTTCAGTAGTAACGTGATAAATTGAGGAAATTACTTTTTTTTAAAGTGGGAGTAAAATGTAGGCGTGACATCCAATCGTGTGTCAAATTTCGTTAACATCGGTTTAGCCGTTTATGCGTGATTGATACACAAACAAATAAATAAACAAACAAACTTACTTCTTTTGTTGTGATAAAAGTCTCAATTTTCAATTATTTCATTTATCCCTTTGGAAGTTATTTCATTTTATTATTATTTTTTTTAATCTGGAAGTTTTTTCATGGGACTTATTTCATTTGAGTTATTTCACGGTACACAGTGGGGTCAAACGCAAATTTTTTGGTAATAAATCTGTATCTCCTAAACTACTGGTTGGATTAAATTGAAATGTATGGAAGAGTTGCAGAGGAGGACCTAAGCTTTGAGGAAAATCATCCTATAGTCACCTTGTGATAACACAAGAAAATCTACAGGGTGTCAAAATTGACTACCTCGAGTATGTAAAATATTAAAAAAATCGTAACTTATACAAATGAACTAACTCACCTAAGTTATCTCTTACAGTTAAATAGTGGCGAAAATATTATGCAAATATGCTTTTATTTGCAATTAAAAAAAGCAATTTCAAAAATTGACTTTTTTCATGAAATCTGCTCTCCTGCATTCGTTTTTGGCCGGGCGGGAAGCAGTTTAGTGTCAAATCATTCTAAATAAATTTTTTAATGAAATGTTAAAAAATTTAAAAAAGCTCGCGTGACATTTTTTTTATTAATCGATAAAAAATTTTACTTTTTCCAAAATCCACTATTTTTGACCAATGCCTGATGTAGGGTGCAAGCCTAAATCAGTTCAAGATATCTACATGTCTTTTGAAATATGTAAAGAAAAATTTTTTTCTTAAACGGAACTTTGAGTAAAAAGTGAAAGAATTTTACTAAATTTTTGCCAAAAATAGCCATTTTTCATACCAATTTCAGAGTGCTGACTTTGAATATTTTTCACATCTAGGCGCATTGAGATAATCCAAAAATTCTTTCAGTATGTTATTTTGAAATATATAGCAAATGATACGATATTTTTAAAAAATTTTTACTTCATATACCTCAGGACTTATTCCCGAAAAACGAAAGAAAGTCAAGCCAAAAATTCAAAATTCAAATCCAAATATCTTTTTGACTGTAAGAGATAACTTGAGCGAGTAAGCTTACTTTTTCTTTATCTTGCCAAACACTTTACAGAAATATAAAAATCTTTGAAATCGAACTTCATTTGTATAAGTTACGATTTTTTTAAACTTTTACATACTCGAGGTAGTCAATTTTGACACCCTGTAGATTTTCTTGTGTTATCACAGGGTGACTACAGGATGATTTTCCTCAAAGCTTAGGTCCTCCTCTGCAACTCTTCCATACATTTCAATTTAATCCAACCAGTAGTTTAGGAGATACAGATTTATTACCAAAAAATTTGCGTTTGACCCCACTGTGGTGGTACCGCTTTTTGCTACCGGTAGTTTACAAATTGTAAATGATTTCAATGGGATACATTTTTTTTTATATACTGTAAAGTATAAAACAGATTCGTTGTGCCAACCGAATTTTTTGCCAATCGAATTTTTTCGATACTCGTAACTGTTTTGAAAAACAATTCAGTGCTAGTATTAAAAATATCTATAATACTATTATGAATGATTAGTCAATTTTAGAACCTTTTTAAAATTAATTTTATTAAAGATATACATATACTTAAGAATAGACTCGACAGCATTTCCGGTCCATCCTGCTAAGAAATTAATGTTTTTGAATGCAGTTTTATAAAATAGTGTATAGAGTTAAGTGTTGATTGGCACGGCGGAACTTGTAATAGAAGATAAAGTGGTAAAAATCAACTAAAAAGGAATGGTGAATAAATTATATCAAAGGAATATTGGCAATAAGTTTAGTAATATGTTTCTTATGTTTGTTTTGAACACATTCTACAGTAAGGGCAATCAGAGAACAGTCAATTCAAAATTGGCATAAAATCCGGGATTGCGAATTTGTTTTATATCCTGCAAAGTATAAAAGCGCTAAAGAAATAGTTTTAAACAAGTAAGAAAGTTATAGTCGAAAGTTATAGTTATATATGAGAGCTATGGACAATTATGGATCTTTTCTATTGAAATTTAATGAGGTGTATAGAGCTATAAAAACTATTTGTGCTGAATTTTGTAGAAACATACTCGTATTTAGGAAATTTATGAGCGTCAAAACACTATTCCGAAAGGTATGATGCTTTGTGAAGTAATAGACCGATTAAAATTGATTTATATTGCGTTCTTCTTTGCATTTATTACAAGGTTTACATACTTTAACGCGGGTCTTAAACTAGTACTTTTGACCGTTACAAGCATCAGCACAAATGTATAATACACCAACCACTTATTATGGTGCAGAGTATAAATATAGCATAACACACATTTCTTACATCTATATCTTGTATATATAAGAGTTCCAGCTTTAGCACGAAGATAACGGAATATTTATCATTCAGATTTCCAAAGTCATAAGCAAGTGGGAATTAACTTGAATTTGAAGGGAAAAAATCATCTCTCATCACCTAAAATGAAAATGTATATAATAAAATAAAAAATCAGTACATCTAAAGGGATGAAATCTAATAATATCTTATTTACTTAATGTAACACTTTCAGTCAAAATTAATAATATATTACATTATTTATTAAAATTGTAATTATTTTTATATATTTTTTTTATTGTCAAAATATAAAATTATATGTTGATAGGCATTTCATTTTACTTTTTGGATACACCGAATTCATTTATTTTTTGTAACTATAACCGAATTATATTGATTATAGTAATGGAAAATTTAGTTAATATTTAAGAACACAAATATCAATTTTTATTGGAAATACTTGAATTCAGTTCGGTTGCAAACTCCGAATTAGTTTAGTTCTCTTTTAGTTCAATACAATTGATAACAGCAACTATCACAACCACGTTGATAAATGTTATTCTTATATAATGACGTTCTTACAACCATTAATATAGAAAATGCGTTTAACTAATAAATTATCAATTGCCATAATGATATTTTAGTACATTTTATTAAATATTAATATTTCTAACCGTTTTCCAACAAATCTATTTTCTGTGTGTAGTGTTGACACACACGGGGTAGATTCAATTTTGACACCATAGTATAATTATAAAGTATATTCGTAAGAACAGCTGTTTTACAATTTTTTCATTGACATACCTCGTGGAACTGTCAAATTGTTTTTGTATTTATGTATATGCAAAATATTTTTCGAATCTTTTTTACTCTTTCTCTCCTTTTATTATCTCATTTTCTGTTTATAGCATTTTGACATTATGTGCAGTAGTTTTACACTAACAAAATACAAGAAATTTTTGTTTTTGTAGATGTGCGAGCACTTTCTTTCGCTATGATTGACACTAAATGGTATCGTTTTCAACAGGTATGTGATTGATTTTTTTCTCTGGATATATTAAACTTATTCAATATTTTGAATTAACGTTGAACTTAGATCTAAATGATCTAAAATAAGATGCAAATTATGTGTATAAATAACTAGAACTAGATAATTAGGAAAATTTTTGATATGAAAATATACAAAAAATATGCTGTTAAGCCCAACATATGAAAAAAAAAAAAAAAATGCGGCAACGAATCAATACAAAAATGTTTTAAATTGTCTAAAACGGAAAAATAAAATAATCGGTCAGTTTATTTGAAGCACGGGAAATGTAACAATGTTATATCCTTTTAATTCTTCATTCGAAAAAGAATAAATTCAAAACTTTTGGTTTATTTTCATAATTATTGCGGTCTTAAATGATTCCTTCGACATGTTACACACGGAATGACAAAATCAATATACCTTCCATCTTTTTGATGGTGAGTATAAAAACACGATATCCTAGCACATGATTGATATTAGTTTTCATAAAAAAATTTTATCATAGTAAGCTTACTTTAAAAAGTAAAGATATACCGCAATATTCCCATCAAAATTATAAGAATTAAGAAAATCTTAAATTAATTGGCAGAGAACATTATTTAACAGTTCTTTTCATAACTACGTAAGATGACAAACAAAACATATGTTGTATACAAGAATACAGAAACGTTTTAATGCTTCAATACCAAAAATATTTATACAGGAATTTCCATTTGTGTCCACTAAATAAGTTCTGGCCCCCTTAAAAAAAACATTTAATTAATTCAGTTGTCACCGGCAACATGTTGACACAAAATTATGTACCAAAGAAAAAGAAAAAACAATTTCCAAATCATATCATAAATTTTCAAATATTTCCCAATAATACGAGTACAACAAATATGTATGTATGTATTTCTATATTAAGGTATTATCTAAGGATTAAAAATATACAGATTTATAGAGACATTAACTTTAATTTTTATTTCATATAGATTAGGCAAACAAAATTCCACCTCTGCTATTGTGATTTGTTGCTGTTTCATTAAGAATAAAGAAAAACAAAAATCATATTCTAAAAATTTAACCCAAATTTAAATGTTCACGATCTATCAAAAAAATTTCAAACAATCTTAATTAAAATCGAATGTGTAAAAGAATGAAAAATATATATATATTCTCCCCCCAATGATGAAAGTTTTATTTTAGTGTTTTAGTGTTTGTTTTTTGAAATAGTTACATGAGGGAAAAATGTTAAAAGCTTTATGGAGAAACATCAAACTCATCATTAAATGAGTGCGTGTGTGGGTGCTTTTATATTTAAATAAAACTATTCACATTTATAGGTAATACTATACAGCAATACTACTTCCGATTTCTTAAACTCCCCCTAATGAACCAAAAATACTATAACAAAAAAAAAAAAAAAAAAAAAAAAAAAAAAAAACATTAAGAGAAAATAAAACATGTTGCCTGCCTGTCTTATTTCTTGCTTCCTTTTCCCCTCGAAGAAAAATAAAAAAAAACTATTTTTAAAATCCTCTAGCATTTTCACTAGTGTCAGAGGGGAGGTTATTTGTTTATCGGACTGATGTTTGTTGCCAAACGATCACGATTTCTTGTTGCCCTCAATATTTTGGTTCCGGTATATAAAAAAAAAAAAAACAACAACAACAAAAAATCTTTAAAAGAAAATATTTAGTAAAATAAAAACATCAAAAGTCCATGTCTCCATGAAGTGAAGTGCTTCAAATGTGATTTAAATTTTTTTTTGTTTTACCGAAAATTAAATAATCAGATTGATTTATGACAAAACAGGCGCATAAACGATTAAAAGTGTTTGTGTGTATTTAAGTTTATGTGGAGTAGAGTGGTTGGGGGTTTTGGTATGCGTATCGGTAAAGATATGAAGTGTGTATTCCAATACATCTTTTTCTTTCTTTTTATTTATTTTTTTTTTGCCTCTGCCACTTCTTGCTGCAATAATACCACATCACACTTAGTACATGCTGATATGCGTGCGTTTTATGTATGTGTAGGTGCCACTATGGTACCAAAAATATTCATTTGTGCATACAAAATTACCTTTAGGTTAAATATAATAAATTGTGGCGGCTGCTATGAAAAGGGTCTTTATTTTTAAAACAACAAACACGCGTGCCCTACTAAATTAATGAGAATCGTATTGAAGTTTAATGAAATCGTAATGGAATGCGCGCATTTCACTTCCAAAAACGAAGAAAAACAAAAAGCAAATATTTTTATATTATTTTTCTTTTTTTTTTTGCTGATAAAAGCGATGACAAATAGATTTTGAAATAGTTTTGGAATTTAGTACTATGGCAAGTTTGTAAATTTTTATAATTCAATTTAAAGCAGTGATGAAATTTGTTATGACTATCACTTATGTTGTCTGCCACGCATTTTTTACTATTTTGATGCATATATGTATTATTAAAATCTTCTAAGAAAGTACAGATAATGGATAAAGTTTTATATCTTATTCCACTTCCGCTTGTATGAATATTCGTTATAAAAGTGAGAATTAGCTTCCAAGTTCTATTTTATATCTAGTTCAAACATGTGGGGAGAAATTTGGTTTATGCTGCTAAATTGCAGCTAAAAAATTTTATCAGCATCAACACTGGCTTTCACTTAGTAGCAAGATTAATAGATAAAGACAGAGAGAGAGAATTACAGTCAGGTATGCTCCCTAGAGTAAAGAGAACCTGTTCAAAACTAGTCACGTGACAGGTTCTCAGGGCTAGTGACCGGTCCCAGTTCCGGAACTTTATATGAGAAGAACCTGTCACTTTTACATGGGGTTGTCATTGGAGGTGGCTAATTAGCCCTTTGGGACAGGTCACAGGATAGGTCCTAGGACAGGTCCAAGAGGACAGGTTCAGTAACGATTATTGTAATAAAAATTTTATAAAAATTCGGTAATTGTTTACTTTTTAAACATTATTTTTATTATTATCTTTATTAAATTATGTTTATTTTAATTTTATAATTTTTCGTTAATGTCGATGGCGGCACCCCGGCTCGAACCCATGTTCATCTGACGTATGTTATGTTTTATAGTCTTCAACGCTTACCACTCAGCTATTGATTGTTATTGCTCGAGAGTTGCTATTTGCGCACTTAACGAGCATGGTATAAACTAACTCTCAACTGTTAAATAGTGAGTGTGTTTGTGTCAACAGGTTCTCAATTGGAACTTTGGTGACGAGGTTGGTGTCAATTGGTACTCAACTGGTACAGAGAAACCGGTCCATTACTGCAATATCCACAAATTTCCCGCAGGACTATGACATATAATTTTGAAGAAAAAAATTTTTGGCATTATCACCATTTTATGTTTAAAAAACCAGGAAAACAGACCAGAGTTTTTGGAGGGAATAGAATCCACAATCTCCAAGCCATGGCGAAATGAAACAGGTTGCTGCAGTTCTACGAAAACAAAAATACGGCGAATTCAATAATTTGTATACCCTACATCATCATAGGTGGTTTGGGTATTATGCGTTTGTGTTGATGTTTGTAATGCACAGAAAAAATTATCGGAACCCCACCTTAAACTAAACCGCTTGACTCAGAATCACTTTTTGAGTCGATTTAGCAATGTCCGTCCGTCTGGCTGGCTGTCTGTCCATGTAAACCTTGTGAACAGAGTACAGGTCGAAATTTTAAAGGCATCTTGATGAAATTTGGCACAACCAGTTATTTTGACACAAGGACAAAGCCTATTGAAATTGGTTACGATTATTTCACCTAGTCCCCATACAAATGTGCACCCGGAATAGGGGTTAATGAAATTCAGTACAAAAAAGTTTTGTATAAGTATTAATCTTGTGCAAAATTTCATGAAGATCGGTCCATAATTGACCATAGCTCCTATATATAGCCTCTTTCGAAAATCACTTTAATGAGCATAAATCCCATGCGAATGTAAGTATCAAGTTAATATTCAACACAAATAAGTTTTATATAAGTAGAAACAACATTGCCAAATTTTATGAGAATCGGTCCATAATTTAACATAGATCTCATATTAACCAACTTCCGGGAAACGCCCTAAAGGGCATAAAATCATATAGATGTTAGTATCAACGCATTGTTCTGTATTTGTGTATTTTATTTTACATTTAGTAAAATTGTTGGTCTACAATTGGCCACAGGTATAGTATAAGTCCCCTTTCAGAACTTTTAGGCTCATAGGCTATGGTGTAGGGTATTATCAAGACCGACTATAGTTTCTTTCTTGTTTTTACATGGAGTTTGATTCTTCAGTGGGTAAACAAAAAATTCTAGTTATATAGAGTTTTGCAGTTCAAACTACTAAACAAAAAAAAAAAAAAAAAAAATAAAAAAAATAAAATAAATAATAATCAGCTGATTAGGTGAGGTTACCTGTTTCAATTTGCTTTTCTCCAAACTGATAGACTAGCTCACTACCTACCTATGCAACCTACAGGGCACCTTATACTCAAAATAATTGTTTTCTGTCTTTTTAAAAATCTGCTTTTTTAAGTAAAAATATGCAAAATGAAGTATTGATTTTATGTAAAGAGTGCGATCGAAAAAATCTTAACACACGTTTTGTCTCATAACTTTTTTCGGAATCAATATTAAATTTTTTTTATCTAGTTATCATGGAAAAATACGCCAGTTACTATTTTTAATAACAACCATGTTGATTTGTCGTGATTTTCATCAAAATGATTATTATTAAAAAATTTTAAAAAAATTCAAAAAAGTCTTACAAATAATTGGCCACAGAATTAAATTTCTGCCGTAAAACTGTATCTAATGTTATTAAACAGCATCAGGAGAATTTGACTATTGATAGGAAACCTGGTTCGGAAAGAAAAAAATGTCCATA
The DNA here is from genome assembly GCA_951394005.1 of Protophormia terraenovae. Lineage (NCBI taxonomy): Eukaryota > Metazoa > Arthropoda > Insecta > Diptera > Calliphoridae > Protophormia > Protophormia terraenovae. The sequence goes on from OX596075.1 coordinate 99,663,341, forward strand.
TGATATTGAGAAGGCCAGAAAATTGAAAGCATATTGAAAGAAACTCCAAACAATTCTGGTAGAAAAGCAGACCAGTTAGATCAGTGCTTTGACAGTGAATTTAAAGCTAATGCAGAGTTGATAACATATAAAGTCCAAAAAGGAATGCTGCAAAAAGCCAAGAAGCCAAGAATAGGACACGGAAATTAAAACCAAATTTCATACAAAAGTACTCAAGTTGTATAATCGAAGAAACGTATGTATGTGCTGGCAGTTTCTGTGTCAAAACTTTTATATTATTAATGCTCGAGGCAATGTTAAAGATAAGTTTAGGACCCAAAAGCAGAAAAAATTTCTTACAAAATTCCTGTTATAACAAGCATTTTTTAGTTGCGGAAAAACAGGAAAGTCATTTGATACATTCCAGTCTATAAGTACCAAAATATACAACAAGGAATATTTGCAAGAAAGACACACATTTTTGGCCCAATTTAGTATTATGTCACTACGGTAAGAAAGCTCTGGAGTGGTACCAAAACAATAACATAGTTTTTGTACCAAGAGAAGTCAATCCTCTAAATCCAATCCAGTGAATTGAAAAGTGAATTGAAGAGCACAAAAAAGGTGTACCAAAATAACGAAGATTTTAAAAGAATATGAGCACACTGTTCCAAAAAAGTGACTGAAGCAACTATCAAATCTCTAACGGAAGGGTTACCAAAAATGGTCCACAAGTTCATAAGTAGTTGTTAAAACTATAAAAGTTATCTTTTTCTGTGATCTGCAATAAATTATCAATTAAATGAAAAAAGAAAGCTCTAAGATTAACCGTTTCCAAGTTGTTATTGAATATTATATATGTTAAGATTTTTTCGAACGCACTCCTTGTAACAAACAAGACTAGAAAATTTGTTTGAACGTATTAATGTAACAGTATCTGGTCTCAATCTCATCTGATCTTAATCCACATCCCACTTAAGTATTATACATACTGTATGACATTGCTTTACACAAGATGACGTTAATAACATTTGTTGCAAGCGCTACATTTTTTCAAATATTTATGTCACGTCAAAATATTATTATTGTGTGATTTCATGTCCAAACGCACAGCACTCGGACTTAAGATCTTCTACGTTTATAAAACTCAATATAGATATTGGCAATTGGAAGTGTTTTTCAAATCATAAGATTTTGGATTCATGTCTCTTTTCGGTCAAAAAATATGACGGTTTAAAAAATGAAAAAAAGGTATACTTGTTTAATTGCTAATAACTTCTGAACTATACATGACAGATATCTAGTTTTAAGGTACGGTCAGATTAGGCAAATGTTTGTTTTAAATTTGTTTGCCCGAACGTAAACAAAATTTTTTCAAAGCAATATGAAATTTATTTTATGGTCACATTACTCACATTTCCCATGTTTGTTTGTTCAAATAGACATTAAATATAGTCAAATAGGCAAATAGGAAAACATATTTTCTCATCGGTCACATTTGAAAAATTATTTGTCTTCAAAAATTATTTCATCAAACTGTCGAAAGCATAAATTTATTTTTATTAAAAATATACCCAGCAAAAACTTTGCTTGCCATGTAATGAGATAAGAAGCTAATATAATGGCTCTACACTACTTTCACATTAGATGAATAACTCATTATTTTAACACGGTGATGTCATTAGAGGCAACTACTTACTCTATATTATTACAGGTAGGCATTTCAGAAAGTCATTACTTAGATGTCGTTACAAGAACTAATTACTTTGTAGCTATTCAATCACTCATTAGTTTCAAAGTATTACAGAAGTCATTATTAGCAAAATGAATAGTAACTAGTTACATTATCGGTTACAAGTAAGTACTGAAGTATTGAAAATAAAAAGCCGATAATTTTTTTTTTTTTTTTTTTGTTGAAATTTATTTATTTGAAAATATGCAGAAGTCAGGATTAGACATACATACTATTTCAGACTTGGAGTTAATTCTTGAAGCTCATTCTTATGACCCGTGCAGAAATTGAATAAAATTCCTGACCTTAATGACCTGCCCCCGTCTGAAAATTGTTGAGAGTTTAATACGTTTAACAAATTGTTTTAAAATAGCCAATAAATTTTTCTTACCTTTATGTAATTATATTTCCTAAATTGCAATCTATTCAAATTTGTTGCCTGTTGAGTTTCTAGGTTTTATAAATTTGTGCCTAAGAGAAACAATACAAATTAGTGGATATTTTTTAGTAATATTCAGATACTTACCACTTTTAAACAATAATAATTTGCCAAAAGCCTTTTGAAATAAGAAATTTATTTTTGTAAACATTTACCAAAAAAAATTGTATTTTCTTGAATTTATTTTTTTATGTCAAGAAATTTTAATTTTGAAAAATTTGACAAACATTTTATCAGACACAAAATTTATTTAGTACACAAGACAGTAAAATTAAATGAACAATAACACTTTTTGCATATAACTAGCTTATTGAGTATAGTACGTATTTTGATCTTAATACAACATTTATAGATAATAAAATTTCCTACAAATTTCCTCTAGTACATTTTTATACCCCTTTATTGGTTTAAGAGTTATACCGTATTTTATGCTTGATGTACATAAACTCAAATTATAGAGTTCATGAATGAATTCATGTACGTATAAAGTGGCCTAATGGATTTGTTAACAATAAGCTATTCTGTCTGCTTACATCGTGGTTTCGACTTCACCGGAGACTGGTGTGTTTATGATTAATTATTTGTTTAAGTCTTCGTGACTTTAACAAATAATTAATGTATTTTCATATTTTACCCACTTTTAAAATATATAATTTTTATAATATAAATGAAGAGATAGATAAAAAGTAACATTTCCAAAAATCTGATCTTATGTAATTGATTACATATCAAGTTAAAAGTAAGTAGTTACTAATCTACTTTCATGTAATGCAGAAAGTATGTTGTTATGATTGAAAAGTAACTACATCTGTAACTACATACCAATACCAAGTTTTTGCTGGGTATTAAACAAAAGCATGAACATTTTTTGATTTTATGATGTGGAGCAGCTTCGATTACTTTTTTAGAAGAAGAAGAATATAAAAAAAAATAAGAAAAAAAAGACAATGTCACATGCTGTACACGGGAAAACCCCATATCATTAAGGTCCCTCTACTGCTGCTCATTTTCAGCAATGAACCTCATCAAGACGCCCTCATATTTTTCGTCATACTCAATCACCTTCTGTGGAAGGTCACCGACTGACTTCCCAAACACCGCCTCCATAATATCCTCCGTGATGGCATCACCTGATCGACCCATTCTTCTAGGGTGCCCCGTTCAACACGTCTCCTTGGTGGCTTTGCCAGAGGAAGTAATAGCACTCTTTGTCCCACCTGCATCACTAGCAGCCTTAGCAACGACCTCACCATGACTCATCATCGACATAGGCGATCCCACTGGAACCACTTGTTCAAGTCCACTTTATACACCTCCGTACTGGACGAATCCAGCTCATATTGCCGCTACATAACCATAACTGACAACATAACGTAGACATACTGCTAAAAGTTGTCTATATTTACGTTTTTGCTACACAAGTTATTTGCGGTTAAAGGTGCCAAAAAATCATTTTTTTGCACACATATATCTCGCACATTATGCATCATAAGTAAAATTATTTTTAGCACCTTTAACCGCGAATAACTTCCGTAGCAAATATGTGATTATCGATGACTTTTGGCAGTATGTTTAAGACACCAAGACGATGCTATATGCAAAAATTCTGAAGTTAAGAAATTTGTTCATCTAATTTTTCTAGGGTACCAATTTATATATATAATTACATATCCTGTTTTATTATAATATTTTGTTGCATGCTTAATGAAATTATTAAAATGATCAGCAATATTGCTCTATATTTGCGGAATTTATTGCTGAAAACTTTCATTTACATAAATATTTAAAATTTTAATGATTTAGATTCAATAGTGAACAATATGGCTTGATAAAGCTATTATTTGATAGTGTTTTCTCTTACCAAAATTTTGTGAGATCAAATAATTATTTGCCCAAAAAATGGAAAATATTTTCCATTATGTGGTCACACTAAATAAAAATCAGCTGATTTGTTGTTTGACACACAAAAATATTTTATGGTCACATTACGGCAAAGAAATATTTGTGAGTTTCAGTCAAATGTTTCCCTAATGTGACCGTACCTTTAGTTTCATATTAAATACAAAGATATTACATTTATAACAATATTTATAAAATTTTTTTACATCAAAAGTTCAAAGGTCAAAGTTATACATATGTAAATAAAATCATTATACATATCTCAAAAAAACCTTATTTTTAAAATTCTAAAAAAAATATATATACATATACATATATATAATGTTGATTTCAAGTTAGAGACTCATTTAGTTTAGAAATTATGTACCAACAATAAAGTCTTATTAATTATAACTTCTGAACTATACACAATCAAATTTTAATTATAGTACCATTTTAAAGATGAATTAAGTTTATTTAATTCGAAAGTTCAAAGGTCAAAATTTGGACCTAATCGATATTTTTAAAATTATTAAAAAATTATATAATTTTAACACAACTCTTGTCCATACCCGTCCAAAATTTCAAGAGAGACCACCTTTAGTTTAGAAGTTATGTACCAAAATATAAAACAAAGTCAAATTTTTTATATAAAATTTATTTTTTAATATGAGTTCATATTTTAAATTATTTAAATTTTTATTTTACAATTTCGCAAAAATTATTCGTTTTTCATTATTAAAACGTCATATTTTTGGACCTGATAGGGTCTTAAGTTTGTAATTTGAACTTTTTCAAATTACAAACCGAATTTTATTTAAATTGGATATATCAAGTCCGAAAATGTCTGTTGTTTTTCCGTTTTAATATGGAATTATTCTAAGTATTAGACTTTCCTATTCAGTTTGAGTTGTTCTATTGAAACGCAAATATCACAGTTTAATAAATCTTTGAATATATATAGTGTCCTACCAAATAAATTTTCTTATGCTAGAAGTTTTACTTAATTACTTTTATGTTAAGAAAACTTCTGTGGAAAACCATCATATTTTGATGGAAGTTTGTCATGTCTTAGTTTTGATCACTTGTCGTTAGTAGTTTAGACGATTTAAAAGTAGTGATTTCCATGTGATTGATAAGGAGAGTCACGAATTAGCTGAAAAAGTATGATGATTAATAATTGAAGATTTTGCTCGATCATCACTTATGCTAAATAAAAATTATTGTTAAGTAGACTCAGAGGTCAATGACGTTTCTTAAATGAAGTTTTGATGATTGCGTACAGGTGGCTTCAAGATAGAATTTGTGTGATACAAGCGGTTTACTCATTGTGAGAGGAATATCTATGTCGCAATTTTGATTGACATATGCCAGTACGTCAGCTCTGAATGTTTCCATCAATGTCCTCATATTGAGGAACCCATACGAGGGTTCTATGTCTCGGTATATTTTCCAGAGGCTACCGATAAAATATTTGAATATATCTATTCGATATACCATAGTACTGAATCTTTTGTACGACTGTTTTTAAAATATTGTTCTCATAAGAAAATCCAGATAATTACATTAAGGTTAATTTAAAATGTGACTAAATTCTTGATAAAATATCAATATTTTTGAAAAATTTCACTTCTTGGCATAAGTCAATTTGCCACAGATTATGTGGAAAATGGGCCATCTTGCTTTGACACATATATAAACTCTGAATTTTCTTACTTACTTAATTTCTGCAGAAACGAAGAAACGACATACATTTCCTTCCATATATGTATATTAGAGTGTCCCATAGAAAAAATGTTGTAGCTTAATATGGGAAAAATATAAAAAAAAAAATTTAATTGATTTTTAGTTCTCTACCAGCTATTGAAAGTCACGGATCTGGAACATTTCGTCCCAAAAGTTGTATTGAGTTTTGTCTTGAAATGGGTATCAAAAAGTTGTTAATTTGAAGCCAATTACTTTGGTCCATAAACCGTCATTTCAGAATTTCAAATTTTTCTTAAAAAATGAATAAGAATTTTATAACTTTGTTTCCTTTAAGGCTAAAATTTTAAAAAATTGCATTTTAGTAAGTACTGTTAATGCCTTAAAAAGTATTCTAGCTAAACAAAATCCCCTGGAAAATAATTGTTTAAATATTTTTCCATAACCAGCATTAAATTTAAAAATCTAAACTTTTTTTTTACCAAAATGTATGGGACCCATGATTTTTCAACCGCTGGGAGGGAACTGAAGACCAATTTTAAAAATTTGTTAAATAATTTTTTCGTATTAAGCGAATTTTTGCGCATCGTTTGAGGAGTCTTATTACATCGAAATCCTCGAGACACTCTAATATACATACATATACTCGAGACAATAGGTTTTTCATTCGGCTGTGTTCTAATAAGTCCAAAAAGTTATATTTAGTGCCACCAGATATAGACAAAAAGGCCAATTACCAATTACAACTTGTTTATGGTCCTTCGAGCCGGATGTTGGTTAACGAAGCTGCAATCATTAGTGTTGAAGTCAATAAACTATTACAAACGTGTGGAAAAATTGGTATACAAAAATTGTAGTTGTTTCAACGAAATCCAAACAGAATAAGCACATTCATATTCTGCTGGTACATTATCCCATTCCAAATCTGTAATCTAAAACGATCTTTATTAATTTATATTATAAATAAAATTAAATACAAATTACCGTCGGCATTTAGTTATCACAAAAAGTTATTACTATTTTCAGGATAACATTAAAACAGTTTGAGTTTAAATATAAGGAATCCTAAAATTCCATTTAATATATTTATTCACTCGTCGAGCATGTTTACTTACTTTGTAAACATCAATGTAAAAAATGTAAAATAGTGTCAATACATGACATACTGACATGTACTATATGTGTTTTTGTAAACATACATGTTTTTTTTTTTCTTTATTTTATATTGACACATCAAATTAGATTGGAATGTAATAAGTCATGGCCCATGTTACTATATAGTAACAATATAAATTATGCCATGTAAAATGAACGAATCTATGTAAAATATGTATATTTTTTTGTTTGTCTTTTGGTTTTTTTTTTTGTTATTACAATTCTTTTGTGCTGCTAATGTTGCTGCTGCTGTTTTTTGTTATTGTCAACGCATACCAAAACGTATTTTTTTTAAACAACAACAATAACTATAACTAAATTGTTGTAACTGTTAAAAAGAAAATAAACTAAATTACTGAGGAATGTAAATACTTATACATATACACGGAAGAAAACTTGTTATTAGACCTTCATATAAAACGATAAATATGCTAGAGATGTTGATTTACCGAAATCTCTTCAATTTTTAAATGAATAATGGTGATTTTAAGTTTAAATAAAAAAAGGATTAGGAAAAATATGTATCTGTAACATGGAAAGATTTCTAATGACAAAATACCGACGGCAATCATACCTTGTTAATATTCAGAGTTACCTCAAAATTATTAATAAAAGTTCGTTCCACATATAAGAAAGTTAAACAGGCAAATGACAACAAAGAGCAGAAGAGAGAACTTTTTTTTTTTTTGTCTTAACCAAATTGCATAACACAATATATTGCAGATGTAATTACATTCGCAGATATTGGCTCCTAATTCAGGTAATGCAGTGAAAATCCTCATTTCGATAACATTTATGGAAGCCATTAAAAGAGATTTTATGATGAAAATCTGTTATCACCAGGGCAACCAAAAATTTGCATAATAATTTTTTCCTAGGCTTTAAATCAAACTGATAGCTATATGTTCGATTCATACAATTTTAAGAATTTCGGCATCTATTTGTCACTGCAATATTTCAGTTTAGCAGCCTAAATTGTTATATTTTTATACATAATTTAAAATTTATCCAGAAATATTTATATTTTAAACGCATATTTTCTGATTTTAAGAGCATGTTTTATGCTCATAAAACACTTTTTTTATAACATATTTTATGTTGCCCCGGTTATAACTTATACTTGTTACTAATAAATCAATTTTTATATGAAAGGCAAACATTTCATTTTATAATGGAATGTTAAAATTTGTTTTTAAACAAATTTGAGGCATTAGAGCCCAAAACAACGAAAATCTTAGATCACTTGTATTTCTCATCAAAAATCTGTGGAGAAAATAAGTTTAATTTGTGATCATTTAGTTTTCATAACGAAAATAAATTTTTTAGAACATTAATCACTAAAAATCGATATGAGAATATTTAATAAGCAGTAAGTTAAAGATTTGTGATCTTATAGGTATATTTTATTTTTATAGAACTTCATTTTAAAAGAAATGATTATAATTTTTATTTGTTGCAAAAATAGTCGCTAGAGAATTTTAAATCTGTAAAGACGCTAAAGAAAAGCGGATGAAGATCTGTGATCACTATTTCCCATGAAGTATTTATTATTTAGATTATAGTTAATATCCAAAGTATATAATGTTTCTCACTAGAAATTCATTATACCCTACACCACCAGAAATGGTTGGGGTATTATACATTTGTGCTGATGTTTGTAACGCACAGAAAAAAATTATCAGACCCCCACCTTAAAGTATACCGTTCGACTTAGAATTATTTTCTGAGTCGATTTAGTGGTCATAAATGCCTTATATATAGCAATATTTTAATATTTTAATTCGGCACAAAGAAGTTTTGTATAAGTGTTAATCTTAGAGCCAAATATCATTAAGATCGGCCAATAATTGACCATAACTCTCATATAAACTTCTCTTCCGGAAATTACATTAACTTGAATAAATCCTATACATATGATAGTATCAACTTAATTTTCGACACAAATCACTTTTATATAAGTAAAAAAAACATTGCCAAATTTTATGACAATCGGTCCATAATTTAGCTTCCATATAACCCACTTCCGTGCATAAAATGAAAGATGTTGGTATCAATTCATTGTTCTGTAGTTGTATATTTTATTTTATATTTAGTAAAATTGTTGGTCTTCAATTGGCCATAGGTCTAATTTTTGACTCATACACAATGGTGTAGTTTATCATATGGTCGGTCTTGAACTAAAATTTTATTTTAAGAGAAAACTAGCAAAAAGGATGAAAATATATGATCAATAATATTTCTCAGCTAATTTAGATTTTTATATGAAAATTAATAATTTATTTTTGTGAGAAAACTGGGGGCGCTAAAGCATTAAAGATGAAAATTTGTAATCAAAAATTTGTTTTTTTTTTTTATATAAAAATCTCCTTTTAAAATCAGTTATATTTTTCACCAACATTTTTGGCATGAAAATATAAAATCTAATTTTCAAAGGAAACTGGAAGCGTTAGAGCAAAGATGATGAAACTGCTAGCGCTAGAGCTTAAATAATGAAAAATTTTTAGGACTTATATTTATGACAAAAAATATTTTTTTTTATAAGAAAATCTTTTATCTCACTTTATAAAGAAACATGAAATTTTATAAGAAATAAATGATAAAAGATTTATCATTTATTACAGAATATTTAAAAAACTTGCCCTCATACACCTCAGGACTTATTCCCAAAAAAACAAAATAAAGCTTAAATGAGTAAGCTCATTTTTTATCTCACCAAGATATGGTATTCAGTTATGGGGCAAATATAGACAAAATTCAGAGACGTCAAAACAAGATTTAGCTTATATTACCTGCGGCACAATAGTGCGTCAAAAACTCAAATATTCATAAGGATCTAAACGTCCCCTTGGTGAAAGATGTAATAAGAGATCACACAGAGAAATATTTTAGAAAGCCTTCTAAATCAAAACATCCTACTAAGCAATAGACAAACTCGATTGAGAAAAAAGCACACATCAAACTTGAGGAGCTAAAATATACGAATGAAAATATATTTTTGTTTGACGGTGGTTAGACAAAATTAGATATTTATATTTAAGATTTTAATACTTACTGTTAGTTGATGTACAATAGGGTGATCGATTATTCGACTTTTTTGAGAAACCGGTTTTCGAATAGTTCGAATAGTTGGTATTTTAAAAAAACCGGTTGCACTTTTTGAAATTCAGAAAAAACCGGTTAACCGGTTTTTCTTGCAGAATTTAATATTTATATCAAAAGACTACATTTCTTTAAAAAAATCAATTCTTATAATTAAGTTAAAATTTATTAAATACAAGCGTAAAAGCCTAACAATGTCAGGAAAAATAATATAATAATGAAAATATGCACAAACAAATCCGAAAATTAAAAGAAAAAAATATGAACAACATTTAGACACCTTCCTCTCCCTAATCGAAGTCAATTATTTGAAGCCTTTCAAATTTATTGGAATTATATTGATTAAAGTTTTAAATTCGTAAACCTTTCAAAATAAAAAAAAAAAAAAAAAATCGTCGTAAATGCGGTCCCTGGCCGAAATACAGAATCAGTTTTTTATAGGATTTGGAGAGCAAACAATAAGTATAGCAACTCAAAAGTTTTTAATACCAAAACAGACTTTTTGGTCCCTGATAGAAACATCTGGCACTGTTAGAATTTGTTGAACGAATAGTTTTATAAGTATGCCGATTTTTAGTTTCTTACGTCGTCTGGGAGCTTCAGAAAGCTCTGGTAAGGAAACATTGCTTAGGAAAGATATATTTAAATCCACATATATAGATCAACGTATTTTCGCTCCCTGATAGAGATTTCAAAATCTGGTTCTGTAAGGACGAATAGGGTTATAATTAAGCTGAATTTTAATTTTCTATGTCTTCTGGGAGCTTTAGAAGGCTCTGGAAAGAGAAAAAAATCTTAGAAAAAGACACATAAATCCTCTTATATCCGCTCCCTGATACAAATTTCAAAATATGGCTCCATTAGGATTTGTTGTACAAAAAGTTTTATAATTAAGCCAAATTTTAATTTTCTACGTCGTTTGGTAGCTTCAGAAAGCTTTAGAAAGATAAAAAATGCTAAGCAAATTATATATCTAGATGACTAAAAGATAATTATGTTTCAAAATTGTAGAAAAAATCATCTAAATTTTAGTTAGCATAAGCAGAAACCATGGCTTAATTGAAACGATTCTGCAGGTGAAACTTTTTTAACACACCTTTAAAAAATAAAGGAAATATTGGATCAAAGAAATTAAATTGGGCCATACAGGATAATTATTAATTATTTGTTTAATATTACAGAATAAATTCCAATTTAGACTTAAACTATATTTTAAAAACGTAAGAAATCAGTCTTTATGAATATTTGAAAAATTATTCCTAAATTTTCAAATATCACTATCACTATTTAGTACATGTTTTCTGAAATAAAATGCTATTTTTAAAACCGGTTTTTTGTGTTTAAAAAAACCGGTCTATTCGACATTCGAAAAATGAACATTTTGAAAAAACCGACAGCACATTGACTGAAAAAACCGGTTGGAAAACCGCGTCGATCACCCTAATGTACAATTAGATTCAATAAATAAAGTATGTAATAAAAAAAATCTCGCCAAGCGCTTTACAAAGATATGTGTCTTGTAGTTTAATTTTAAGGATAATTTTCTTAGAATTTTCCGCAGATATCACCCGAATAATTTGACACAAACTAATATTCATGCTTTCTTCTAAAAGTATATTTCAGAAGTATTCTGTTCTAGTTACAGATGCAAATCCATGTAAAAATATTTCCCTCATCAATCTTCATTACAATTTTAAAATAATTTCTCTATCTGTAGGAATGTGCGTAATAGTAAATACAATATTTGTAGCTGCGTAGAAATATGTTACTTAAAGTTTTTTTTTTTCAGTTTTTTTCATTGGAATTTCTTGAAATGCGTGAATATATGAGAACATTTGTTTTGAACTTAATTGAATTGAATTTGAATTTGAATTTTTGTTTCAATGATGCAATGATAAGGGCCAATAATTACACATACACACACACATTTGTTTAATATGATCGTACTCGTACTCTTCGTTTAAGTAAAGTATTCAAATGAATATGAACCTTTAAATTTTTATTTACTTTAAATAAAGTACCAAAGGGTTAATGGGGAGAAACAGTGTTAAATTGAAATTGTTTTTTATTAGTTTTTATTTATTTCCATGTAGTTTTTTTCTGTTCAATTACATCATAATACATATTGTAATGTTTTAAATATTTCGGGTTTTTTTGTTTGTTTGTTGTTTGGTATTTTTTATATTTTTTTATTTGAAAATAAACCGCCTCTAGATTAACAACAACTAAAATTCATAAGACAAGGGATGACCCTTTTTTTTTTGGGAAACAAAATATAAAATTTATTACATCACATATTGATAAGAAAAAAAATAACCAAGTAACAATTATAATTGTCATTTTGAAATTTATTTGGTGTTGTTTTATTATTTTGTTTGTATGGTTACTTAATATCAATTACTAGGACTGTGAAGTGAGTTCATGATGATGTTGAACTTTAGAGGAATTGTTTTTTTTTTTTTTTTTAGTAAATTTAAGTTAAATTTAAAATAGGGGAAAAATTATAAGAAAAATTAAAAATTTTTTGGTTAAAAAATTAATTTAAACTATTTTTGTTTAAATAATGGTAAGAAAAACCCAGAATAACTCGTACTAATTGATTACGGATTTTATAAAAACTTTTCAAGAACATCTTTTTTTTAATTATTTATTTTGGATTCTACACCTAGAGAAAAATCCAATATATGCGCATTGATAATGATACCATTCAATGTTAATTGTTAACCTGTCCCGTATGTGTTCAAATTTAACCCTTTGGCATCAAGTTGACACCATTTTGGTAACAAATTATTAAATTACATTATGTTTGTAAATATGGGGTAAAATATGTCAAAAGTCGCGATTAATTTTAAAATTTAAGTTTTTGTAATAAAGTTGGGTAGCGATTAAAAATAAACAAAATTATGTATCAATATCAATTAAAATCTTTAAGCTAAGTTGTGTTGTTTTCTTATAAGGACCAGTCAAAGTTAAAATTTTTTTTACATTTTTGAAAAAGAGTAAAAAATTAAGTTTTCTTCAGCATTAAGTGTATTAATTATAAATAAAAGTCCTTTAAAGTAAAAATTTAAAATAGTACGATCAAACCTAGATATTTAAGTATACTTTTCTTTAAGAATTTGTAAATTATACTTTGTTCTAATATTTTTTTTTTTTTTTTTGGAAAATTGTCCTAAAATACACTAATTTTCAACTTTCATGGAATACAACATAAAATGTTACAGGTTTTTTGTTCTGAAAATTTTCTGAAAAATTTGTTTATATTGTCCACTTTAATATTATGAAAAAAAAAACTAGACCGATTCGGGAAAATATATATATTTTTTTTTTAAAGATTTCATACAAAATCAGCTTAAGTGCAGACAAAAATCAAAATTTATCAAAAATTAAACAGTGGGGGCAGAATCGAAATAAATCTGTAACTTCTAATCGGCTGGTTGGATTTACATAAAATTTCACACAGGCGCACGTTGGGGTAAAAGGGGTCGAAAATGGCGCTTAATTCAGGGAGAGGTGATACCAATATTTTAATGATGATGATCTATTTTAATATTTATTATTAGGTAAAAAAATGTATTTTTTGAATTTTAGGATTTTTTTTTTGTCCGTCCGTCTATACCTTAGGATTAAATGGGTTTAAAATCGCCGCATTATTCAGAGAAAGGTGATATGAATATTTAAATGGTCATGATTTAATATTTTATCAATTAGTTAGTAAAAAAAGATATTTTTAGAACTCTTGAATTTGTTTTGGCAGAATAGTAATGTCCGTCCGTCTGTCTATATATTGGAAAAAATGGGCCTAAAATGGCCGCATAATTAAAGAAAAGGCGATATCAATATTTTAATAATCACAGCTTGTTTTGGTTTTTATTAGTTAGTTAAAAAATATCAACTTTAAAAATACTCCAATTTTTTTGGCAGAATGGTAATGTCCGTCCGTCTGTCTATACATTAGAATTAATTGGCTAGAAAAAAGCCGCACAATTCAAGGAAGGGCGATGTGAATATTTTAATAACTACAACTTATTTTGTTCTTTACTAGTTAGTAAAAAAATTTACCATTATATCTCTACGATCATTTTTGGCTAAATGGCAACATCCGTCCATCTGTCTGTACATTGTGAAAAAATAGATCTAAAATGGCCACTTACTTCAAGGAAAAGTGAAATCGATATTTTTATAATCACAACTTGTTTGATTTTTACTAGTTAGTAAAAAAAAATGCATTACAAGAATCTTACAAATTTTTTCTGCCTGATATGTAATGTCCGTCCGTCTGTCTATACATTGGGGTTAAACATGTCAAAAACTAAGCATACTACAGAAAAAGTGATATCAGTACTTTAGTGATCACTTTTGACTTTATTATTTATTAGTAAGTAAACAAATTCATTTTTAGAATTCTAAGGCTTTCTTTGCAGAATGGTAATGTTTTCATACAAAAAAAAAAAGTCATCAGTGAGAATAATCAACTGCGGATTATGGTAGGTCTATATGTTTTATTTTATACTTTTTCCCCATACTTGATTGGATCGGAACTTATCAAAAGTCTATTAAATATATCTTCGTTTGATTTTTGTCTACTACATTTTCGTGAAAAATGTTTCCGGTAATTTTTGAAATCTTTTTTTCTTGCTTCTTGGGTGTCTCAGAAAGTTGGCCATTTCGTAGAAGATCATGTTTTATAATTTCTGGGCCGTGAATAAAAAACTTGTGGAGGATAGGAGACATACAATACCATGGATATTTATCAACGTAGTATCTGGCTGTATTGTTCACATAGTTCCTGAATTTTTCAATATTAAATACCAAGTACCAATATAAGACACATCATTTTGTAGAATATAAAAACATTACATGAAATCATGTTCATTTTAACTGAGTTCGACTGTATTAAGCAGTAAAATTATTTTCTTCATTTAAAATAATTGTACAAAACAATAACAAAAAACAATAGTGAAATAACGAAAAATAAAACAAAGTAAAAAAATAATAAAAACGATCTGCACTTAACCTGTTTTTGGTTTGAAGCAACTTGAGTTTTTTCACAAAAATGTAAATTTCTAAAATCGGGCAAAATATGCGCACGATTTTATTTCAGAATATTTAAGTAGACAATATGTAATATTTTTCAGACAATTTTTCAGAACAAAAGTCTTGTTATATTTTTAGTTGCATTCCATGAAATTTGAAAATTAGTGCATTTTTGGACTATTTTCAAAAAAATAACAAAAATACCAGGACAAAAACTAATTTACAAATTCTTGCATAAAAGTAAACTCAAATACCTGTAGTTGATGGTTCCATTTTAAAATTTTTCTTTAAAGCACTTTTTATTAAAGAAAAATTCACCGAAAGTTCATGAAAATTTAATTTTTTGCTCTTTTCTTAAAATATAAAAAAATGTTGAACTTTGACAGGTCAGTACTCAAAAACCACGCAACCTACATTAATGACTTTTATCGTTATTGATACATAATTTTGTCTATTTTTATTCGGTACCCAATTTTATTTAAAAAAGTTAATTTTCAAAATTCAATAAAACGCCACTTTCGACCCCTTTTACCCCAACGCTAGGCGTAGCAAAAGACAGTAATATTTTGAGTTAAGAAGCAGGATCCCATATACCCTTCAGCAGCAGAACTATGGGGATTCAAAATAGAGTACTAGTCTCATGGCAAATGTTTAACCACTAGCGAATTTTTGTTTCATACCAAATTTCCAAGATTTTTATTTCACCTTAAAGGTCTAGATAAATCCTTTAGAAAACATGCTTGCATGTACTAATTATCTTATATATTTTTGGTGTTATGCATATACATTTGAAATTTCAAAAATCTTAATTTTACAAGATCTTAGTCAAAAATTTTCCATATATAGCTCAACATTTTCAAACGATTTTATTATGTTTTATGCAATTAATTAAAAAACAAAATTATGTATCGAACAAAGAAAATTTTGAGTCGTTATCTTTATTGAGTCAAAAGTTAAAATATTTTGTATTGGAAAGTTTGCAAAAATTAACAAACAGACGGACAGATGGACGGACATTAGAATTCTTTCAAAAAAAAATCTTAAAATTCGAAAGATATTTTTTTTTTCTTTTCAATCAATATGAAAGCCAAATGTAAGTATTAAAATTTTGATATCACCTTCCACTGTTAAACGATTTTGTTAAAGTTAAACGATTTTGAATTGGAAAGTTTACAAAAATTAACAAACAGACGAACAGATGGACGGACATTAGAATACTTTCAACAAAAATTTTTAAATTCGAGATATTTCATTTAATATGAAAACTAAATGTAGGTACTAAAATTTTGTTAACATTTGTCACTGAATTATTTAAGTGCCATTTTCGACCCATTTAACCCAAATGTATTGACAGACGGAAAAATATTTTAGAATATTAAAAATACATTTTTTACTAGTTAATAAATAGAAAGAATAAAACGTGATTATCAAAATTTGGATATCAAATCTTCCTGTATTAAGCGCCACGTTTGACCCATTCAACCCAAATGTATGGACGGACGGACAGACATTACCATTCAGCCAAAAAACATTTCATAATCCTTAAAATTCATTTTTTTACTCACTAATAAATAGTGAAATTAAACGTGAGCATTAAAGTGTTGATATCACCTTTCCCTGAATTGTGCATAATTTTCGACCCATTTAACTCTAATGTATAGACGGACTAAAAAAAAATCTAAAAAATCCAAAACTGAATTTTTTACTAAATAATCAATAAAAAAATAAAACATGATCACTAAAATATTGATATCATCTTTCCCTGAATTAATCGCCATTTTCGACCCTTTTTACCCCAATATGGAACGGTCTCAAAAAGCCGATGCCGTAAATTGTCAATGTGATCACAACCGTTGTGGATTTTAAATCCATTTGTTCACTTATTGTAAAAGGGCGAAACCATTTTGGTTTATATGTATAAAAAATGTCATAACATTTCTATTATAGCTCTGTTCCAGTACTCGTAAAACTTGCAAGTTTAGTCAGAATTTACAGGAAAGCGTTCCCGTACTAAAAATGTTTGCATATTATTCGAGTTTTTCAGATAATATCTAACTAATTCAATAGGCAAAAAAATAGGCAAAAAGTGGAAAGGCCTTTAACCCTACAATTTGTGGTTAAAAATCTCTTTACTGATTTGTTTCAACAAAATAATCAGCAATCAAATAAATTAAAATCTGCGGTTCCAATTAGGCGACACACTTAATTCCAGAAAATAAAAAAACAAATTTATAAACTTTTCAAAACCCAGTCTGCACAATTTCTACAATATTCTTTGAAAACAACTTTAGCTTATTTGAATTAAATATTTTTGTGCAAGAAGAAAAAAAAAAAAAAAAAAGAATTCAAAACTATTTAATTCATAGATAAAAGTTGCGGTTAAGAGCCACAGTTGAAATTTCTTTGTAAAAACGTAACTTTCCTTGAAACGTACCATGTCTGGTTTTTTTCTATTTAATGTACGTGGTACATAAGTTTTCTGGTTATTATTGTTTTTGTATCGTTTAAATAATATTCTTTTTGTTGTAGTTTTTATTTTATTTTAATTTTATTAGTTTAGTTTTTTTTTTCAGTTTTTATTTTTATAATCATTCAATATTTGTGTTTGAAATTTTTGTGCGTATTTTATGAATAAGAGAATCGGCAACTTATACAACAACATATTTAAATATTTATACATGTATGTTAAATAGTAAGTATCCCAGCAAAAAATGTTAATAACTAATTTAACAGTAAATGCTTCTTGTCTGGATTACTTAGTAATTATTATATACTATTTACATTACAGTGTAAACATGTTGTCTGAAATTTATACTTAGTTTTAATATCCCTTGAAAATAAAATCTTAAAAAAAAAAAAAAAACTGAATACACATTAGACATTAGTATAAAATAACTCCTTTTAAGTTTAATTTGCATTTTTTAATCGATTTTCCATATTCATTACATTAAAATGTTTTTATTTTAATGCTATCTACTATATTGCAAGTATTTCTGGAATTTGCCTTAAAAATACATTAAATATACTTTTACAACGATATCTAGGAATACATTCATGAAGATACATTTAATCTATAACTATTTGCTCTTTTTTACAACCTTTATGGCCCGCCAAAAGAAGTCTATACATAAAATACTCAAATATACACTTAATGAAATAATTACAAGGTAGGTAAGTAGGTAGAGAAGAGTTATACAAGTACTAAGATGAGTATCTGTATATCTACTCAAAGACCTAGAGGTTCATTGTTAGTCCCTTCGTAGGAGTGGTAGAAGTAGTGACAGAAGTATTGAAAGCGAAGAGGAAAGATGAGACCAAGAAACGAAGAAAGGTATGAAAAAATAGGATAGCAAAGAAAGATCTTCCGCCCTATTGCGTTCGCTCTAAGCCAACGGCATTCCCTTAGCCAGCCTATTCCTTCGACGAATCCTATCAAGTTTCCTGGATCAATTCTTGATACACTTTCTAATTCGTCGACTGCCCATTCATTTCTTCCTACTCAGTTGTAGACACGAACAGTGACATATAATATGCTCCACTGTCTCTATTTTCTCATTGTCTTCGCACATTCTGCAAAGACCGGAGGAACCTATTTCTTAATTGCATGTCATTTTTCCTATTGAACAATGATCTGTCAAAATACCTATCATGGTTTTTAGGTTTCTCCTTTTCATGGCTTATAGCAGATTTATATCTGCCATATTAAATTTCGGTCGTTCTGGTATTCCATGATGATTGTTTCTCTACCGAATCCATTTCTTAATTAACCTGAAGTTAAAACCTAGGGGTGGTTTTACTCAACTTTCACTTTCAGCTCCATCCAAAGCAGAGCCGTTTCTAGCTAATTCATCAGCTATTTCGCCATAGCCCGCTACTCAGTAGAGTCTTATATGATAATCACTTATCAATTTCCTAAGAGCCTTCCTACAATCGCTAACTAGCCTAGATTTAACAAATTGTCCATTCAGGACCCTAAGAGCCGCCTGGCTATCTACATACAGAGTTACTTCTGTATTCTTCTCAATGTTACTTGCTATCAATTCCGTGGCCTTAAGAATATTTAGAATTCTACGCTTGGAACATACTATTCGAGAGCCTATATGGTTCCCTGACGTTCTTCTCAAGAAGATAAACACCTGCACTGTTGCCTATATTCATTTTGGATCCATCAGTGAATACCCATACTCCACTACATAGTTTCTCCATGCCTGATCATTGGTCTCTATTTGAGCTAATGAGTGTAGGAGTTTCCCCGAAATCCATCTCAGTGCACATGCAATCCGTGGATCCCGAGGGAGCTAAAGTATGGCCACTGAGACTGATTTCGTTTAGAAGAAGAAAAACGCCATGGCAAGCAAATCCTTAAAATCGGATGTTGGTTGATTCTCTATAACACAGAATTAGCAAATAAGTTACCTTGTCATTTTGTTTTTAGCTATCTTGAATGCTATGCGTTTACTATTTAAATAAAAATTCCAAAAGGGCTAACTATCGCATACTCTTTATGGAAAAAAAATAAAACTGGCTAAATTCGTGACAAAAAAATGGGCTAATAATATGGATAACAATTTTTAACCAACAAAACGTGTAAAAATTATATGAAAAAGCAGAAATAACTTGATAAATAGTTCTTTTTATAATTAAATGAATGTATTATTAATTTATCTTTCTAATTATTGTTTTTTTTAATATTTATTATTAGGACGATATTTTTACCAAAATACTGCATCGCAACATAAATACTAAAACGCTTCAAAAATATTCAGTTAGCAACTATTTGGCCAAACTGGCAACACTGGCTAGATATAACAAAAACATTCACAACAAAGAGCGTAAACATATAAAATACACAAACACATTCAAATTTTTATGTCCCTCTTTCTGCCTTTCGCTGTATTATAGTATGTTTTATTTATTGCATACTTTTTGGGGGCAAATATGCAAAAAAAAAAAAAAAAAAAAAAATATGGAAACCAGGGACCGTATTGATTATGAGCAATATTATTAAAATCACCATTTAATGATTATTTTTTAATTTAAAAAACAGTAAAATATGGTCTATTAACCGATTTATCTATTATTCAAGTAATCAAAATTAAAATTTTGTAATATTTTTTACTAAAAATAAAATAATTCATCGGTTTTCAATTATTGAATTAATCATATATAAACAATAAACAATTTTTTTATTTAATTTTTTAATAGGTTGAATTTCTATTAATAACTTAATTGAATATGTACACAGAAGAAAGCAAAAATGGACTTCAATTATGAAATTGCTTATATTAATTAATTTTTAATTGATTTTGCTTCAATTATCATAATGATAATATTAATAACTAGAATAATTGATTTTATTATTACTGCTTTTTCTTAAATAGTTATAATGAACTTAAAATTGTTGGAAATTGACTTCAATTTATTTTATTTTAGTATTTTTATAGACAAATTTTGTATTTTTCTTTATATTATATTAAGAACTGACAATTTATTAAAAAAAAAATTGTAAACCTATTAGAAAATTAATTATACTAATAAATAATATAATTAAATTCCAATATAAAATTAATTAATAATTTTATTGAAATATAATTTAAAATATTTTTTTCTGTGTATTATTCGCAATTGAAATTGGATTTTAGTCTTTTCTATTTTACTATATATTTTATTAACTTATTCTCGCGATAAATCGCCATTTGTAAAATTATCAAAGATTACTATTGAGTGTTACAAAATTTAATTTTTTTTCCTAATTTATTTTAATATTTGTTTATGTATGTAAGGACTGCGCATGAAAAAATCCTTGCATGCTCCTGTGCTTATAACTTTTGATGTGGTGAAAACTAAGCAGTTCTGTTAACTGGTTTACATTTGTCATTATGCTCACTAGCCATGTTCCATGGTTATAGCAAAACTAGATTTTCTTAAAATGGAAATTAAACAAAAAACACCTAAACACATAGTTCAAATTTTTCATGAAATCTTACATCGGTCTTATAAAACAATTGCTAGGAAGGCAATTATGTCACAATATACATTTTCTTGGGACATAGTATTGTACTAAGAAGTCATGGTCACTGAATGGAAACCTGATAATGGAAGAAAAAATAGTATCTTCAGGATGTAGGACTCAGACAAAATGGAAAGGATTTTAAGAGAAAATCCCCTCATCTCTGGAAGAAAAGTGTCACGAAAAGTTAATTGCTTTGAACTTTTATCAGAAAAGTTTAAAGAAAATCTAGCCTGAAGACGTATAAAGTACAAAAAAATTCTAATAGAAACGCAAAACAAAAATTTGGAGGTAAAAAAATAACGTGAAAGCTCTTCAGACGAATTTTTTCATAAATATGATTAGTGTATAATAGACGATGAAACGTTCGTACAGGCTAACTTTTTTTAACTTTCTGGCCAGGAATACTATGTTGCAGATGCTAGAGGGAATATGGTAGAAAAATATTGTGTATCAAAGAAATCAAAATTCCCAAGAATGTTTTTGTTTTGGGAAGCCATATGCATATGCGGAAAAGAAGCACTTCATTCATAAAAATGGTTACATTAACACAGAAATATACGTGAATGAGTGGCTTTGGAAAAGACTTCTCCCTTTCCTAAGAAAATACAGTGTATCTACTTTTGTCTGGCCTGTTCTCGCTTCTTCTCATTACAGCAACAATACAATGGAGTAGTAATAAAGAAATTGTTAGTGTTTGTACCGAAAGATGCTAATCCATCAAATTGTCCGGAACTCTGAGCAATTGAAAGGTATTTGGCTCTAGTAAAAAATAATTTAAAGTATATTAAAAGCTCAGCTTAATATGAAGCGGAGTTTAAAAACAAGTGAACTTATTCGACCAAAAAAATGACCGAAACACAATAATTGGAAGAATTCTGGAAAATATCAGATATTTCCTTTAAAACCAACAGAAAACTATTTATTCTTTTATGTTTAGAACTTGAACATAACAGTCATTAATAAAAATATAATAATTTTAAAAAAATTCTCCCATTGGTTTAGTTTCTATAAATCTGCGTATGCGCGGATTTTTTCGTGTGCAGTCCTTATATATGCAGTATTGCCTCACTTTTTCCTTCGCCTTATTTTTTTTAATTCCTTCAAAAAGGGAAAATTTCAAGCATCGGATATCACTGAATGAACCTACTGATTGGTGTACTGCTCGACTACCTCATGGCAGATATAAGATGCTGCGGCATTTATTGGGAACAGCAAAATACAGATACACAGCTTAATCCACTTGTTCAATTTTAGGGCAACTATGACTCTATTGTGTTGAAACTCGATCGAATTTTATTATGGCCCTGTCAGGGTGTCAGTTTTCCACTCTGGTAACCCTTATTATAGTACTCTGGGTTGCTGGTGCACAAAATAATAGATAGGGGCCCTATTTTCTGGTCGAAAATGGAGAAAACAGTGTCACCGATTCACTCATTCTGGATTAGGGATTAAAAATTTGGTCCATTTTTATGCATGTTATTATCGAGTCGAATCTTGGACATGTTGAGTATTCAAACTTGTTCTCTCTGGGTAACACAAGCGGACCTGATAAAAAGCTTTCACTCGTAGCTGTCCATTGAATTTTACCTAACATATGTTTACAACAAAAAAGTTATTGGAAATTTTATACAAAAAAAAAAAAAAAAGTTTTTGAGCATAACTCAAAATTTTGGGGGTGCATTCAAGAATGGTCCTAAAAGATTTCAAACTTATAAAAAAGGAAAAAAGGTATTTACTTATAAAAAACATAAGTATATTAATGAGATGTAAAAATCTCATAATCCTAGAATTATTTTATGTACTATGTTTAATAGTAAAAAAAACCCTACGTACAACTACATAAATATGTTTAATTTTATATGAATATTAATATGTGTATGTGTACATATGTATGTTTATGTGTTTGTATGCATATCAAGTGTTTGCCTTGGTACTTGTACTTATGCTTATCTCGTACGCATGATAATAAAAAATATCAAAAAAAAAAAAAAATATTATAAAATTTACAAAAACTAAAATAATGTTTAAATAAAAACCCAAAAACAAAACAAAAAAAAAAAAATAGTTTAATGTAGAAATTGTTTTACGATCAATGCACGCATTCCACAGAGTACTCACTCATTCGTATATTTGTACTTTCCTACTTACAAAACAATAATGAATTTATAGGTGACGACATTAATGTTATGTCTATCTATCATTTTGGTTCCACTAAAACCGTCCGCTTATACGTTCCTGTGACAAACTGACAAACAGACCAAATGACAAAAGTGCTGGTTTTTTATCCAACTAATGGTTGGCATTTTATGTTGTTGTTGTGTGTTTTTTCGGTAATAATTCAATTCAATTTTTACAAAACACATTACCCAGTTGTTGTTGTTGTTTCTTTTTTAATTTGTCTTTCCACAAAATTCCAAGAATTCATAAATTATATTTCTTTCATTTCTACTTCGTCAAGTCATTCAGTCATAGCTTTCAGATATAGTAACTAATAGATAGACTCTTTTATTGTCACACAGATATGTAGATAAATACTTGTAGTACAGTACTGGCAGTAAGTAGTGAAGGTATTTGGCTGGTATTAACACTTCATAAAAGTATTAAACATTAGATAATGACACCTTTTTACAATTTCAGAATTGTTAAGAAAACAAACTTTAAATTCTTTAAAGTTTATTACAATATTTGTTGTAAATGGTATTTGTGTAATATACGAGTTTGGTCTAAAAAGTTATTTTGAAAAATAGCATGTTGAGCAAAGACAGCTCATACCAGGATAAATGAACATAAATGATCACGTTTTATTTTCACATATAATATTAGGTAAAAACATTAAGTTTTAGAATTTTAAGATTTTTTTCGTAGAATGGTAATGTCCGTCCGTCTATACTTTAGAGTTAAGTGGGTCGAAAATGATGCATAATTCAGGGAAAGGAGATATCAACACTTTAATGATAGCGTTTAATTTTCCTATTTATTATTAAATAAAAACTGCATTTTTAGAATTGTAAGATGACTTTTGGTTGAATAGTAATGTCCGTCCGTCTGCCCATACATTTCTGTTAAATGGGTCGAAAATAGCGCTTAGTTCAGGAAGGGGTGATATCCGAATTTTGATGATCATTTTGTATTTTGCCTATTCATTAGTTAGTAAAAAAAATGCATTTCTAGAATTCTAAAATATTTTTTGGCAGAATTGCAATGTCCGTCCGTCTATACATTTGGGTTAAATCGCTTGAAAATGACACTTAATTCAGAGAAAGGTGATATCAATACATTAATATTTAGATTTAATTTTTATATTGGTCAAGAAGTAAAAAAATAATATATATATTTGGAATTTGAAGACTTTTTTAAGAATTCTAATGTCTGTCCTTCCGTCCGTCTGTTTATTAATTTTTGCAAACTTGCCAATTCAAAATCGTAAATTTTTTGACTCAATAGAGACTTTAAATTTTCTTATTCCATAGACAATTTCGTTTTTTAATAAACTGAAAAAATACCATAAATTGATTGCAAATTTAGGGACATATATGAAAAAGACTTAACCAACATCTTGCAAAGTTGAGATTATTGAAACTTCAAAAAATATATAAGAGAAATAGTACATGCAAGCATGTTTTTCAAAGGATTTATCAAGAGCTTTAGATGATATAAAAATATTTGAAATCGGGTAAGGAACAAAAATTCGCTAGTGGTTAAAACATTTTCTATGACATTAGTACCCTATTTTGAACCCCCATATCTCCGCTCCTGAAGAGTATATAGGATGCTGCTTCTAATGAAATGATTTCATGTAAATCCAACCAGCCGATTGGAAGCTACAGATTTATTTCGATTCTGCCTCACTGTTTAATGTTTCAAAGCAAAGGAAATGTCTGTTTTTTCGACAAACAATTTATTTCTCAAATCGGGCTATATGTATATGCGCACGAATTTTTTTAATAATATTATTGTGGACAATATGTACTATTTTTCAGTGTTTTTTAGGACAATTTTCAAAAAATAACAAAAAATATTAGAACAGAATATAATTTACAAATACTTAAAGAACAGTACACATAAATACGTGAAGTTTATGGTACAACACAACCTAACTTGAAGAATTTAATTGATTTTGATACATAATTTAGTATATTTTTATTCGGTATCCAACTTTATTACAAAAATTTTAATTTCAAAATTCAATTAATCGCCACTTTTGACACATTTTACCCCAACGTGCGCTGATCCCTTTACGCCAATTACATGTTATATCCAATTTCCAAATAACTTTTCACTCCTATCTCTCAATGCACACAAACACTTACAAAGATAAATGCGTAGCCAAGTTTATGAGTGTTAGTTAGACATTGCATTATTAAATGTTTCTATAAATTTGAATTCTTTCTAAAACTCTGGTCTAAATAACTGTCTTGTGTTTTAAATATTTTTCTTGTTTTTGTTTTGTGTTTTATTAGAGTTCTAACTTGCTTGGAATGCAAATTTCTTAATTCTCATTAAATTAGGTGAGGGACACAAACACATTCCATTTGTAATAAAAATATCTTTGTGTCATCGTTTGCCTGATGTTGGCCAAGAATGTGAGTGATAAAATAACTAACGGAAATACTTAATAACATGACTATTTATTTATATTTCTATCAACAGTTTTAATCGATATTTTTTTTTTTTATCAGAATTCTAAGAAATTTTTTAAGATGAAAAAAAAAGTTTGCCAAAAAATTAAAAATAAGTTAATCAATGGAGTTTTAAAAGCAGCACAGATTAATACATTCAAATAGTTACATATATACTATTTATTTAAATAAAACTAAATATATTTGTCTTTAAGATTGTTTTAGCTTGAATTTATTCAAATTTCCTATCGTTTGTATTTCGCCGACATTCTTCAATGAATAGAATATCTAAAGAATAGTCATCTTTCTAGTTTTCTGTTAAATAAATGTTATTAAAGTGTAAAAAAATACTTGAAAGAAATGAGTTTAAATAAAACAATTATGTTCCTTTTAAAGCTTTGAAAATAAATTTGTTGGTCAGACTTTTGGTGTTGTTTCATACTTAATTTTGATGAAGTTTGTTAGGAGAATTGATAGCGTACATTATAGATGTTCTGCAGGATATCATGTTATTTTTAAAAATGTCCAAAACACTTTTAAAATTTCCATTAAAACTTAAAATCTGTCGGTTCTGGTAGAAATTTATACTTTTTTCTGTCATTCTTTTGTTGACATTATTTTGTAATATTTATATTGTTTGATGGTATTAGTGTATCATATTTTAAGGTTTCCCAGTAAAATTAAAAAAAATTATACTAAAAATCAAAATTTTTAAAAATTTATTCTCCATATTTTACAAAGAAATTTCAAAAAAAGCTATTTAATTTTGTGATCCCTTTTGAACAGAAGAACATATTTTTGGTTCATAAAATTTATATCTTTTGAAAATTTTTGATGCGACTTTTCCGATAAGAATTACGAACACCACCTAATTACGACGAATAGGTGTTTAACGCTCATAAATACCTTTAATATAGCAAATACTTTGATGAATTTAGCACAATGAAGTTTTGTATAATTATAAATCTGTGTACCAAATTTTGTAAAGATCGGTGATGAGAATTTATAGCATATAAGCCCACTTTCTGGAATCGCTCGTTGTGGTAAAATGTATCAAAAGTGGCGATTAATTGAATTTTAAAATTTAAATTTTTTTAATAAAGTTGGGTACCGAATAAAAAAGAAAAGATCATGTATCAATATCAATTAAAATGTTTTCTTATAAGGAGCTGTCAAAATTAAACATTTTTTTACATTTTTGAAAAAGATTAAAAAGTTTTTTTTTATCAACTTTCAGTGTATTTATTTTAAATAAAAAGTCTAGTAAGGTAAAAATTTAATATAGTTTTTTAAATATTTCACTTTAAATATTTAAGTGTACTTTTCTTCAAGTATTTGTAAATTGTATATTGTCCTAATATTTTTGTTATTGTTTTTTTTTTTTTTAATTGTCCTAAAACACACTAATTTTAAACTTTCTATTAATGCAACTTAAAATATTACATTTATTTGTTCTGAAAATTTTCTGAAAAATGGTATATATTGTCCACTTTAATATTATGAAAAAATCGTGCTATGACATTAGGGTACTAATGTCATAGAAAATGTTTAACCACTAGCGAATTTTATAAGATCTTTGTCAAGATTTTTCCATATATGGCCAAACATTTTCAATCGATTTTATTATGTTTTATGTAATTAATTAAAAAACAAAACTATCTATCGAACAAAGAAAATTTTGAGTCTTTCTCTTTATTGAGTCTAAAATTAAACGATTTTGAATTGGAAAGTTTGCAAAAATTAAGAAACAGACACACAGATGGATAAATTAGAATTCTCTCAAAAAAATTTTAAAATTCGAAAAATATATTTTTTTTTAACTTCTCGTTTAATATGAAAACCAAATGTAAGTATTAAATTTTTGATATCACCTTTTCCTTAATTAAGTGCCACATTAAAAGAAAATCTTAAAATTCTAAAACTGAATTTTTTTACCTTCTCTCCACACCACTACGATTCGACGACCACTTTTCTTGGCCAAAATTAATTTTGGTAACATTTTCTATTTGTGTTTTAATTATCGTAGTTTTATAGAAAACATTTCAAACGCCAAAAAATGAAGTCAGATCAAAGTTCAGTTTCTTAAGTAAATTTGAAATATGTATAAGAAATGTGCCTTTTTTCAACGGTTTTCATTAATTTATAATTATTGATTGCGACAATTTTTTAAATAAGTTTATTATGGAAAATATATCTTAGGATAAGTACTTTTATAATTGAATACGAAATCAGTAAGAACTTGTTGGCATCTTAGAAAAATACTGTGTGTTTCACGCAACCCAAAATGAAATTGGATTCGTAAAAAAAAATCATTTCATTACACCTGCAAGTTTTTGGTGAAAATCGTTAAAAAATAAACTAGCGGATATTGCTAAAATATAGTTGTGTTGAGTTATAAGTGAAATATTTGCAAACTTCCTTTGGAATGACTTTATTTCTGACGCATAAAAAGTGTAAAAATGATTTAAATTTTTGAAATACCAAGTAAATACATTTAATTGTTTTGCTTTTCATCCAAATCATATTTCAAACAAGACAATCAGTTTTATCCATTTTTGTAATTTTGGCCAAGAAAAGTGGTCAGCGAAACCTACTTAAAGAGAAATATGACGTTAAAAATTAGCAAACGGTTCTTGTCACATTGACAATATATTGTGTCAGTTCTTGTCAACATTCGTTTAATATCATTCCATGTTATTTCGAGGATGTTGTTCTATGGAATATCAATTTTAATTAAGAATTAAGGAGTGCGATCGAAAAAATCTTAACATATATAAAATTCTATAATTTGAAAACGGTTGATCTTAGAGTTTTGATTGTTTTTTTATTTAATTGATATTGTACTACAGATTATAGAAAAATATAGCTTTAATACTTTTTACTACTACTTATAAGCTTGTAGACCTATTTTGGTAACCCTCCCATTAGAGATTTGACAGTTGTTTCAGTCACTTTTTTGGAACAGTCTGCACATCTCCATTTAAAATCTTCGATATTTTGGGAGACCTCTTTTGTCCTCTTCTATTCAATTTTCACAAAAGCTCAATATTCAAGGGTTTTAGCTCCGGAGAGTTTGGGGAATTGACCTCTCTTGGTACAAAACCTATGTTATTGTTTTAGTTCCACTCCAGAGTTTTCTTACGCAGTGACATGATGCCAAATCGGGTCAAAAATATGTGGACACATCGTGCTCTCTTATGAAAAGAAGAAGATTTTTTTGTAAACATTCTTTGATATATATTTTTTTTTATAGAGCCCACTGTAACAAATGACTTGCTCCATTTGCTGGAACTGCATAAATCTTGCCAAACCAGGAATTCTTTAGGAAATTTTGTCTGCTTTTCGGTCCAAAACTTATCTTCAACATATCCTCGAGCATCAGCAACATACAACTTTTGACCCGGAAGATCTGTAAAATCTGCCAGTACATACCCTTCGTCGTTCTTTATACAACATAAGTATTTTTGTACGAAATTAGATTTTAATTTTCGTGCCCTATTCTTGGCTTCTAAATTTTTTGCTACATTCATGTCTGGAACTTTTTGGACTTTATGTGTTTTCAACTCTGCATTAGCTTTAACTTTTCACACCAAATAGTCTGAGCACTAAGCTAACAGGGCTGCTTTTCTACCAGATGTGCTTGAAGTTCATTTCAATATGTCTCCAATTTGTTTAGCCTTCCCAACATTATGTGAACCTTTTTTTCTTCCCGAACCATGTTTCCTATCAATGGTCGAATTCTCCTGATACTGTTTAATAACCTTGGAAACAGTTTGACAACAGACATTTAATTCTTTGGCCAATTATTCAGCTATAAATTAAAGTCTAATTTTAGAAAAACCCTTGATTAGTGACAGCATATTTTTATTTTTTTTTTTTTGCGTTAACTATGATATAAAGTCATAAAGTCGGGTGAGTTTAAAACCCGTGTTGTGAAAAATAATAGCTTGAAAACCCTCTTGTTTATCATGGTATTAAGACAAATATCCATCGAAAGGTTTATTTTATCACCACCTCTCTACATTTGGTGACATCAAAACTGAAAAACTACCGAACAATTGTTTGCCACTACATGAATATTTCTCACAAAGAATTCAACTTACAGATGAGTAAATTTTTAATGATGAACAGAATTTAAATAAAAAATGAAAGAATATATGATCTCCTCTAACTATGTATAAATCGGTTCCTGGTGTTCGGAGAGATAACCACCCAGCATCAGAGATGAGAAAACATGAGCTAAAACTTTGCACACTATTTAAAACTAAACGTTGAGTATTCCAACAAGGATCTTCAATTCCCATATATGTATATATCTATAATATAAAAAGTATTCTACCAAAATGTTTCTTCACTTGCTTACGTTTCAAAATTTTTACATTCTTTTGAAAAAAAAAACACCCTTTATAAAGTAGGAAAATTTCTAAACTATAAAACAATCATATTTTAAAGTCTTCTACTTATAACACAAGTTAAATTAATTTCATAGTACAGAATTTTTTTATGGTGTAAACTAGAAACATGTTTCCTTTTATTTGAAAAATAAAAATGTAATAAAGATAATCATATTTCTTTTTATGGGAATTTCACATATTTTATTACTCAATGGTATCATAATGACCCAAAACAAGACAAAAGGGTTAAAGAGAAAGTGAAATAAAGGCAATAAAACCACTGGTCGATCGGTCGGTTGGTCCCACATGGAATGCGACAGAAACTTACTACGCCAACATTCAACATGATGATGATGATCAACAGAAACGCCGAACAATGAACAACAAAATGTAGGCTGGGAATGCAATGTTCAGTTAGATTATTTCAAAATGAAAAAAAAAAAGAAATAAAAAATTATATTATAATGAAAAAGAGCACAATAAAATAAAATTATAAAGAAAGCAAAAAAAGAATAAGTAAAAAAGAAGTAGTTAAATGTAATAAATTGCAGAAGTTGTAGTAGTAAGTAGAAGCTAACTAAATTAAGTAAACGCATACCATTGTAGTGCAATCACCTTTTCTTCAATCTTTATTTCCAACTTCATGTGTTAATTATGAAAAATGGTGAACGGAGGCATAGAGCTAAAGAAAAAGATCACACATTTTATATCACTTCAGTCTCTCACTTATTCATTCGTTCATTCACTCATTTCATTCACATAAATACCTAAACATTTTCAAGTCAGTCAGTCGTGCTCTTATAATATCAGTTAAAAGTGTGATCACGAACGAAGATGATAATGATGCAGCAACATCTCAGTAATGATGATCTCTATTATCATTATCAAACGCTTTATGAAAAAGACGACGACGACGATGATGATGATGATGATGTTCATTCATTCATGCATTTTTTCTTTTATTTGAGTTTAAGTTTCTTATAGCCCAGATTCATAAATCTACTCTTTTGTTTGTTTCATCAAAATTTGAAAAAGAAAAAAAAATTTTACTTGATGTAAGTATGAAAAGAAAATAAATTAAAACTTATTAAATATTCAACAATTAGCATGTGGATGCAACATTTAGTTTAATTGATATAAATTCCATTAATGAAAATCATATTCATTTTAATACGATATTTCTTTTTCTTTCTTATTTCTTTTTTATATTTTTATTACTTTAAATGAGTATTCATGATTTCATTTAATGATTGTATCGATAGAAAGTTAATTTGAACATTTCTAAGCTCGTAGCAACCAACTAACCAACCAACCAACCAGCATTATTATTTCCCAGAAATATTTTTATTTATTTTATGCTAATCTACATAATTCATGATTATTCAATTTGTATGTTCTTCATTTTTCTTTTCTATTTTTCAAAATACTTGAGTTATAATGGATCAAATTGTTAAAATATTTAAATTAAATTTCAGTGTAAATATTGTTTATGGAGGGCATATGCATACTATGTAAAACTGTTAGTTAACTAATGATTTTTGAAAATAATTTATTAAGTTTTCGGATTAATTTATTTCAGAAAATTATTGGGAAATGATATATTAATGTTTCGAGTGACTGGTATCATTATTCTGTGGGAATTTATTGTTTGGTGGGCCGAACTGAGATTGTTACAAAAAATAAAGTATTTGGGATCAGGAACAGATATTTAATATTTACGGTCACTTAATTGGAATGCATAGCAAATCAGCATTAGGAGTTATATATGGGAATTATATTTGCTAAAACAATAGTTTAACATTAAGATCAGAAATATATGTACAGGAGAATTAAAAAAATCTCTTACTGAGAATACTCAGTAATTTAGCATTAGGATTGAAGAAAATCGGTCCACATTTGAACCTAGTCCATATATAGGTTCCTTTCTGAAAATAGTTCTATCGTTCAAAAATCACATAAAAATAATAGTATTGTAATGAAATTCGACATAAACAAGTTTTATATAAACCCAAATCTATCTGTTAAGTTTCATAAGGATAGGAGCATAATTGCTCCTATCCCCCATATAACCCATTTTTCAAAAATCGTGTTTTTCGCAATAAAATTTATAAAATTCGAAATAATGGTTGGTATATCATGGTACTATATTTCAAAAGAATCAGTCAAAAATTGATGAAATCGATTAGTCCTATCGGATACCCTTCGTACCTATAATACAAATTAAAGAATAATTTTATTTGAGTATAAACAAAATGAGTAAAATTTTAAACTCATTTGGCAAATATAATTATTTCAAATAACGGTTTATTTAATCATATGGTTTTGTTTTTCTTTTTTTGTTATGCACTTTTTCGATATTGCTGTCAATCAATTATTAAAAAGTAAAAGTAAAGGCCTAAAAGTATGCAAAACCTTTTATTGTAAATATACATTGCAATTTATTGTAAATATTCATAAAAAATACGTGACTTTTATCACAAAATGTATAAGTTTGTTCTGCGATCGCAAAAAGTCGCAGAATTTTTTTACATAAAATTAAAGAAAATATTCCAAACTTTCATTTAGTAGTAGTGCTAAAACGGAAGTAAACCGAGCTAACTTATTTTTTTTTGTAATGAAAACTGCAAATGCTAAAATTTTTGGAGCCATTTTGATTTGCTCAGATCTCTTAAACTATATATGTAATTTAAATATCTTTTCTTTCCTATTAAATTTAAAATACTATATTTTAATAAAAATGCTCTAAAACTATTGGTAGTTGAACCATATTTATTGTATAAACAACTGAAATGTAGAAAAATGTTCATCAGTTTTTCATGTATAGTATTTAGATAACTTTACCACACTCTTTTTAATACAAAATTTTATTTTTTTTAAAAACAAATCGTGGCTTTCTACTAATGAAACATTTCTCTACAGAATTGCATCATTAGATTTTTAAAAAATAACTGAAAAAAAAAAAAAAATAGACTTTTTGCCAAAAAAATACCACTGTGCACCGTAGTTGCTGAGGTGGCAATAGACTTCCTCCTAGGACATGCTAATGTTAAAGTGACTAGTCATGTAGCAAATAAAGTGACTAGTGGTGCCCTAATGTAGTCGGTTAAGTAACTAGTTCGCAACAATCACCAAAGATAGCTGTGAAGTTAATACAGGTTGTAGATGTCTTTTGCCTGAAAGCCTGCACAATATAATCTTAAAATTTTCCGAAATCAAAACTTTTGAATTATTTAACTTGTATATAAATGAAATTAAATCAGAAAATAATTTTTCCGTCCACTTTATTGCCAAAAAAAAATCAGTTTCAAAAATACAGCTTTTTTAGAAAAAAAAAAAAAAAAAAAAAATAAAAAATTCATCGTCGATTCAAAGTGTAGCCTTGCAGGATTAATAAGAACGCAGAGCAGTTCTTGGTTAGGATTATCTAGGTTGCGTGTCACTGGGTCGTATATGAAAATACAAATACAGACGAATTTAGCAGTTCATAGCAGTTCAACATCAGGATCATGCGGTTCTCGAAACTAAGTAATATAGAGGTGAATATAAATGAGGAAAATTTTAAAATTTTAAAATTTTAAGTTAAAAATATTTTCAATTTTTTTTTTTCTTCCGACACTAACGTCAATTTGTGGTTTTATTAACGACTATTTGTTTGCGTTAATCATTTTTGTCAATGCGCGCAGAAGTTATGGATGTTTAAATTTAAAACATTCAAAAATCACTACTATTACCACATGTCAAAATTATTAC
Source organism: Protophormia terraenovae (assembly GCA_951394005.1). Classification (NCBI taxonomy): domain Eukaryota; kingdom Metazoa; phylum Arthropoda; class Insecta; order Diptera; family Calliphoridae; genus Protophormia; species Protophormia terraenovae. The sequence continues at coordinate 99,697,140 of OX596075.1, forward strand.
AGAATATTCAATATCAATTTCGTAAATAGAAAAAAGAAAAATAATAATACTGGTTTAAAATTTCGCAAAATTATGAGTAATAAAAGATATATCATCTTGGGATCGTTTGCTGAAAAAATTAGGTGTATATCGGCTTTAATTTGGAAAATATATAAACGACTATATAACATTACTACTCTTGATAGTATTCTTAACAAAAATCGAGATTTTATTTTTTTTAGAAATGAATTTTAGCAAAATTTTCAAATTGTTTCTTATTTGAGTATAAATTTTACATTGAAAATTTATTTTATTATTTGAAAATTTTAACTATAATGCAAAATATGTAGGGTTGATTTTTGAGGTTAAGTACATGTTTTTTGGTCCACACATTTTTAAGTCCTTAAAATATTTTGACTCCATCTAAATTTTAGTATTTAGCAAGTAAAATGCTTTCATTTGACATTAATATTAACATCATTTATACTTTTCGATAGTTGTCAGCAAGCAAAATAAGTTTGGAGATGAATGCCGCTGTAGCCGATATATAATGACGTTTCTTTAATATTTTTTTCATAATATCAACTTTAATTATTAAAATGATTATTTACAAATATTTTTTGATAATCTAAAATCATATCTAACACTGAAAAAATTCGGAACAAAATTTTAAAATTTGGTGAACATTTTTGAAATTGCATAAAATTTTTGTATTTTAAAAATTTTTAACGCCATTTTGAATTGGACGTGTGATTTATTAATATATTCGATTTAAGCGATATTTTGGACAATTTCTATAAAAACGGAATTTGTCAGTAGCGAAAAATATACACGCAAAGAAAAAATATGGTTCCAGTGACCATAAACTAAGAGCAACATACTATGATTGTAATATATGATTCCAGGTTACAATAAGTATATTTGTACGTAATCATTATTATGATCCCAATTTATAATTTATTAGCAAGGTTCATAACCTTGTTAATAACTTTTAGTAAGTTTTATAACCTTTTCTTAAGTATTGCTTTCAATTTCATCATGTTTTTATCATTTAATAATTCCATGTTATCATATATATAAACTAATTTCATCATATATATAATTCCATTTTATCATATATATTCCATTCTATCATATATATGAACTAATTCCATCATAAGTATAATTCCATTTTATCATGTATATAATCCCATGTTATCATATATATAATTCCATTTTAACATATATATGAACTAATGTCATCATATATATAATCCCATTTTATCATATATATGATCCCATATTTTCATATTTATATTCATTTGTACCACGATATGTGGTACATTCATCATACTGAATAAAAACAAAACTTGTAAATTTATATTTTTTCATATATAAACTAAATGAGAATTATAACTACTGGAAAATTTGCATTCAAAAGGCATTAAAAGTTAATGGCTTAATGGTTGTAGAATTAACAAAATTTGTAAAATGAAATAAATGGTTATATAATTAACTAATTTGTTGTAGAATTGACTAAATGATTGGATTTATTCATAAATATGATTTCATATAAACATATTTAAATACATATTATAATTCAGTGAACCATATTAAAACTTTGATTGTGGATAATTATTAAATGATTAAGCCGAATCATAAACGTTGTTATCATGAACACAGTATATTTAAATCAATGAAAAACGGCTATATAATCATTGAATAGTTGTGGTGATCATGCTGTAACCATGTTTTTTCTCTGCGTGTACTTTTAGAAATATTTACACCAATTATATGAAAGTTTGTGATGATGAACATGTCTGCATCATGAAAGTTTGTGATGATGCTATCACATGTCTGTGAAAGTTTTAAATTCCTGCATTTCTGTGATATTTTACGCGAATGGTTAAAAATCTAGAATTTCTTAGTTATTTTATAAGATCTAAAAAGAGCCATCAATAATTTTCCTAATTAAAAAAAAAAAAAAATAATAATAAAAAATTTGACAATACAAGATACTTGAAGTAGGTTTCAAACAATTTGGAAATTTTTTGATTTTTCTGTAGAAATATAGAATATTGAACACTTCTTCCACCCCAATTCTTCACTAGAATATGTCATTAGCGTACCAATGGGGTTTAAATTAACCTGTAAGTTTGATTTATCTGTTACGACGATCATCATCTTACTTAGATCTAATAATTTTAACCTCATCTGGAAAGTTTTATCTTCTGTAAAAGATAATGTAAATACTTTTTTCGAGAAGATGCTTTGCAAACTGTTATCTGTTTTCTCTGAAAATTAAATTGGAGCGCAATAAAGGCTTTATAATTAGATTTGTTTCATTCTTTTCATATACTTTTCTATTCATTCCTTTACCTTATTTTCCCTTTATCCCTTAAACAAGATTCTCTTATTTCACAATAAAATAAGGACACTTATCTTAAGAAATTTTTTTTTTCTTTCATCTTTTCAATTTGTTATGGGAGTCGTTACACTGTGTTACACTTTCATGTAAAAAATTTTTGCAATCTAAAGTTTCAAAAATCTTTATAAGCCAGATCCAAAAGGCTGGGTGGGATATGATCATTGCCAAGGGAACTCGTGAGAATAATTTGATATTACAGAGTGATATGTCGTATGGAAATTTATATTTGAAAGCTACAATAACGATAGGTATAAAAAATTAAATGCTATCGTGTCAGTAAACAACTAGAATACCAAACTTTCAAGATTGATTCTCCACTGTGTGATAGTAATACTCAGCTTAACGTTTTATGATTTAATTCCTTAATATTTGATATACAGTCCAATTTAATTTAAAAAAATAAGAATTTTAAAACAGATTAGACTATAAAAGCATTTAGTATTTAAAATTGTTGATCCTTTCAAACGTTAATAAAAGGATTTTTCAATCTTCAAAAAATCTCTTTACAGATGTAATTTGAAAATAAATTGTTTAAATACAAAAATACTTCCTTATATAGTACGTAACACCACACTAGAGCCTTTCTTTGACTTACACGTGCTCTTGGCATTCAAAAATAACACGAGGCAATGATCTTTAAAAATAATAAGGATATGTTTTCATATCACATGCATATATACATATGTTTGTATACATACACTTCCCTTGCTCACAAAAAAAAAAAAAAACGTCTTACTGTTATCCCAAATATAGCTGTTTAAAGGTGTCCTAAAACTGTATACAAAGAGTCCTTAATAAGATTTGGTTTCTATGCAAATTTGGGATAAACGAACGCTTAACGTCATACAGCATTTTGCAAAAGCAGCTGCCTTAAATACACATACAAATAAATTAACAAATACCAATACATTGTCATAAATGTGATCGCAGATGGGCAGTGAAATATAAAATTGTTGTTGCTTTTTTTTGGTGGTTTATGTGGATCAATGCTTTTGTCTGTTTCACACATTTTTACTTACTTATTTTATATTTTAAGTAAAATAACTAGATATTTATTCTTGTTGCTAGATGGTTAATTTTTTCCCTTCTTTAGTTTTTTTTTTTTTTTTTTTAATTTAAATTCTATAGAGTGTGTGTTTTTTTTTTAAGCTGAGGGTAAGAAACATGATTAAAAAATATATATAAGAAGAATATAGCGTGTTTCATAAAACGAAATAGGAATACAATTAACAATAATGTTGTGTTTCTGTTTTGGAAGGAACTTTTTTAAAAATTCATAAATATTTACTTGTACATACAATACATTTTGAATTACACGCAGATGAGTATGTCTGTACATGAAAATAATGTTTATCGAATAAATAAATATAGTTATACCCTTAATTCTTGTTGTTGTACTAAAAAAAAAAAAAAAAAACTAATCATATTTGTTCCAAAAAAAAAAGAAGCAGAAGTTTAAGAAAATATAACAATTGCCATCTTACTGAAAGTGATCTAGACCTTTGAAAAAAGGGGAAAACGAAACAAATATTAAGTAGAGTTGTAGAAATTTGAATGGTTACTTTAAGAATATAATTTTCAAACAATTGCATGAAAATGTAATATGAAAAATTATAAAATTACAAAATATATTTCTTAATCAAAACAATGGAAAAACAATCAAGTTTAGTTTTTCAAAAGGAAGTGCTTCTGTTATCCTTTTCGTATATCCTTATTCATTGGTATATTATATGTCTGAAAACATTTCTCTGAAAACATTTTTTAAATTTCATAAAATTTTCTTAAATAACACAGGTCAACAAAATCGCAAAAAATAAGGAGATAGAAAGATATAGTCAGTCATGTATGTGAATCAAAATTCGGGGAGGGATCATACTAAGTGTAAAATAAAGCATGTATACAAATATAGAATATTACGTTGATACGTTCATATATGTATATGATTTTATACATTTTAGGGTGATTCCCACAAGTGGGTTTATATGGGAGCTATTTAAAATTATGGACCGGACCTCACAAAATTTGGTACCGTGATTTCTACTTAAATATAACATATTTGTGTCGAATAATAACTTGATATTGACATTTTTATGGGATTTATGCACGTTAAAGTGATTTTCGGAAGAGGGATTTATATGGGAGCTATGATCAATTATGGACCGAACTTGATGAAATTTGGAACAAAGGTAGATGCTTATACAGGACTTCTTTGCACTAAATTTCATTAAAATATTGCTATATTTAAGGCATTTCTGTTCGCTAAACCTCTAATGTGAAATAATGAACCGATCATAACCAATTTAAATAGTCTTCGTCCTTGTGCCAAAATAATTATTTGTGCCAAATTTCATCAAGATGTCTTTAAAATTGCGACCTGTACTTTGTTCACAAGGTTTACATGTACAGACAGCTAGCCAGCCGACCAGACGGACGGACGGATATCGTTAAATTGATTCAGAAAGAGATTCTGGGTTGATCGGTATACTTTAAGATGGTGGTCGGAAGATTTTTTCTGTGCGTTACAAACATCAGCACATACGCATAATACCACAACCACTTATGGTTGTGTAGGGTATAAAAATTACATCTTGAATAATTCTGCAAAAATATTATTTTTTAAGCTTGATATGGTGTAGAAAGTAAAACGAACATTTTCCATAGCGTCACATTTTTAACTCATTTGCGATCTTGTATTAGTTATATAAAATACAAATCCTCTACACCCACTTCTTACCTCTCAATTTTCCATGGTTTTATGGGGTTAAATGCACGCAGAGAAAAAACATGGTTACAGCATGATCACCACAACTATTCAATGTTTATATAGCCATTTTTCATTGAATTATAATATGTATTTAAATATGTTTATATGAAATCATATTTATGATAAATCCAATTTAGTCAATTCTGCAACTATTAAGTTAATTCTACAACCATTCAGTTCTTTTTACAAATTTTGTTAATTCTACAACCATGAAGCCATTAACTTTTAATGCCTTTTGAATACACATTTTTGTGTATCAGTCCAGTAGTTTGTTAGTAGTATATTAATTCTCATT